>JAEQBH010000202.1:0-600000 GCA_016808115.1 Tetrastigma voinierianum | reverse complement strand
TTTTAAGGACATTTTTCCGATTCATACTACGCCTTTCTATTCCCACCTTTCGATCTGAATTAAGAGATACCAATATTATTTCAAATTTCAGTTTTGATGCAAGAAATAAGGGTGATGGGTGATATTTCTATCACAAATTCTGATAAACTAATGTATTTTAAACAGCTTTATTTTACAAGTCTTGTTCTGTGTAAAAGTGTGTCATCAATCATTTTCATCTTCATGTTGGAATTTAGTTAATCTTCCGGGAGTTTTCTTAGACTGCTTGACAAAGTCCTGATAGGCTTGTTTCTTTTCATATTAATTCCACTAATGTAGGTAAATCCAACCTTCAAAATCAATGAGGTCCTTTCGTGCTTGTAATGCTGGGCTTAGGTAATTTGGGTAGATAATGAAAAATTTAAGCTGTAAATCACCCGCCCATCTTTTCTCTACATTGTTGCCTCTAACTTTCACCCTTTTTCTTGTCTTTCGATTCTCCTCAATCTTAGCCTGATTCATCTTTTGAATTCTTTTATGGAATTTCAATTTCCATATGTACTTGATTCAAAGTGCATTCTTTGTTCTCGAACTCTTTTGCTTTTATTTTCTAAGATTTGAATAGTGCAATACTTTATTCCTTAAAGCTTCTATTACTCTTAGAGAACTGGCTAGCAACCCCATACCAGTCAGTATTAGGGTGCTAGGGTGTTAAAACACCCCTACGAGCTTAATTGTTCAAGGAAAATAGGCCACAAGACAAAAAACTTATTCCTTATTTCACTAATCATTTCTTTACTTCAACTCCTTCATTGTCAAAATTTGGAAATATTGTTCCCCAAACTTGTTTCTTCCTTTATACTAAACTTTTCCGAACTCGAAATCGGATAATTTAGGCTCTTTGCCGCAGTTTATCATAAGGAAGGAAATTTTTGCTTAATTGCCGTTATCAAGAAATAAGGCCATTTGGCTCAAATCAAGGAACTAGAGAATATGCTTACATATTTCAGGTAGGGTTTAGGAAAGCCTGCACAGACAATTTATCATTTCTTGTCAATGCTTGCCTAGGATTTCGCCTCAATGAATAATCAAACAAGCTCTAAAGATTCATGGACTCGTAAACTCGAATCTTTAAGATGTTCCACTCCTCAATAAGGTTCTTTATAAGTTTTGTTGACCAATGTGTATTATTTCTTCAAGACTAGATTTATTTAATGCTTACTTACATTATTTTAACCAAGTATTTTGTTCCATCGCACAACCAAATTTCCACTTTTGCAATCCAAATTGAATTTAAAACAAATGCACTACTCCTAATTTCCGCCTCTTTATCTCGCCCCGATTCTTTCCAATTTCGTTTGAGATGCAATGCACTATTTATTTGATTCTGAATAAAGAAAAAGAAAATGACACAGAAACGCAATTCAGAGATCATGAACAATCAATCAAATAACATCTATTTATCCACAATCCAATTTTCATTCAACAAGTTAGAAACCATCTAACAAGCAAAAAGAATACTTATGAAATGAGAAGTCACTCAAACAAGGGACATGTAGGGTAAACTAAATCAATTTCCATTAACATTTTTGGGAATGTATATATTTATAACATGCTAAAACCTTCTCGCTCCCTTTCTTCTCTCAGATGACCTTGTATTATGTCTGGTGGGTCTATATCAAAAACTCCGCTTCACTGATCAAATCAAATTTTTATTTCAATGCTTTCTAAAGCAGGAGAAATCTTTGCCCTTGCAAGATGTTTCGTCATTTCTATTTGCACTGCACTAATGTTTATCTGCCTCTCCCACTTGACTGGACCGTTCCTCTACTCAGATACATCTGGGCAAATTGATAAATTCGTTGATTAAGCCCATACTCTTGTCCATGTTTCCTTCTATACTCATCATCATTTTCTAGCTGCTGATCTCTTTCTTTCATTATCTTCAAACTCTTTGAACAGCTTCCTCATATATGTGTTCAACCCATCGATCTTTCCTAACATGCTATTTTCCATTTTTTCCTTCCTTCATGATGTTTAGCAATTCAAAGATTCTTTGAACCGATTATTGTAGAAAGCTTCTGTATGCATGTCTGTATCTGCCCATCAACTTCTCTCTTCTTGTCTTTTCAACTTTCTTGTGTTCTTCTTTCTCTTATTCTCCCAATTTTCTTCCCCCATACTGCCTTCCTTCGTCAGCCTACTTGAATTCTTCTCCTCGATCCTTGTTGTTGTTCATTTAGTTCTCTTTCCTCCATTTCCTTTTTCATTGTTTTCAACATTTCCATATCTCAGCATTTCCTTCTATGCTCCTGGAGGTTTCTCGTCAACTGTACCAGCTCCAGATTTCAGAGATAAAGGATATGTCATTTATCCTTAGAGGTTCTTCCTCCGCTTCCGAAGGGATACTGTCTGCACAATCTCCACTTCTCTCTATCAGCTCTGTGATTCATCTCCCTCGTTCTTTTTCTTCTTCTAATACCATCACTTCTTTCTGCTTCTTCCCTTTAGGCCCCCTTGTCACTCCCGTAAGGGTTAGAGGAGGGACCCGAGGACATCTTTCTTCTTCCTCCCAGTTTCCCTTCACCCCTGCCCGGAAACAGAGTCTAGTAATAGTGGTGCGAGGAATCACCCTATTTATTGCTATGATGGTACCCTTTTGATTGATTCTTTAATTAACATTCTATGTTTATTTTGAAATTCTTCAAAAGGCATACAACAGATAGCTTCCCGTCTCCGACCGTGCAAAGGTGTCCGTAGGCTCATCACGTAACACATAAAATAAAACCAAACCTTTGCCTCTTCTGTGAGAGCTCCTCTTTTGATGGCATGATGGGATTCTTCTTCTTCATTACTTCCCACTTTCCTTCTCCCTCCAGTCAACAGGTTCACTATTTTATAATTTGGGCTCTCCAACAATCCCTTGTATTTCGACCCATGCTTGTAATCTCTCATTTTAACACTCATTATGTTTCTATCGTCGAAGGCACCAAACATCTCTCCAAATAATCAACCTTCATTCCTACCATGTTTGCATAGAATTCCCTTGGAAGAGCTGGAAAACCCCGGTGCTTGTGCCTGCAAAAGAATTCCTAACCCAGCACATTGAAAATGGGGAAATTACTTTGCCAAAACCTCTTTCGCAACAAAGTCTTTATCAACATCACCTTGTTCCACAATTCTTGGCTTCTTGTGAAATGAAGTCTTTTTCTTCTTCGTTTCTCGCTCTCTCAAAGCGCCCTCCTCCTCCGGGCCGGCTCTTCGCATTTACTTCTTCTTCAGTCAGTCTCCGACCGAGCTTCACCGTCTGACATTGACGCACATGATTTCGTCGATCATTTTGTTGAGATTGTTGATCTCATCTTGGTTTGCTGCCATGTCTGAAGGTTTCTATGGGAATTTCTGACCTTCTTGGTTCTAGGGTTTCAAAATTCCAAAAGATTGATGAATCGAAAGGGGTTGAATTGCGCTTACTAAAATTTGAATTGGAATAGACTGGTTTAATGTCATGTAGTCAGCGCTCGAGCCAAAGATAATAACTATTGGGCCACTAAATGATTGTCAATGACTTTTATTTTTAACCACTGATGTTTCAAAATTAGAGAGGTTTTACTTTTCAGCTTTTCTGTCACGACTTCAAAATTTCACTACGACAGGAAAATTGTGCGTTGCAACATAAAAATGTTCTTTCCTTATTTCGCTTGTTACCTTAATTTCATTATTTTGACTTCTTTCCACTTTTATTCTTCCTGATCCAGACTTGGTTGCCACCGTTTGAATTAGTCGTTACGGTTCAAAAACATAAACACTCAATTTCACAGCAATTTCAATTTATTTACTTCCATTCAAAACAACCACAACTCAACTACTGTATCATGCAAAAATTCAGCAACTTCCATTATGCATCACATTCAACAATTAAGCATCAAAACAAGATAAAAATTCCCCCAAACTTTTAATCATGCTATATCAAAGACAAATTTAAAAATTCAAATCACAGAAGAAAACTGGGCCCCTTTGGTCTCTTATGCTGATTGAAGTTTGATTGCAGATGCTCTCCCTTTTTTTTTTTTTTTTTGCATCGATCTTCATTGTCCTGTGAAACTAAAAATTATTTAACTATTATTCAATCACTAATGAATACAATTACAAGAATCTATTAAAAATTTTAAACACTCGAAATCAGAAATGAAACAAGAAAATTTAACAAACTCGATGTGGATCAGCTCACAAAGTTGCCCATTTTTAGTCTTTAGCCGGAATTTTCTACGCCATTGTTCTCGCTTTCTTCAATTTTCTTCTATTCACTAAGGGTTTATCTTCCAATTGCTTTTTCCCAAGATAATGCTTTAATCTCCGACCTCATTAACTTTGAACTCCTATGATTACTGCTCTAAGTGTCACGCCCAAATTGCGTGTTTGATACCACCTGTAAATAGTCCACTCCATTCGACTTCACTCTTCCTCGAAAGAGTCTTAATCGGGAGTTGAATAACAAGACCTGACTTCGCCTTGAATTCCCCTCCTCAAAATCTGATCATGCCATTTTTTGTTTTGTCCTTGTAGATTCGCACTATCATGTGCTTCATTTCAACTTTCCAATTCATTTAATCGAGTAACTCTATCTTCTTTAGCAACTTTGAAATCAAAATTAAGCTTTGATGGCCCACATAGCCTTATATTCCAGCTCAAGAGGTGGGTGACAAGGTTTTCCAAAGACAAGTCCGTATGGGGGACATTCCAATGGGAGTTTTAAAGGGGCCCCGTATGCCCATAGTGCATCATCCTTCAAAGACCAATCTCTTGCTAGAACTTACGCTCTTTCCAATTTTCTTTATTTCTCGTTGGAAATTTCAAATTTGCCTATTTGTTTGAGGATGATAAGCCAAGCTCATAATGTGTTTGATACCATATTCAAGCCATGAGTTTGTCAAAACACCCATTTTGGTAAAATGGCTCTCTCCATCACTAATTATAGTTCCGGTGTCCCAAATCAAGCCGAGAATATTTTTCGTGAAACCCCACAACCTGTATTGGGTATCATTCTTGACCATGCTGTCGCTTACCCATTTTGATATATAATCCACAGCTAGGAGTATGTATATACTCCTAAACGAAATCGAAAAAGGCCCCATAAAATCCATTCTATACATCAAACAACTGGCATTCACTGGGGATACTCAAGTAGTGGGGCATCTCATGCCTTTTGCAGATATTTCCCATTCTTTGACATTGATCACAGTAACTTTACCCCATTCAAAAACAGTCCATAAAAATCAAGTACAAGAAATCCCGACCGGGAGAATTTTGTGGGCCGCTTTTATCTCCCGCAGTGTCCTCCATATGGTGATGCATGACATTCTTGTAAATTTTGCTTTAGCCCCCTTCTCGTACACATCCTTATAATCATATCACCTTCTTTAAACAATAATGGGTCATCCTGTGTAGTACTGTGTCAGTCCTTAACTTTTTCTCATTCGTAGCATTTGAATTACAGTGGCATAATTCCTGACTAAGAAGTTCTAATATCGGCATACGAGGTGATTAGGTAGTAATTGGAATAGCGCTCATCTGGAAAATTTTACGCTGTTCTCTTCCTTCCTCTTGTACGATTAGGTTTCTCTACTCTTGAAAAGTGATCAACTATCGCCTCACTTCCTTTTTGTCTTTTATTTTTAAATCAAATTCACGCAATAATAACACCCACACGATCAATCTTGGCACATACCTTTCTTGCCATTAGATATTTAATTCTTTGCATGATAAGTGTGTATAACAACATGGGACCCCAAAATGTATGGCACGAACTTTTCATGCAAATACTATTGCTAGCATCTCCTTTTCGATCGTGAGTAATTTTCTTATTAGCATTAAGGTTTTGCTAGCATAGTAGATGGCCTTGAACACTTTTTCATCTTCTGTCAATCGGCTCCATTACCCAAAATCAACGGCATCACATGATTTCAAATTCTATCATTTGTCTGGTTTTGCCATGATGAGCTTCAACTAGTGCGGATTTGATTTCTTCGAATGCATTATGGCAGGATTCATCAAAATAAAACTTAATATCTTTTTCCAGCAATCTGCATAGTGGTCTAGAAATTTTTGAGAAGTCTCTGATAAATCTTACGCCAAATCCGGCTATGTCCTAGAAACTTCTAATTCCCTTGAGCGTAGTGGGTGACATTAGATTTCTTATAATTGAAACCTTTGCAGTCTACCTCAAGTCTGTATGAGAAATCATGTGCCCCAAGACAATTCATACATGTATAAAATGGCATTTCTCTGATTCGAGGCTAGATTCTTGTCTTTGCACCTTCCAGAAATCTTGTCCCAGTTATACGGAGGGCATTGTTCAGCGGATCCATACCTTTGTAAATCATCCATGAATATCTCCATAACTATTACGCTAGATGGAAAAATATAGACATCTGCATCTTTGGAAGATTGCGGGCATTACCTGAGCGAATGACATTCTCCTAAGCAAAAAGTACCAAATGGGCATGTAAAAGTGGTTTCTCTGATCTTCAGTGCAATAGAAATTTGGTTATATCAGTATCAAAGCAAATAGAGTGTCTGCCAGCCTATCCGGCATCACGATCGTGAAAAGCGAGGGGAAAATGATCCTTTAAGTTGCGGTGTTAATTTTACGTGGTCGATACACCTCCGTCCTGTCACGGTTCTTGTAGGAATAAGTTCATTCTTTTCATTTCTGATCACAGTGAATCCACCTTTCTTGGGAACCACATGTACTGGGCTTACCCAAGAACTATCTGATATAGCATATATAAAACCTGCATTTAACCATTTCAGAACTTCTTTTCTGACAACTTCTTTCATCACTTTAATAGAAGTTTTTGCATTATCTTCCAGCAATATTTTGTGCATGCAAATAGAGGGCGATACCGCCCGGATCTTCTAATTATTCGCAATTGCTTCCTTGTATTTTCGGAATTAAAGGCAACCATTCTTGAAGCTTGATCAATGCGGTGATATGATATGGTTTTCTCTTTCTGGTTCTAGAGCTTCGTATTTTTAAATAGTAGTTCTTTCAATGTTAGCCCATACGCACTAGTTTCACCTTTCATGCGATTCAACATTTTACATTTGCTTACTTCATCTTATTTGTTTTCATTTATACTCGGGAAATTTGTTTCCTTGTTAGAAACAAGTTTGAAGCGTACTTCAAAATCAAGACTCTCAAGATCACGAAAATTCATCTCAATTTCATTGATGAGTGAAGGTTAATCAAATTCAATTACATCATTGAAGCTATTGTTTCCCTCTGACCATACAGTATCTGCATTTACATCGGGATGTTCAGACTTCTATTAATATTGAAATGCCTTCATTTCCAACCACAGTGTCGAGTTCACCTTTACGTACGTCGATAAGGCGACTCAGGTTGCTAAGAAAGTGCTTCCCGACAACGAGGAACTTGGGTATCTTCGCTCCATGCATGATAACAAAATCAGAATGAATTTCCCAACTGCCAACCAAATGCATCTTCCAAAATGCCCTCACGGTTGTGCCATTGATCTATCTGCCATGCAATGTAATTCTTTGTTGAGGTAAGTTCCCCCCGAGCTTAGTCTTTGCTTCTTGATAGAGCATCAAATTTATCTTTCGCGCCATAATCATAAAGCTTTCTTGAATTCATATTTCCCTATGGAGCGGGGATGGGTGAAAGCGCCGGGGTCTTTCATCTTTCTTTGGGAGCCTGGCTGGATAATAGCCTTTGCAAGTAGCAGTCAAGTTAACTATACCCCTCGGCTATCTTTCTTTTCTTGCTGGTATCTCAGCCGAAATTTTGCATAAAAGAGGCATTTGGTTGATCACCTCGCAAATAGGATATTTATTTATTTTCTTGAAAATATCAAAATTTAGAAAGCATTTCTTCTCTTCTTGACTTACGATGCGTGTGGGAATGACACTGTAGGTATATACGCTGGTACTCCTTCCTTCTTTTTCTAGTCATTACTTCCTTCCAGCTGTTCAATCTGGCTATTCTTCATTTCTTTCTTTTCAGTCTCTTCTTTCTTTGCCTCAGTCTCTTCTTTCCTTTCTGTCTTTTTGTTGCTGCTCAAATCCTTCCCACTTCTTAACTGAATTGTCATGAGTCTTTTGGGTTCTTTTGCATGTCACTGGGGAAGTAATACCCTTGCTCTGATTTGGCATATTCGAATTTAGTTGCCCTACTGTCTCTAAATTTTTAGTGAGGCACTAGCATTCTTACGAAACATGTAATTATCGGGCTTGAAAGCTTCAAGTCGGATAGTTTACATTCGTAGATTGTAATAGCCTCTTGTTATCCCCATGAGCTGACATTTGTTCTTGAATGGTTGGGTTCTCCTCACGACCACGATATTCATTTATGCCTTCCGCATCAGCAGTCTTCTTCCACTTTGGAACCTTGGTGGCTGCTGATATCCTTGTTGAGGATGCTATCCCTGCCTTGGGCCGTGTAGTGCCCCTCCACCATATGAGAAATTCTCATGGTTCCCTGATGTGGATTGTAGTGTGTGGGCGTTGGTTGGCGAAGTGATAACTTCTTCCAGCCGTTCACGTACTTAACCTCCCTCGGCACCATAGAATCTTCTTAGTGGCATAAGTACTTCTTCTCATAAGTTCTCTTTCCACTGCTCCTATTTCATGAGCAGTGTGCATCTCTCTCTTGTTTGTCCATCCTATGCATTATGGCATCTAACTTTGCTTCCATGTTTGTCGTCTTGCTCGGCTCCGTGACCCCACTTTTCCTCTGCTTCCTCTTGAAAACTGGTGGAGCTTTCATATGCATTTGCTAAATCTTCTATCGGATCTCTCGCCTCTTCGGCACTTTTTCATTTGAATGCTCCACGGCGAAGCATCGATAATGCCATTGGATGTATCATTAAAGCATGATACACTATGTCCATCTGGGTGCTTGGTCCCCATTCCATTACATTGGGCACCTCTTTAGCAACCTCTTGAATCTTTCACGAGTACATATAGATATGTCTTCCCTTGTTGGAATACTATTATCTCTCTTCGTCTCACGAGTGAGATAGGGGGGAAAAGAATGTCTGCCAAGTAGGCTTCTACCAACTCCTCCCAAGTATCAAACGAGGAACCATAGGTAATGATTCATACCATATATTCATTCATCATCTCTCAAGAAATGGGAAGAGATCTTTGACTTTATCGCCTCACGGTCTCACACCATTCAGCTTCACTATATTCACCATTATAATCTTCGGTGCTTTCGTTTGGGTCTTCGGTGGGATGACAAGTAAACTGATGTTGCTGAACCATTGTAATTAAAGCTGGCTTTAGTTCAAAATTATTTGCATCCTGATGAACATCGATTACGAGAATATTCTTCTGAATAATGACTCTAGAAATCCTCCATTGTGTCAATAATGGGAGCCTTGGCTAACAATCCTCTGTTCCTCTGTTTGTGGTCATGTCTATCATCTTGCCATAACCGCGTTCTACTGCTCTTTGTCTTTCTTAAGCTCTGAGTGTTCTCTCACAGTCGATGTCTGTTGGAAACAAGTCAGAATCCTGTTTCCTATGCATTAAAGGTTTTCACGTAATCAAAACACCTTTCAGTTAATAGGATTAGTCAAACTTAAACAATTATGTCCAACATGGCTAGTTAAAAATTAGTAGGCGATGTAGCCCTTTGGCAAAAACTATTTTGTTCTTTTCTTAAAAATATCCAATTAGTATTTCCTTAACGTCGGGATATTGATCTAATTAATTCTTTTCAAGTCCCAAATGACGGCTCCATAAAAACTTGTTCACCTTTTTTTCTATATAGACTAAAACCCCTCAAGTCTTTTACAGCTAGAGCCTTACAATTCTCTTATACCCATATCCGCTGGATATTCAGCTCATAAATGTTTCTCTTAATGTTAGGATTAAAAATAAGGGTTAGTCATGACCTTTGCGAGTGCCTCACGGTCATACAGTAAGTAAATCTGAATGTAAGTCCAGGTATCATTCCCACAGAGATTGATAGTGAATTACAGTTCAACTACCCCAATTACTAGAATTTCATACTATTTGGACTCAAAAATCATAGTGAATGTTTTATCAAAATGACAAAAATTAAAAATCCTATACTATTGGATATGTTCTAATTAAACGAGAACAAAAGTTAATGATTAAAAATAAAATGTACATAAAAGAATGGATTGAATTAGTTTACTGTGAGAAACGAAAACTATCAATGAGATACAATGGAGCAGTCCAATTCGACACTATATCAATTATACCGTTTCTATGTATGGATGATTTTGTCAGATTTCTTAATTATTGGAATTGGATCTCTCAGTTTTCAACGATTTAATATCCTTACTTCTCCTCGAGGCAAGATCAAACCAGCTACCGTGTCCCGCCTTGCAAGATGCAGGTATTTCTTTCCTCGTACTTCACACCCATTTCATTGGCAATGAACTTTTACTTTACCTTCCGGGATTTTAGCTGATTTCTACTACTTAATGGGTGGCTCGGCCTCCCGAGATCTATGGGTTTATCCTTTCCCTTGATTAGATCCTAGTAACACGGGATCGGAACGTACTGTGAATTAAGGTGAACTCTACGATTATTAATATTGTTAAATACACCCCTCCAACTAATTATGGCGAATGGGGATTTATCAAAATGAACTCGAGCTCGGCCGGTTGTCAATGGTAATCGAACATACGAGAAAGAATGCTCGACTCGGGAATCTCGAGATCTCTGTGTCACTCGGAGGGCATCCACGGATATCGGTAAGATATTCCCTCAAGCGGTACTAGGTACTACCATTGGAACTTCTCTCCATTAAAGCGACACCGATTAAGTAAAAACAGAACCTAAAATTAATTCTTAGTAAATTGTGCGGGGAAGAGCGCCAATAAATGTAAATCAAATCCAATTTGAGGCGCGCTCTGATTGCGTGCGAATCGAAGTAGATGCCAGATCTCCATGGTACTTTATGGCTGCAATAAATAAAAAAATGAAATGAATTCGAGAAATTTTGTCTAGATTTCCATAAATTTTCGACGTGCTGCTGAAGAAAAATATGAAACTAACATTCGGCTACCTCAAGCCTGCACTTGCAGTTCGCGAGATTCAAAACCAAAAATAAAACTAAAAATAAAAATCTACTCTAAAATATACCTTTGAGTTCCTCTTCTTTCCTTTCTTGGTGTGAAGAGAAGGAAAACTCTTTACTATTCGAAAGCTTTCTATTTATCTTGAAAAGAATGCGGGCGAATCCCGAAATGCTTTCGAGGTGGAAATCAAAGAAAAGCCCGGCTCAACGTCTATGTGGCGGCCTCAGTTGATGTCAGCGACATAAACTGTCTTGATTGCTCATGATGCGATCGCGACCTCTTTTTGCTCCGGTGTTACTCTGGTATTTATGCGGCGACCTCAATTTGATGTCGTGACATCATTGTCTTCCTATTCTTCGTCTGTCTTTGTGACATCGATTTTAGGTTAGATTGATTTCTTTCTTCCCAGCTATTTTCCAGAGTCGCGACATCAAAGTGATGTCGCGCATCCTCCCTCTTCTGCTTCGGCTCTTTTGGTGCGACCCGGACGGAGTGGTCGCGACATCATTTTCTTGTCAAGGCTTGATTCTGTTTCATATCGCGACCCGATTATAGCGTATCGCCCGCGATTCGACCTTTAATTAAAACAAGTTCGCGACTTCTTTCACTTGCGAGGACCTCTCTTGTGGCGCGACGAGATCGCGTCGGCGACTTGAGAGTTGTATCGCGTATCATTTATCCTTTTTGGCAAATCGCGACAAATGATGTTGCAGCATGAGTTTCTTCATTGACTGTTTCCTTTAGTCGACCCGTCTTCTTTAGCCATGACCTCCTTCTTCAAGTCGCGACTTCATTTGTTCAAGTTTTACATTTCTTCTTTGAAGCCGAATTTGTTGATGTCGTGACCTGGGATGGGCACAGCTTAGCGAGCTTTACATCCGCGACCAACTTTCCAATCGTGACTTCAATTACGCTCAGGCTGATTTCTTCGATATTTGCTGAAATTTGAGTTTCTGCTGTATTTTCCTGCAAAATGAAATTTGAGTCAATTATCCAGTTTTCTTCAAACAATTCATCATTTATCTCATAATAAAGTCAGAAAAATGGATTAAAAACCTAATGAGTTTTTAGACTCATCAATATGCAATGCAATGGGTCATTGCATGTTCTATCATGCCACATGTATAATGAATGCTAAATGAACTGACATAATCCACTTCTTGGGTGTCATGAATGATCACATCACGCATATATGTGACTTCATGCACCATTTCATTCATGTCAATATATCATGCGCATATCAACACCTACATATGACATAAATTCTATGTTCAAAACAATATTTTAAATCAAGCCATGTAATGGCCATTTGCTCATACATACTCATTACATGTCAATGCATTAGAACACAAATATTAACATCCAAGCATGTCACTCTTAGTCAAGCAGTGACACTCTCAAACAAGTCATACAATGGCCTCGAAGCAAGCCACAAACAATCATAAACCAGGCCACGAAACTGACCCCAAATAGGCTATAAACATAGGCCTCAAAGAGTCATAGGCTTGCCTAGGCGTAGCCTACTTTCGCCTAGGCGAGCAACAACTTAGCCTAGGCAGACTAGAAAGTCTACCCAGTTTCATCCTTGGGTTCGCTTAGGTGTACATACCCATGCCTAAGAGGACCCCTTCGCCTAGGCGAACACCTCCTTCGCCTAGGCGGAGACTCCTTCTTCCTGGAGACCCCATGTCCTCGCCTAGGTAAAGCTTAGCTCGCCTAGGCGACGGAAGCCCAATAGGAACTCGAACATCCGACCATTTTCTAGCATAAAAATGGAAAATACACAAAGTAGAAAGAATTCCTTACCTCTTGGAGCGAAGAAGGAACCATAGGAAGCCTTGTGGACACTTCCTAAACCCGAAACCTTTGATTTCTCTAACTCCTCGCTTGGATCCTTGGTGAAATTCCTTGTTTTTGGTACCCACGAGTAGCCCTCGTTGATGAGATGAAATTTCGTTCTTGGCTCGACGAAAACCAACCAACGGAGCTCCGTAGATCGTAAAGAGAAGTTTGGTGCTCTTTCTCCCTCCCTTTATGTAACACCTCGAAATATACCCTAGTCGTTTTCAACGTGTTTAGGGTATTTTGCAGGTATAAATTGAATTTTTCGTAATAGAAATGTGAAAACATGGAAAATTAGAAACCCAGAAATGGTACAAGATAGAAGGACAAAAGTGTAATTTGTCAAAAGGGACTTAAAAGTCATAAGTTAATAAGATTAGAGGCCAAAATAAAATAATGAAGTGAAATACAAATGATTAAAGGTTGGAGGACGGAGACTTTAAGTATAAATATAGAAAGGAGACAAAATAACTCATTTTGGTCTCCCGAGCAAGGCAGGAAAGAAGGAAAGAGGAAGGAGAAGAAGAGGAAGAAGGAGGAGCAAAGCAAAGGTATGGATCTTTGGAGTTTGGTATGGAATTTAAGTATGAAATAGTAAGATTTTGTCCAAAAACTACTTGGGTATGGATTGCTAGGGTTTTCTTTGGACATTAATTTGGTTCCCTTGTCTAGGGTTTTGTTAGGAATACCTCATAACTCTAGATTTAAGGGAAGTTGGGTTGAAAATCCCTAGTTGATAATAATTAGATATAGATCTTCACATTCCAAGGTTTGTAGAGTTGGGTGAGCAGGTGACAGGTATGAATCCTTGGATTCTTTGGCTAATTAAAAGTGTTTGTGGAGTTGTTTGGAGGGATTCCATGTTAATTTTTGATGAAGGATGGAATAGAAGAGAATTATGGAAGAAAAGTGCATGAAAAATGGTGAATTCTGCCATTTCTGGGCAGAATCGGAGACCGGTACCGGTACCCCTTTGGAGTGAATGCGGTACCGATGCGTGGCAAATGCGGTACTGTGTACCACCCAATGATCTTGGTACCACCCTCGGCCAGTTCGGTATCGATCTTAGAAACAGGCGGTACCACCGGTACCACTAGTTCCTGCAACCCCTGTTTTTGGTATTTTTGCATAATTAAGCTATAATTCGCATACCGGGAGTATTGGAACTCTGATAAATGATTAACAGGGGTTAAGATAAGAAAGAAGTAAGTGAAAAATGTACCGTACCTCGCCTTGCCTGCGTGACCACGAGTTTGAGGGGCAAAGTTCATTGCCCTGATGATAAGATAGGAAGTTTAAGATACATATAATCGTAGGAATGCCTAAGACCCGGGTATTAAATGACACGGCATACGTCACGGCATTGGGGCACGTCTCCGATGCGGTCTTGGTACTCTGTTTAGTGTATGACACTTACATTACGTGGGTAGGCGCGTCTGTTCCCGATATGATACTCTGATTAGTCTTCTGTTGCTCTATTCCCGATGCCGGTACTCACGATTAGTGCTCTGGCCTCTGTTGATGCCCGGCACTCTGCTTTGTGCTCTGACACCCAATACTTGTATAGTATCGGATACTTATTGTCGCGTCTTACTCATTTATTAGTCTTGATGCGAAGTATTCCCATGAATTATATAAAAATACTGAATGATGAATAAGAGTAAACAAGTAATATCGTTACGATGCTGTAATACCTCACGGGTATTCGAATAAGAATAAGATTACGCGCTCCCTACAGGAGACTGAAATAAACATAAGTATGATATAAGCATAAGTTACGAATAAGAATAGCTCTACGTAACTCCCTGGAGGATCGAATAAGCATAAACGCATTATAGCATAAGTACTTGTATAAGTCCGTTATATGAATGCATGGAAATTCGATATCCGTTATTGTTATATCTTTGAATATAAATGTGTATATACGCCTACATATGTTTCCACTAAGCGTAAAAAACATACGGAGTTTCAATCACGTGTAAAAGGTGCAGAAGAAGGAAACAGTGATCTTTGGCATTACCAGGGCGGCACGTAGTAGGGGTTCATCACAGTAGGTTCTGCGCTCTGATCAGTAATGTAAATGTATAGTTTTGAATATGTAAATGGGACTCATAACTGTATGTATATGACACTGTAAACACCACTACGGTGGTAGTTTGATTTTGTAATTTTTATATATGATATGTTGATACAGTTATAAGACTTGGACATAACCATGTCTGATAAAGCAAGTAAAGAGTCCAAGTATATGGTCTCACACCCCGAACTCGGTTCGGATCCGCCAATCGGGTCGGACCGGGAACCGGGGCGTGACACTTTATCTCTCTCTCTCGGTCAAACCAAGGAAAAATTGCTCTAGTTGCCCTAATTCCCCTTTTTGTTCTAACTTAAGTTTAAGTTAGGGGGATGGCCCACATCATGCCACGTGTCCACACTTGATCAATTCCAATTTTTGGCCCGAAGCTATACATTTCGTCTCAGTTTATGTTCAATTTATTTTCTATGAACTTAACTCACGTTATTTCCTAACTTTTGATAAAAAATCTTTTCCTTGGGAGTCACTGGACACCCTTAACCCCAAAAAACGTGAAAATTTGACTGTCTTGGAATTCAATGAAATTCGTCTGGGTAACTAGATTTCACGAGACGAATGCAACGATGAGGTCTGTTTTGTCATTTGAGATCTAGAAAAATTTAAGGTTTTCAACTTGTATTATAGCGATAAATTACCGTTTTACCCTTTTTAGAAAAATTCGATTTTTTTTTTTCGGGTTTTACACCTTTGGAAGATTCACCAAATCTCAAGCATGATTAGGACACTTCATGTATATAATGGAAAACGGGGATCTACTTGTTGCACTATGAATGACGTTGTTATAGGCAAACTTCGCTTGTGCTATGGCAAAATCCCATTGCTTTGGTCTATCCATGCAAATACATCAAATAAGATTACCCAAAGTCACACCAACAACAACCTACGCTTATCACATGCGTGGATGTGTTGTCTCTTGAAGTTGATGACAGTCAAATAGTCTCAAGAGTCATCCAAAAAAGTGACTGAGGGCTTATTCTGATCGGATGTAATAGTATTTGGCCTCCATGCAACCTCACAACCTCTAAAAGAATAGTTTGGTCGTAGAGGATGCATCGACAGTCTTGTTACATGGCAAAAAATGTGCCATCTTAGAAAACACATCGACCCTGACAAACGAAAAATCCATACCTAAGACCCGGAGTTTGACAAACTGGCTACGAAGTCCATAGAAAAGATCCTCCCATATAGCATCGGGAAAGAGTATGCTGTATAACCACATGTTTTGGTCTAGACCCTTCACCCCTTTGACATACATAGCACCTCGACACAGTAATAGTAATTAACCATCCTTTCTCAACTTATAGTAAATGCACTCCTTAACGAATTCAATGGCTTCCTATCTCTTCCAAGATGACCCGCTAAACCCCTACCATGCAAGTCTGAGTAAATGACCTTCTCTCTACGAAGAGAAAGAGTAAGACAGCCGTCACCCATGAGAACCCATTATGTATATAAAATAACACCATCACAAGGTTGTTTAAGCACACAAGTAGTCTAAACCTTTGAAGTTATCATCGTCTCTGATATAATCTCGTTAATGTCTCAAAATTTACTATCTCTAAACTCAAGGTTCTCACTGTGCCACACATCTACTTAATGCATTCACACCCTATTTGTCATTCCGAAGGCTTGGCTGCTTCTTATAAGGAAATTTCTCAATGTAAGCTGACCACCTAGCATGCATATCACTTCGAGTTTGCTTTTGTGTACTTAAGTACTTCAAAGCCTGATGATTAGTATAGAGAATGAAACTTTCGCTAGCGATAATGCTCCTAAGTTTTCTGTGCAAGCCTCATGTTGAACATGGGCAAACGGTCATAGGTAGCCCATTTAAGCCTTGCTTCACACAATTTTTCACTAAAGAAAGCTATCGACCTCTTCTCTTAGGATAAAACAGCCCCTATACCAATTCCACTAGCAACACACTCTACCCCCCAAATAACTTCACTTGGTACGCCAAGACGTGTCAGGCTCAACTTCTCTTTAATCAAAGCAAAACTACTCTCTTGCTCCTCGCCCTAATGGAACCTCACTTTCTTCAAACACTTGGTAATAAGTGCTATAATGCTACTGAAATGTTTAATGAACCTCCTATTAAAGGTTGCTAACCCATGGAAGCTCCTTACATCACTGACATTCTTTGGGGTAGGCCATTCCCTAATAGCCTTCACTTTCTCCTCATCTACTTTAATTCCCTCACTACTCACCACATAGCCAAGAAATAACAAACTATTTGTCATAAAAACACGTTTTTTAAAATTTGCAAATAATTTATTTTCCCTCGACACCTTAAACACTTCCCTAAGGTTGTAGTACCTAATTCATATATAATCCTCATAAAAGTACTAAGAGCATTTGTTAGCCCAAAAGGCATGACAAACCATTCGTACAACTCATCCCTTGTCTTGAATGCTGTCTTCCACTCATTACCTAGAAGGATTATGATTTGATGATAGTCACTCCTCAAGTCAATCTTACTAAACACAATTGCTCCACTCAGTTGATCGAGCATATCATCCAACCTTGGAATAGGAAATCTATATCCAATGGTAATTTTTTTGATCGCCCAACTGTCAACACACATTCGCCAACTTCCATATTTCTTAGGCATCAATAAAGTTGAAACTACATATGGGCTCATGCTAGCCTGAATATGCCCCTTACTTAGCAACTCTTCTATCTTCTCCCTTAAGATTTCATTCTCCTTGGGATTTATCCTACAATGAGGCAGATTCGAAAGAGAAGCACTTGTATGGTGTTGTATGTTATGAAGGGGAGGTAATCTTGTAGGTAGATATTCAAGAATCACATCATCAAACTCCTTTAACAAAGTCTGCACCTCCACTGGAATTTGAGCCTCAACTAAATCCCTACTTTCTACCTCTCCCTTCACAACCATAAAATGAACTTCTCGGGTCTCCTTACACTCACCCATAAATGAAGATGGGTCATTCTCAAAAGTTAGAAAGTTCCTTTTCTCTTCTCTTAAAGCCTTGGGTTGGTTCTTCCTAGTGAAAGGCACTAGTGTATATTTTATTCTCCCTTTCTCTAATTGATACAAGTTACTCCTGCTCGAGTGCTTAGCATCCACATCATACTACCAAGGATGCCCAAATAAAATATGATAAGCATTCATATCCTCCACATCACAATAGACCTGATCATCATTATACTTGCCAATAGAGAAGGACACCTTACAACGTTCACGCACCGATCGAATATCACCAACTTGTTTAATCCACCCAATAGCATATGGGTTGGGGTGATTTTCTATCTCTAACTATAGCCTCTCCACAACATCTTTACTTATTATGTTCTCCTGACTCCCACTATCAATAATAAGATCACACAAACTCCCTTGCACAGTACACCTAGTGCTAACTAGCTTATGGCATTGAGTTTCATCACCGCACTTTGGAGATAACATGAGCTTCCTCACCACACAAGTGTACTCTACAACATCATCATCTCCATCAGGTCCACACACCTCATTCTCTACAACATCATCATCCTTCTCCACTACATTCACTGTCTTCCGTTTAGGACATTCATTAGAATGGTGGTCAACCTCTCCACATCTGTAGCACTTAACACCGAAAGATTTGCATAAGGGTTACTGTTTTTGGCAGACACAAAAGTATTACCCTTACCTCCTTCCACTGCTACACTTTTCCCTTTTCCTATACCAACATTGATAGTATCCACAGTTTTGGACACAGCTAGAGGTGTTTTTCCCTTGTCACTTAGAGCCTTATTGTCTACCTCTCCTTATCTTCTATAATTAGTACCGCTGAGCTTGTCTTAATTAAGTAACTTAGCTTCATTAAGTTAGATTTCAGCCTTTCGTACACCGAAACCATATGCACCCCAATTTTATCTCTAATAGTTTGCTTCAACCCACTCAAATATCTTGCTACTTATTGATTCTCACTTTCTGATAACTAATTTCTCTCCGCCAGTCTAAAAAATTCAGCAGTATATTCATTCATACTCTTGCTACCCTGTGTACATCTCTGATAAGCATAAAAATATTATTCATAGTCCGAAAGAAAAAATCTACCTCGTAATAATTGTTTCATCCTACGCCATGTTTGAATCGGACCATGCCTCTCTCTCATCCTCATCTTCCTCAATCTATCCCAATTACTACCGATGTTCTAATCCCTAGCCTATAAGCAACAAATTTAACCTTCATGATCTGGGCAACTCTGAGATATAGTCAAAAGAACTTGTCCACTCTACCAACAAACTCTAAACCCCTAAATATTGAGATCACCACTTAAGTTGGTGGGATATCTGGCATCTTTAGTTCAGATTTGGCTCACTTATCTCCCACAGCTACATGTTTGTCTACCACGTGGATTTGCATATTCACCCAAGTCGGCCTCCTCATCTAAAGTGTCATCAAATCTTGCGACTGGCCTCCTTTGATTTCGTATATTTGGAATGGGATTAAAAGTGGGTTTAGCGAGGCCAATTCCTCCGCCATGTTCCTAGTCCATGAATACTTAATAACGTCTATAATTGTTCTTGTATTGTTTCCAACCGCTAAGTTAAATTTTAGGATTGATTGTTATTGCTTATTAATTGATCTTCAAACAGCCTCGTAATCTCGACATCTTCGTCTGGGATTCGCTGACATCACTAGCACCAGATACTATTACTGTGGAGAAACCCACTTCCATACCACTCGACACATTTTAAATGAATTGATCAAACACAATTTCATCATCAACAAGAATAAAACGTCTCGATCCAAAGACCAATTCTCAATTCAGAGAACAAAGTAAAGCAAAAGTTTTGAATTCTATCGAGCAAATTTGGTAAAAGCAATAAAAGTCCCTAAAACAAACTCTAAAACATCTATTTATACCCTAAACATAATTTGGGTATAAAAGGAAATAAAATAATACCCTAAATCAATAATAGGAAAGAAGATAATACTCCTAAAACAGTAATGAAAAATAAAAATAATATTCTAGAAAATAAAGATAATATCTCAAAACAACCAAAATAAGGATTTTGATTGATTTGGTTGGTCTAACTTCCTCAAGGCCAAATTCTACCATCTTGATCTCGAAATTTTAATCGGATGACTGATGACCGACGACCGTCTAAAGGATTCGAGGGATGGTTGGTCTAAAGGATGACTGGATACCATTGAGGATCTTGACCATCTTTAGATTCTATGGCAAGGCACGCCTCTCGTGGTAGAAACCCGGTGACGTAAAATAATTAAAAGACCGCTTAGTCCTCCTTCACGTACTAGCCTGCTCAGCTGGATCCCAAAGGAGCCTGGAAGGACCACCTAATATGCCTTAAAGGGATACTGAGGTTGTGACGCCCCGAAACCGGGGGTCCGTTGATAACCTGTTAACCGGCGGAATACTTGTGAATGTCTGGTAACCCGACACTACTGACAAAATCTGCAGTAGTCCCTTGTACGGAGTTCTACCCCAAGGTACAAACCCTCGGTCCTAACAATAAACTTTATGACTGTTCCGTTCATATACAATTAAAATGAGTAAAATGGCCTCTCGGGCCCCTGATTAATACTCACAACAAAACATATCCCAACTATATGCTAATAGCGTTTCAAGAGTTAATAAATCATTTTACCAAACATATATCAAAAGTTTGCCACCTAATACATGCTATACAAAACGACACCCAAAAAGCCACAACTGGGCTTTCTTCTAAATGAGGTTCTACGAGCTGCATTCGCGTGCACACTCCTCAGACCGAAAATGGTGATCCTCGATAGGTGAGCAAAGCCCAAGAGAGATAATTTCCTGCCACGAAAGCTACTCCCCACCTAAGTGCACATGCATGGCAAACAATCACATTCAAGCAATTTCATGAACCTACTCCTGAATGTCTTACATGATCAACTCCATGTCTCGAGTCCTCACCGACTTCACATACCCTGCCGAACGCGAGTAGTAAATCACGCTTTCAAAACAAAGCTATTTGTTCTGAAAACACACTACCGAGTTTTGGTAAATATTGATTAAAACCCTCCGAAAAACGACCGTTGATAAACTTTAAACAATCTATAAGCCCTCTCCTAATGTGAATTGTTGGACAATCTCCCAACCCGATTCTTCGGAAAATCTTCCATCGAAATTCCTCTGCCAAAACATTTTCATTTTGTTTCATTTCATGTCATGCACCTCACACCTAATATTTAGTCGCCCCAAGGTATGGAATGCATGATGCCAATTTAACACATTCATGCTAATATATTACGTAGCTATATATTAACATAATTAAATCACATAAAGCATGTTATGTAAATCTTCAACCAATACACCAAAATTAGCTCATAAGGGCTAATTAACAAACACGAGCACAAAATTTGAATCACTCAAACCAAACACATTTTCACACAAAATATTTCGTAATACCTTATTTATGTTATTATTCATGTGAACAAGAAAAACCCCTGTGTTATCACAGCTCACGACAATAATAAAATAGGTTTTCTCCACTTCTGCTCAAAGCTTTTGAGACCGAGTTTACGGCTAATACAAGTCTCAGAACGTTCCTAACCATTTACATGGTTTTTAAACAAGGATTAACACAAATAGGAAAAGATCCCTACATCTTGAAGTTGCTCTGAATCTACTCAAATCTAAGGCTCCACGCTGTAGCTCCTCGCCCCAGAAAACGCTTCTTTGCTTGTCTGGTCGAAAACCGATAAATTGACGAAAGCCTGAATCCTGTAGAGAAAGGTGCTCCCTCTCTAAAAATCACAACCGCACCTCTCGTGCACTTGCAACGCTTGCTAATTTGTCTCAAATTTGAAGAAGAAAGACACTATTGTGGGCTCTTTTCTGTCTCTTTTCTCATTAAACTTTCAATTAATACCATCCATGTCCATAAGTCTTGAATTTTCGACTAATTTGGCTCATTCCTACCATCCATTTCCATCATCTCTCTACTCATGCAACATGTGTCACAAGAGTACATGTAGTAGGTGACTTTTGTCACATAACATGTCTCTCGAACCGGTTTTACGGCACCCAACACTCAGTGCCTCGAAAAACGTGAAAATTTCAACTGTCTCGGAATTCGACAAAATTTGACGTGGTAGCTAGATTTCACGAGGTGATTCCAATGGTGAAGTCTGTTTCATCATCCGAGATCTAGAAAAATTTTGGGTTTTTACCAAAATTACGATTTTGCCCTTATTCAGAAAATTGGAATTTTCTAGGGTCTTACATTCTCCCCTCTTTAAAAAGAATTTCGTCCTGAAATTCCACGCACATACGCATCCAACCACGTGCATATGTAACCTCACCCAACTCAAAGACCGTGTCGGGTATGACAACCCGGCTAAGGTCACAATTACTGACAATCTGATGGTTGTCAACTTATCCATGTCAAGAATGACATCAACACCCATTATGTCTACCACCCTAAGGTCCACCATGAGCAGAATCACTGAGATCCTTGACTCACGATCTCGATACATCTGACCAACTCTCACCCTAGATCCTAGGGAAGAATTTCCCATCATCTTTCTAAAGGCCTCAACCTCTAAGCCCAAACCTATCATACAAGATGCATTAATGAATGAACATGATGCATCTAATTCAATCGTTACTCTAGTCAACAAGTGCAAGGTAGAAATGTACCATACTCCTCCCACGACCCGCATGCCTGGGGCCTGCACCATGGAGGCCTCTTCCTCCTAGGGACAATCCTTCATGCCCAGCTCGGGGCGCACTGCAACACGTCCTCCGCCCCAAATTCGATCCAACCCTGGTCTCGCAATCCTATCCTAGACCCCCGACCGCGCCTGCCTCGCCTATGTGGACCCGCTTCATAAGTACTAGGTGTTTGGAAGCGGCACCTCGACCGATATTAGTCCTCGACTTTATACTAGGTGAGAGAAACAAATCAGGTCCTTCTCTCGTCTCCCATCACCGGGATCTGAATCAGCTGTTCTAAAATCCCTGATCTCTTGCTTCGGGCAATCTGCCTCATATGTCTGTGTGTTTGCTGGCGGTAGCACAACAATCCGCCCATCCCGACCGGGCAAGTAACCTTTAGTTCCTCTCACTAATGATTTGGACTCAGGTGGGTCTCATACAACCTGGATTTCTCGCTCCGGGCACCTTGTCTTGTGTGTCCCAGCCGTTTGGGGCCAATACATCATCTCGTCCCGCCCGACTAAATGCACCTGCATTCCGTCTCGTCCCGATGCTAACCTCGGGCCCCACCTGATATCCCTGCGAAATGTGTCTTACTTTCCCATTGGAAGAAGATGGATCTCTCCTTCCCAAAGACTTTCAAGACTCCATATCTCGATGCCCCAGATGTCATCCACTCCTCCTCTCCGCCTAATGGAGGATGATGTGGGTTTCTAAATGCCGTAGGTCAGTCAGACCTCGCCGCTCACTATCGCACACATGCCCTGCGCGATACGTGCAAGAATCGCAATCCCTACGGCCACAGTGCCTACCGGTCAAAAAGCCTATGTGCTTAATCAAGACTCTCGTGGGATTCACTCTAAGTCCTCGCCTCGACTATCCATCTACACATGTCAAATGACGCTTATTCAATGCAAGATTCTAGGCAGTCTAAAACATAAATTCGTAGACACTGGTCTATATACTTAAAATATTTTATATAGCTCAAGTCCCCTCGCATTCATAAGCAATGCAAAGACAATTATTTATATATTTTAAACGAAAAATATAGTAAAATAAAAATTTTATTATGCAGTAAAATTTTTACTTCTATTTTATTTTATTTAAAAATTTTTATTATATATATATATATATATATATATATATATATATATATATATTTCACACACCGTAAACCCAGAAAAATTTTTCTCCTCAACACACCATTTTTTTTTTTTATCTCCAATAACCTCCTTGCTACTCCTAAATGCAATAGCTTGAACACTGCAATTCATACAAACTCAAAATTTTCAAGTGTTTAATTACAAACTCTTTTCTTAAAAGAAAAACTGGGAATTTTTTCCACTCTCACAACCACAATCTGTTCATGTTCAAAACTAGAGCTATTGTCCAGAATTTTTTTTTTTTTGGTTTAATTTTGGATTATTTTGTCCAAAATTCTTGAACACCTAAGGTTATATTTTCTCGACCCTCGTGTTCAACATTTCTCCTATGCTATTCACCAAGCATACAATTCACACAAACCACACATCATACACAACATTCACACAATCACATAAAAACATGCCAAATGCAGAATTCCTATTTTCACCTCGTGATTTGCCTATAACCACATACCCAACTTCTACCGATACTTCAAGCTATAACCCTAGTATCAACATCGAGCTAGAATGTCAGTGGATGTTCTTACACTTTAATGATTATGGCCTGCTTCAAGTCCTCAATCCCTAGGTTTTCATATACCCAAGTTCTACACTCTAAAACCGTGGCCTAAGCCCAAGTCCCCAAGCCCCAGTACTGTGGTATCAAGCTCCGATACCATGCCGTAGTCATATCATGACTAAACTTATGACACCCAAACCTAAGCCCCCTAGGTATTCAGATACCCAAGCTCTAATACCGTTTCGTGACTCCCAAAACCGGTCCCGCTTGACAACTTGTCAACTGGCAATACTGCGGAATGCCTGCAACCCGACACTACTCACGAAAATCGGGCAGAGTCTCCTTTGTACGGGGAGCTCTACCCAAGGTATAAACCTGTCCCAACAATCAACTTATGACCACATCGGGTTCATATACAATTAAATGAGGCAAAATGGCCACTGGGCCCTTGCACAATACTCACAACAAAACATATCCCAACTATATACAATAGTTTCAAGAGTTAATAAATCATTTACCAAACATATATCAAAAGCCAATTTTAATATATGTTATACAAACGTAATACCCAAAGCCACAATCCGGCTTTCTTTCTAAAATGCGCTCTAAATAGCCGTCCCGTGCACTCCCTCGTACCTGAAATGGAGGATCCCCCGACAAGAGGAGCAAACCCAAGAGAGCACTTCCTACATGGCTACTCCCCACCTACAGACATGTGGCAAACAATCACATTCAAGCACTTCATTGAACCTACTCGAATGTCTACATGACCAACCCATGTCTCGCTTCGAGTCCCTCACCACCTCTCACACATGCCTCTGGGCCGAATGCGAAATCACATTTTCAAACAAAAGCCATTCGTTCTGAAAAACACACTAACAGTTTCAGAAATATTGGACACCCTCCGAGGCGAATCAAGCATAAACCTTCGAAACAATTCACGGGCCCTCCGACGTGGAATCACAGTTTTAAGACACCCCCCAACCCGATTCTTCTAAATCTTCCGTGTCGACATTCCTTCACAAACATTTTCCTTATTTTTGTTTCAGGCTTCATGCTGCACTCACAATCACATTCTAGTCGCCCTGCATATGGAATGCATGATGCCAATTCCAACACATTCATGCTAATATATTCACATGCATATATATTAACATAATTAAATCACATAAAGTATGTTATGTGTAAATTTCAACTAATTACACCAAAATTAGCTCACATGGGCTAATTAACAAACACGGCAATCCAACTTGAATCATTCAACCAAACATTATTTTCACACAAAAATATTTCGTGAACACTATTCATGTGAACAAAGTGAACTCCCAAGCACGCTCACTACACACAAAATAGATCTCTCTTCACTCTGCTCAAAGCTTTTGAGACCTGAGCTACACCAATACAAGCCTCAAAACGTTCCTAACCATTTACATGGTTCTTAAACAAGGATTAACACAACTAGGAAAAGATCCCTACATCTTGGAGTTGTCGGAACTCCACCAAATCGGTGCCCACGCGTAGCCCTGGGCCAGAAACAACTTGCTTTTCGTCTGGCCGAAAATCGATCAACCGATGGTCAATCCTAGAGAGAAGGGTGTTTCTCTCTAAAATCACAAATCTCAGACCTCTCAGAAGCCCCAGACGTTTTTTGCCAATTTGTCTCCAATTTGAAGAAGAAGACACTATTGGCTCTTTTGTCATTTTCCTCATTAAACTTTCAATTAATACCATCCATGTCCACAAGTCTTGGATTTTTGACACTTGGCTATCTCTACTGTCCATTTCCATCTCTACTCATAACATGTGTCACAAGAGTACATGTAGTAGGTGACTTTGTCACATCACATGTTCTTCTCGAACCCGCTTTACGCACCCAACACTCAAGGCTCCCAAAAACGTGAAAATTCAGACATTCCTGAATTCGACGCAGTAGCTAGATTTCAATGTAGACATTCTAATGCGAAGTCCTGCTTTCACAGATCCAGAGATCTAGAAAATTTAGGATTTTACCAAATTACGATTACCTTTTCTTAAAATTGGAATTTTCTCGGGTCTTACAGAGGTGGAGGAACGAGACCCCACTTTCAATAACAAGGAACCTGATATGTGGACCAAACTGGAATTGGTAAAGAGATACTACAAGGAGGTGGATTTGGCACTCACGAACCAACTAATAGTAGAACCACACTACAAGAAAAATAGGCTATAGTGGCATAACTTTAGCCAGGGTTATCAAATTTCCTAACTAAAAAAACCTATTACCGCATTTATTGATTTAATGCGGTAGAAGGAAATTTTGTTCAACCTTTCAGCCGGGGGAATTAGTTAAACGTTACTACATACGTTATATAGTTGGATAAAATATAGAACCTTTGCAATATAGCAGCCAAATGGACATGGTAATTTTAGGACCCCTGCTGTAGACAACCCAATAGACACATGGATTTTTTGCTGCTACCATAGAGTCCATACATGCTTCAGCACAAGTTCTCTCACATTTTCTCTCTTTCCGACTCATCATCTTCCCCTGCTTTCGCCGTAAGAGCGATCGTGCGTATCGAAGCTTCGAGTTCACCGAGTTTAAGAGCAAGACCACGGCTTCGATTCGTCGCTACTCTGCAGCCAATCTCAATAGGTTCTGCTTTTTTTCGGTTTCGTTTAATGCAAACCCTAGCTTTATTTTCTTGCAGAAAATTTTGAGCGATTCTCTGAATTGAGTTTGAATTTTTTAATTTTATTGGTGTTTCTTTTGAAATTGTGAATTAAATAGGGGTGGGGGTGTTGGATTTGCGTAATGCAAACCCTAGTTTTCTTTTGCGTGAGACACTTCTCTTTGCACTTTGGAGAGAGAAGGATAAGTTTATTATCAACAACTTAGGAAGGTGCCGCTTCAAGATCTCTCCTTCTTCTTTCAGCCTAAGGATATGTTTTCTCTACGGTGAGTCCATTTCTATGCGAATTTTGTCATCTCTTAATTCTCGATTTTTCCACTTCCACCAGATACTAACCGCATAGCCAAGTTTCTCAGCAAGTTCAACAAATGGTTTCAGCCCGATTTAACCTACGCCTGTAAGGAAAAAAAAAAATTAAAATCAAACTACTTATGCCTTCTCATGTTCATAACTCTATTCATTCAAAACAAATCCTTTGAAACTTATATGAAACCCAGCCACTAGCCTTAAAGCCTGCTTAGAAAAAGATCACATGCTAAAACAAAATCCACCTAATGGTATATTAAGTAAATAAGATAAGTTCGCCGCAGTTCTCTCATGATATTTTCCTTTCTGAAAAGACAAACATGTTTGGGCCTCAAACTATCTATATTATATTTCCTGAGTGGTAAATCGATGAGTGGTTTCCTACTTCGCACTCCAAGCACACCATTAAACATACTACTTCACCCTCCAGCTTCTATAGTTCGCCTCAACACTCATCGTCACTTGAATTTGTTCTATGTTTCAGCGTAAGGTAAGGTTTTGATAGATTTTGTATGTGAATTAGTCATTTATTTTTACCAGCTTTAAGCATTCATAGCCCTCTTATTACTTGGATGGGAAATCGCACTTAAAGACCTCTATTTCGGGGCCATCCAATCATCAGCCTGGGTAAAATATGTAATCCTAAGATCAATAGTTTGTTTCTTACCATTTATTATAATGATTCTTTTCAAAGGTAAGAGCAACCTAGTGTGATGTATTCAGCTCTTTTGATGATCTTGTGAGTTTAATTTTTATTCGCTTTTTCAGCATATACTGTCTTCAGTGGGAAAAGTGTCCGATTGACATTCTGCTTCCCGAAACAATATGTTAAGGAGGCACCAATTATGTGTGGAATTTGATTGGCAAAGCATAAAATGAGCATACAAGTAAGTTTTCACATTGATGATATGGAACTACCTATAATATTTTTCATGCCCACTCGATCTCTCGACTAGATGGCACCTTTGTGGATTAAATATGTTGTTGGATCAGAATTTCTGTAGGATGTGGTTTGCATAAATTACATAAGGCGATAACTAGTAACAAGATATTTCAGGCCTCATATGGCTAAGATAATACAAGATTTAAATGTCAAAATTTATGTTATTAACTGAGAAAAAAATGGAGGTTCTGTAAACTTTCTAAGATTGCTCCGCTTGAGCCACCGTAAATCTCCTGACAGACTCCTAATGCTCTTAAAATTGCATGTATAGAGGATTACCATTACTGCAAGTAGTCTAACTTCAAGACATACTGACCTAAAGGTTTTAGCCTCAAGGACTTATCAGGTATTATAATAATCGAAGTCTTGTAATGGTAATCTTGCATTATATTATCTTTCCCCATAAATTTCATACAATCATTCAGTTTTTATACAAGATCACCAGAAACATATGTAAACGCTTGCATTTCATGTTAATCTTGTCTATTTATTTATTGCAACATTATTCTATTTATAGCTTTTTTTTCTATGTGGTCGGGAAAGTTCTAATTTGATTTGCGCCTCGTCAATGAAACTCGTCGTCACCAAGAAAGCAACTCCTAGAATTAAAGGATTCCCTTCAAAGGAGGTAAGTCTTACTTATACCAATTTCCAACAAAACTATATACACTTCTGAAGGGGGAGAGGAGCAGGGTCTCTTTCTGTTTTATATATGATACTATAAAGAAGCACCTTCTTCTTAATGGTGCCTATTATCTTTTGGAAAATTTTGTGGAGGTTTCATATCCTCATGTAACCCCTCTAACATGTATGTTGTAAACCATTTTAAGTAAACCTTGCCTTTTCAAGTGATCAATTTTTTTGAAATTAATAAGCCTTAAAATTTAGAGTGAAAAGTGGACCCAAACTACCTAAGTATTCCAATTTTAATTATTTGCGGACATGGTTAGGAAGGTGTAATTTATTCTTTTCGCTTGAGGTAAACCAAATGAGCAAGATGGTATGGTTTGCTGTGGATGGTGGATCATATTTTCATATGTTTTTGGGTTTATGAGCATGTTTATCTTCTTAAAATAAGGGACCTCTATTGAGGCAAAATTTTCTTATTTGTGTTCATTTTTTATTTATCAGCACTCATTAGCTCAGGTTCATAAATTCTCCTCCTTCATATCCTGCCGCCTTCATTAATTGTTTAATTACTGAGCTAAGTATTCCTTGCAATTTGGGAGAATCATGTTTGGTGCACATATGTTGGAAGAGGTTCTTCCTTGCTCATGATTCCACTTCGACCCATCGCTCTTTATGGAACCACTGTATTCGTTTCATTTTAATCCCTAAAATTTGTTTCACACTTCCACAAGAGAGTAAGAGTTTTTCATCGAATTGTTTCCTTTGTCAAAACTGATTGAGTTTACCTTTTCTTTCTTTTCCTCGTCACTTGTTCTTTATTTCCTTCCTTAAGATCATCGAGAAGACAATGAAAATTTGATTTATTCTCGTCTGTACGCTCGTCTTGGCCTTTATATTATCTAGTCACTGTGATCATTCTTTGCCTCTCAGATTGATACCTCTCACATATGCCCATATGCACAACTGGCCTAGTTGCTCGAAATATAAGGTTGTCATTCGCCCTACTCCAAAGATATTTAATTTTCTATGTAACACTAATATTCTCGTGCTTGTGGATGGTATTAAGTGCATCGTTTTATGACTTTCTTGATGATTTCAGTTCCTCCTCATTATGTAGGGATTGTAGTACAAGATCAAACTAGTTCCTATTGATCTTATGAATAGACCTGTTTGGTATAAGGAGAAAATCTATCTAGAAAATAAGGTGACTTCCTCCCGCACTTGCTACCGCTTAAAGTTAATTAAAATTGATATGGGTGGTAGAGTGAAAATTTCTACCAATGTGGGAAACATTATTCTGGAAAAAAATATGGAATGATTAGATATTTGGAAACATGCTAGGCTGAGTTTACTCAGTTCCTCTATTTCTTTATTTCTTATTTTTATTTTTTTAAGTACGCTGAAAAATGATTTGGATGGTGGTAAACACACTCGCTTTATCTTGGTCATATACACTTGAATAATTTATCTGTGCATAGAACCCTGTGCAGATCCCACGGGTGAAAGGTGAGCCGACTTTGTGGTTGAGTCTACTGGTGTTTTCACTGATAAGGACAAAGCTGTCATACATTTGAAGGTTTGAAAATTTAAAAGATTATGAATTATGTATATATGTGAGTTTTCCTTATTTTAACCATTTTAATATTCTTTATTTGGATCTCACTTCCTCCATTTTTTTGTATGCATATATGTGAAATAGATCCACTTTTATTTTTTTGCTTTCTGCAAATGATATTATGCAGGCAAATAAGTGACCTCTTCAATGTCAATAATTTTGGAGGTTAGCAAGGGCTTAAGAAATGATTCAAAATAATTGAGTCATGGGGATATCAAGCATTTGGCTTAATTTTTTCTATTGATCATAGGATATCAAGATGGCTATATGAGGAGGAAGAGATGCTAAAATCCACAGGAGTCTCAAGGTACATGTAGAGAGTCTTCTTTCCTGGTTGATAATGGATTGTGTTGGTGTCAATTCAGCTTGTATGAGCTAATCCTGGAAGTGAAGAATTCATTCCCAAAAAATGAAGGTTCTATACTTCTATCCATCTCTAGAATGGAGATGAAAATTTAGTTGTGCTTCTATTAGCAGCTGTAAGATGGGAAGGAGGAGATGCAACAAAAGCAAGGGAGGAGTATTGTTGTGAGGAGCCCAGATTGCAAGGAAGTTTTGAATCAATCTCTTTTGAATTTACTTCTTGTTATTGTAAGATATTTTCACAACTTAGCTTTGAATTTCGCTTTTCACCATCTTAATAGAATGTACTTTTAGCACTTAATAGAATCAGATTTTGAGAGTTGAAGAGTTGAGTCTCTTTATAATTTATAATTGCTGCCTTTCTTTCTCCAATTTTATAGTAGGTATTACATTATATGTTTTCCTCTTTCAATCATTTTTTGAATTGAACATACTCATATTTAACATATCTATATGCCAAATTCGAGGTTTACAAACTGGCCTTAATAGAATGTGCTTTTATAAATGAATTTCAAAATTGTAAATGAATTTCCAAAAAAAAAAAGATTATAAAAAAATTGGTAGACCAAAAATTTAGAAGAAATATCAAATAAAATAATATCCCATAATATTTTTGAATATTTGAGGTAGCGATCATTTTCAAATCATGCCAATAGGTCATAACCTATAGTCGCGGTTGTATTTTGACCCCTACTATAAAGATAATATAGCCATAGTTGCAGTTTGATCCCGACTATAAAGACAATATAGCCACGGCTGAAAATGACCTTGGCTATAAAGACTTTATGTAACACCCCAAAACATACCCTAGTAGTTTTCGGACTTGTTTAGGGTATATTATAAGCAATATGAATTTTCGGGAAATAAAATGAGATAACCGACCCTTGTACAAGACTTAAGGACAATATTGTCATTTGTAAAAAGGGGCTTAAAAGTCATAATTTGAAAAGACTAAGGGCCAAAGAAGAAATAATAGGAATTGTTGTGTAATTCCTAGAAGATTAGAGGCCAAAATACAATAAAAAGGAAATTGAAATACAAATGGCTAAGAGTAGGAGGGCCAAAAAGCAAATAAAGGAAATTGTCCCAAAAGGGTTTGTTGGAGGGCCAAACAAGGCCTAAAAGAGGATGGATTTTAAAAGCACCAAATTTGGTCTCAAATCGAGGAGGACCCGTAGAGAAGAAAAGAGAGTAGTTAAGAGAAAAGGAAGATGAAAGTTATAAGAGGAAGGAGGAGGCCCAAGCCAAGATCAAGCTAAGGTATGGATGCTGGACTTTGCTATGAATTTTGTATGGACATTAGGGATTCTAGCATGATTCGATACAAGAATTTCAGGTATGGATTGCTGTGGTTTCATTTGGACACACTCGTTCCCCTTTCAGTAGTTTTGCTAAAGTAAACATTCTAACTCTAGATTTAAGGAAATTTTGCTGAAAAGCCCTAGTTGATAAGAAGTAGAGATGGAATCCTTCAAAATCCTAAGGTTTTGTGAATTGGGTGAAATTTGCATGAACTCCTAGGATTCCTCTCTTTGCAATTTAAAAGTGTTTGTGGAGTTGTGTAAAAAGGGATTGCATGTTAGTTTTGACGAAGGATGCACAGAGTGATATATATGGATGATAGCATGAAAAATGGGAGTAGTGTCCATTCTCAAGTATTAGGAATTGTACCCCAAGCCGAAATTAAATTTATTGAATTTCCTGGTTCTCGGGGTCATTTTTACAACTTGTACTGGTACATGTTAGACTTGTTCTGCATAACCTCGTTCCTAGCTTTCTCCTGCTCTGACCAGTTTTGTATTCGGGGCCATAACTTCCTCATTTCTATCCGATTTGAGTGATTCAAGTGGCCACTTAAAATAAACTTCAAGGAGAACAAACCATATTTAAATAAGTATCTCCAAATTCTGACTCTAAATAGCCCAAAATTCACTAAAGTGGCTATGTGCAAGCCCATCTTCTGTACCGGGCTGATCATAGAGGTCTCGATTGATTCGAACGTAGTTGAGTTCCTGCTCCGATTCGGGTGATTCCAATTGGAAATGAACCTAGCACCTTAGCTTTAAAGAGTACAATGAACCAGTGTCAGCCATGGAAACAAGGCACTGGAAAATTAATAATTCAAACTATCCCTTCTAAAATCAGAAACCGTAGCTGGCAAGCCATGAAAATTCTATAACTCGAGCTCGATGATCCACCGGGATTGATTCCAACTCCTAAGAAAAATAGATTCATAGAGGGACTAGAATACATGAATGATGCGGATAGCATCATGGCGATAAGTATATGAAATTCCGTATGGAATAGGCATGAACTATGAATATGAGGATGAAATATGAAATATGAACCCCGAAATGACAACATGTCATAAACACATAATGGCTAAGAAGGCCCCTATTATAAGATAGTAAGTTATTGAACTCATATAATTGTAAAATTGCCTAAGACCGCTTTATTGAATGACATGGCACCTATGTTACGTGGAAGGTGCACGTATAGTACTCTAAGACTCCTCCGACAGCTGACCAAGACTCTCCGATCGTGCTTCCTAGCATTACTAGTACTTCCGCAGACTCTCCGATTAAGGCGACAAAGACTCTCCTCGATCCCAGATCAGACCTTCAAAATCTATCATGGCTTGTGGTCCCACTATCCCCAGACACTTAAGTTTAGGGGCAATCTAACACCATATGATAAGACCTCCGAATAATGAATAAGAAATGAATATAGTAAAGATCCTAATGTACCCACGAGCACCTCCGTATATGTTCCAATGTACTCCACGTACATCCGTATATGTTCGTAGAAAATCTACTGCACCCTCCAGATTTGCTCGTAGCACTGCGGGTACTTTTGTACACTTAACATCCTCAGAAAGGCTCCACGTACTTTTGTATACTAAGAAACCTCAGAACTCCCATGGAGATCCCGGGCATAAGTCCAATACATCTACTGTACCCAAAAAAAAAAAAAAAAAAGCATCTAACACCCGAAGAGGTCCGCAAGACCTATGGGTACCTCTCGTATCAATAAAATAAGTATATGCCTTTAGTACCCACGTACCTCGTATCGAAAAATAAGTATAAGTTCCAGAAAATAAGATAACCAAACAGACCTACCGTACTCCGTATAATGAATCAGCTCGTGATCCTGCACTCCACGGCACCAATGTTCAGATCCCAGATAAGTCCCGATCCGACCTCAGACGCGCTATGATCCCCGACTGCTTCGACTTATCGTACCTACGTACCTTAAAAGAATAAGATCCGAAATACAAGAATCGCTCAGAACACAAGTATAAGATCCGTAAGACAAGAATAAGTCTTGCGACACAACCATAAGTTCCAGAAGATAAATATAGTCTGCAATATACATGTAAGATTTGAAATACATGTATAAGTTCTGTAACACACGTATAAGATCCGAAATACCAATATAAGTTCCGTAAGACCAAGATAGTCTCTCAATAAGACAAGTATATACCTGGTGAATACATGTATAAAATCGAAATACAGTATAAGTTCCAAGTACATGTATAAAATCCGAAATACATGTATATGCTCCGTAATGTGATAAGATCCTAAATACCGTAATAAACTCGTAGTACAAGTAGAATATCCGTGAAGATGCTATAAAGTCTGCAATATACATGTAAGATCCGAAATACATGCATAAGTTCAAGTAAACCGAAATACATGTATATGCTCGGTAATACCAGGATAAGATCCCAAATACTGTAATGTAAACCTGGTGAGTACAAGTAGAAGATCCAGAAGACAAGGATAAACCGTAGTACCTACTGTACTCCTTACAAGCTCCAGCATAATGCTAACATAGGACTTGTTGGGATATGATACCACCAAGTTGGTATCGACGAGTATGTGATCAAGTAGTACTTACGAGTACCCTCGTATAAGATTAGTTCTGTGAAATCCAAAGATAATGCTCCATAATCTTCCCCTCGGTGAATACCTACTGTACCTTATCATGTAAACTTCAGAGGATAATTATGAGTTCAGAACTCCCACGGAGATCCGAGATAGATCTTAAATATCAATACGTGGTTTGGCACCTCTCGTATAAGCATAGTTCCTGTAACCCTATGGGAGATCGAAATAAGTTTATGTCCGATACAAACATAAGAGCAAATATGTATCCTACTGAGATAAGTATCGGGCCTCCATTAAGTTCAAGTATATGTCCCTGAGATCCGAATAAGTATAAGATCCTAATAAGAATAAGTCTCGTTATATATAAGATCCGACATATAAGTATAAGCCTCCCTGATAGAATGAGTGCGTGAGTATAAGATCCAAATAAGGATAAGTCCGCTATAAGTGTAATTCCCGAGCAAGTATAAGATCTAATGTGATAAGTATTAGTCCGTATAAGCCTAAGTAATCAGATAAGTTCATTATGTGAATGCCCGAATATCTCTCGATACCAAGCATCGTTATCCGTATTGTTTCAGATAAGAAATGTTTCCCACTAAGCCGCGAAACTTAGCACGAGTTTTTAATCCGTGTAGGTGCCAGGAGAAGACGTCGCCAAAACATCCTCGTATCGCCGCCAACACACCGGTAAGGGTTCACTACATGTAGGTTCCGTGCTCGATCTTTATTTGTAAAAGTACGCTTTGTATTTGAAAAAGGGACTCAAGATATGTGTATAGATTTTGATGGCACCACCCGGCAAGGGTAGTTCTTTGATTCCTGTAATAAGATGTGGGCCATACCCACAAAGCTCTGGGCTGCTTATAAAAAAAAAAAAAAAAAATCAGGTCAAGAGTCCCAGTCCTGAGTCTCGAGTCCCGGAAACCGGTTCGAATCCGCCAATCGGGTCGGGCCGGGAATCGGGGCGTGACACTTTATAGCCACGGTTTATGTAGTGGTTGCTACCATAGGTCTTACACTATAGCCGTATATCTGACCTTGCTTGCGTCTATAGATTTAGACACACCACCTACAGCCATGCCATGCCGTGGTTCCTTTCATTCACATCTATATTCTATAGTTGCATTATGTATTACTTTTAGCCGAGGTCAGTGACCACGGCTATAGGCTTTACTCCTTGTAGTGCCAGGTAATACAAGGTATGTCATCAAAGGAATCGATTGATCACCCCCTTGAGATGGATGTAATAACTCCTAAACTCGATGGTTGTTCGTTGTGGCTTCCACAGTATACAGTCATGGCCTCATAACATGGCGGAGACTCGGCAAACAAAGCATTCTATCAAGTCAGATGTGTCTGGGTGAGAGGAAGAAGCGTAAATTTGGGCCTTAATTGGCGCTGACTGTAATACGAGGAAGGATAAGCATTCTTGTATAGAACTCGAACTCGTGCCATGACAATATATACCCGCTCAGCAACCCTGTGCAACTTCAAATATCCCAACCTAGGATGTCAATAGCTAATAAACAGGAGCTGAACACGAGGTGTTATCACGCCTTGCCCCGGTCCGAGCCAAACGGCATCCGAACTCTGCTCGTAGCGCGAGACTATAAACTCGGGACTCTTATTGCGATCGACGCTGTATATCCAAGTCTTATCATTTATAACAACATATCATATACAAAAGTCCAAAAATAAAAACTACAACCGTAGTTAAAGCTTTATAGCCGTCACAAAGATCGAGTCCCATTTACATATTCAAAAAATCCATATGATTACATTACCGATCGTGAGCGCAGAACCTACAGTGATGAACCCCTACTCGTGTGCTAGCCCAGTGGAATGCGGAAGATCATTGTCTCCTTCTTACGTACTGCAGTTAAGGCACGTAACTAACTACGCAATTAAAACATATATGTATGTATATACATTTATATTCGACGCTATAATATGGATATTCAGGAATTTCCAGCTGCATTCTTATGGTTATGCCTGCGTGACTTATGTTGAATGGATCGGTAAGGTCTGACGCCCACCTTACGTCGGGCGGCATCTTTATAACGGTTATCTTGTCGGATCTCACGTAGGAGTTCTGAGCTTATTATTATTCGAGCTTATGCTTATAACAGGACTTATGCTTGTCGGATCTCCCGGTAGGAGTTATAGAGTATTCTTATTCGGAGACTTATGTATTCGGATCTCAGTAGGAGTTCTGAGCTTATTCTTATTTAGAAATACACATAGGTATTCTGGTCCGAGCGATACATTTATTTACTCTTATTCATCATTCGAGGTTATTTTCATATAAGCGTAGAATACCTAGACCGATTACTAATAAATGAGTAAGACACAACACAATAAGTATCCGAGAAGATGCTATCTGATCTTGAAGTGTTGTAGCCTGAAAGCGAAGTCTTAGAAAACGCTGAATAGAATGTAGTAGCACTAATCGGGAATCTCAGAAGTCTTGAGCAGAGTCTTAGTAGCACTAAACGAGTGTCGTAGCACTAATCGGGAATCAGAAGTCTCTTGTTCAGAGCGTGCACGCCGCGTCGTGACAGAAGTGCACGTGTCATTTAATACACAGTCTTAGGCATTCCTATGATTATATGTATTGACTTCCTATCTTATCATTGGGGCATGAACTTTGCCCTCCCGTCGAACTCAGAAGCGAAGCAAAGCTTCCTGGGCGTGTGATCGCAGTACATTTTTCACTTACTTCTTTCTTATCTTGACCCCCATTAATCATTTATTAGAGTTCCAATACTCCGGGCGATCTGGTGCCACTTTGGGTGAATGCTAGGTACCGTTTGCTCTTGCGTCGGTGAATGCAGGGTACCTTCAAGGGTATAGGTACGGGTCTCACGTCACCTTGAAATGAGAATTCACCATTTTCATGCACTTTTCTTCATAATTCTCTTATAATTATATTAATAAAAACTAATATGGAATCCTCCAAACAACTCCACAAACACTTTTAATTAGCGAAGAATCCAGGATTCATACGAGTTCGCAAACTCTACGAACCTTGGAATTGTGAAGGTTCCATATCTAATTATTATCAACAGGGTTTTCAACCTTCCCTTAAATCTAGAGTTAGGAGGTATTCCTAACAAAACCACAAAGGAATCAAATTAATGTCCAAAAACCACAGCAATCCACCCAAGTAGTTTTTGGACAAAATCTTACTATTCCATACTCAAATTCCATACCAAACTCCAAATATCCATACCTTTGCTTGATTTCTCTCTTCCTTCCTCTTCTTCTTCTTCCTCTTCCTCTTCTTCCCGTAAGCTCCCTTGTTTGGAGACCAAAGTCTCCCTCCCCTTTTTATAGCTAAAGTTTCTCTTATTTGCCTTATAGTACTCCATCTTCTACTAATTTCAATTACAAGTTATGTTATTTCCTTTGACCTCTAATTTTATCAATTCATGTCTTTGATGCCCCTTTTGGACAAATTCACAATTTTGTCCTTAAGTCTTAATACAATTTCGGGTTTCCCATTTCCATTTTTCACTTAATTTCTGAAAATTCAATTTATTTTCTGAATACCACTAAACATGTTGAAAACAACTAGGGTATATTTCGGGGTGTTACAAAAGGTACAACACGTGTACAGAGAATGTAATAGAGCAGCAGATTTCATGGCAGATCTTTCGCTTAGCCAAAATAGTGGAGAACAAAAGGTATGGCATCTGCAGTGGGGAATGGGTAACCTCTTTGCTGCCGCGAGCAAAAATATTCAGTAATTACAGATATCGGTACTTGGATTTTCTGGAAATATTGAAATGCTCGGTGCTGAATATTTTGACAAAAATATCAGTAATGCAAAATTAACAAAAATATTTTGAAATTCATGGAAATACTTTGTTGAACTATAAAAAAGGCATAATAAGCAAATATACACTTGTTGAAGACGATATTCATTATAATTTATTGAGAAATTACATCACAATAGTCATTTAAAATCAAAATGAAGACCGATGTGGCTCCATTACATTATTTGACGAAGGGATCCCATCTTGATGAAGACAACATTCATACCAAGACATGGTGTTCCGATAATATTGATTGTAACTTCGAGCATGCCATGCATAAATCCGTTGACTCCTACCCACAACCTCTCCGTGGATAGGAAATTCGGGGTTTACCCACATGCTCGTTTGAAATCATTCTTGCATTTGATATGGAATTTGGAATGACATTTGTGGATCATGAGGATAGTTAACCATTCCATATTCTTCACCAATAGAACCTGAAGGATGTGAAGAAGGGTTGACCATAACTCATTGTATAAGGAGGAAATATGTTGCCCTTATTCGATGAATCACTGAATTGAGTTCTAATACTCATGAACTCAAAACTGGCCGAAAACGAATCCTCATTGTATGGAGTCATCCTTTGTTGTCTTCCTCTATATGGCTTTCCAATGGCTCCAATACTTGGACCGGCTCTCCTAGACCCGTGGTCTTCATCTTGTGTAGCATGTGTGACATCATCTTCACCAGTGAATTGGCTCAATGGATATTGACTTTGTTGTGGATCTACAATATCCCCACCATCATTTCTAGTATCACTACCATCATTGGTCCCTTCTCCTCTTGAGTCATCATAACCTATAGTAGAAGTACCAACAATACTTGGTCTACTACTATGTTCAACACTTGAATCAAAAGAGGGTCGAGAAGTAACAACGGGTTGAAATGAGTCCCTCGTGTCTTGACTAAAACCTTCACTATGAACTTAACTTCGAGATAAAACCGGCTCAACATTAACACACACTTCTTGGCTGAACATGTGCGACAATTCGTGGATCGGATTTTCATCTTCATCATCTAAATGGAAGGTCTAACCCCATTGAAATAGTTGATTCTCTTCTTCACCAAGCTATTGAAATTTCAAGTAAATGAGAAAGGTGTACTAAGCAACTTTGCTCGGTCTCTACTACCTCCATATCACGGATCTTTGTTTCATGTTTAGCAATAACAAAAAACCAATTGTTGGAGCCCTAGGATAAATAAGCCAATTTCTTTGTTTGAGTATGAATTAGGCAAATGTGCTCCAAATTTCTTTCTAGCTGAAGATGATGCGGTTTAGGAAAGAACCTTTAAACCTCATAATGTTGGGCATGATTTCCATACAAAAACACCATTAATTTGCAATATTAAAAATTACTTATCAATATATAATAATAAAATAATAGTTATAAAATTTACTTATAATGAGATTAACACTCATCAAAGACCATTTTTGATCTTGGCGTTATTCTTGCCTAATCACCAAATCGCATACGCATCACGGAATAGCATAATTGTGAATTCAAAATGTCAAAAAATCTAAAATAAAAAATCAATCGAACAAATTAGACGATTAATTAGAATTAGAAACTCATTAATTTACCTCGCTTTCGGAATTACAAAGGCTTCGGCATTAGGATCTAATTTAGAAAAACATCATGAGCGGCTTGAAGTACCTTGGGAGTTCTGACTGACTCCAGTGCATATTGAAATTTTGGATTTAGATAGTATCTTTTGCAATAGTTATTGAGAATTAGTATGCGATAATAATATAAAAATAATATTATTAAATGTGAATATCGGCGAAGAGGATATTAATTAGTTACCTGCTGCATGAAGAGAATGCTTAAGAGTTCTATCCCAACGATCTGCAATGATAAGTTTCACCTACTCTTTAGCTTTGAGTCGATCTAAATTTGCTTTCATCAACCGAATCAACTCGTAGACAAATGGCATGGTTGGGACGACTTCTGAATCAACAATGCGAAGCACTGTGTATAGTGCCTCATAGATGGACACTAGCTTCTCCACCTTCTCCCAATATTCATGATCAAACATGAGTCTTTCAACCTCATGTCCAACTTCTGTCCGGCTAAGCTTGTGAGATGACCATTCATTACTAATAAAGACTGTCAAGGGCAATATAGTTTGTTACAAATCTTGTTACTCTAGGACGCACGATATCTCCACCATAGACCTGTCGCATTTTTGCAAGCAACCAACCATGATTGTAAATGAAGTTGGTTATCTTTTGACCATTCCTGATCAACTAAGCAACACTATCCCTTTTACCAATGTCTTGAGCGGTAAAACCGTGCGTGTCTTTGCATGGAGTCCAATAAGTTGTATTTCTTCATCAACAACTTTCAGCTTTCTAAATGTTGATCCATTATTTACAATTTGAATACATTTGCTTCTCCAACTTCGCTGATAACGTCCTTCAACAAACCATATATGTATTTGTTGTCTTTAATCTTATCTAACGCATCAACATATTTGAGAAAATTGTGTATACTGAATATACCATAAATTAATTATATAATTTAGTTGGCGGTCATCAATGTCGCATATAATTGTACATCCATTATGTCTCGTTTCTCCCCTTTGTATGTTGACATAAGCTTCCATGTCTTTATACTCTATTTCCAAGTACTTGCTTTTGATTTTATACGGAGATGGTGGTTTGATGCCCATCCCTACATATAATAATTCAAGGAAAGCTGGTTATTAAAACATATTTCATATGAAGATAATAATGTAAAACATATTAGACAATTAGACAAACCTGCTTGTTGTGCACCAAAAATCATGTTCTTAAAATGGTGCAAGTCCGCTTTTTGAGGTGGAATACTTTCATATATGAAGAACTTGCCAATTAATTGTCTCATTGTTTCCTTGATTGAACCGCCTTTGGTATATTTTTTTAGGCTTTTTTTGTTTGCGTCGGAGCTTGTATAATGATGGTCTTGATTGGCGGTGATGGATCCATATGCCGAACATTTTGTGATCTTTGTATACATCTTGATGGATCACCTGGTTGTGAAGATTCACCTATTGCAATTATGCAAAAAAATAAAATCAACTTACATTATTTTATACATAATTATGTGAAAAAATAAATTAGGTATAAAGATTTACCTATTTTTCTTTTGCCTCTCATAAATCCTGTAGCCTAATCTCGGTTCCATTGACTAGCTTTTGATGCACGTACTGCTTCTCGATATTCATCTCGCTGTCAAAGGTTACTGTCGTGGGATCTGCCTCTACGTGCCTCGTCGCCCCTTACCATAAATCGTGCCCGTATTAAGGCATGATGTTTTCCTCTCGTTATTTTCTCGTAATTCAGCGAATTTCTTATGTCGATTCTTTTTTGGCTTTTGATTCTTCTATTCTAAAAGTTGGCACTTCCATTTCTTGTTTACTTTTCGGTAACACATTTGGTATTTCTTAGTATTTGAATGGGGATCATTATGTGATAGATGAAACTGGCGAGTGAATTCCACCACTTTTATGCTTAAACCACAGTAATTACAAATTGTTCCATTTTATGTCCCTCAAGGTGCGCAAATACCTCCTGTACGGAGATCTACGGCCTGCCTCAGCCGACTAGCCATCTATAAACACATGTGATTTTATTGAAAAATAAAATTCGAATAAATCATCGATCTTGTATATGATATCATTATAATAACTTATTATACTAAATGTAATTTAATATAAAAAGAAGTAAGATATAAGTTTCTAACATGATATCTAACCTTGTAATATCATTAAGATATCTAAGAAGATCTAAATTTCTAACATTAAATATATTTAAGATCCCTAAGTTCAAACATTTATAAATATAACTAAAATTTAATGTAAAGTAATATGTTTCAAATTCTTAAATAGTAGGATGTTTAATATCTAAGTTTCAAACATTATATCACTTAATTTATTATTATCCAAATTAAACCAAAATAAAACTAAGATACATTATAAATAAAATATGCATGCTTAAATGTATGTTTAAATTACTAAAAATAGATTCTAGTATAAAAAATGTTTCAAACATAATATAACTAAAATAAGATTATAGTAAATAACTAAGTTTGAAACATTATATAACTAAGAAATAACTATTAACTAAATAACTAATATAATTAATTAACTAAAAATTATGTTATTAAATTAAAGCTAAGAAGCAAAACTATAATGTAAATATAATTATGATATAAAATGTTTCAAACATTATATAACTAAAATAAGATTATAGTAAATAACTAATATAATTAATTAACTAAAAAATTATATTAGTTAGCAATGTTATGAACTAAAATAATATTATTAAGATATCTAAGTAAAAAGATCTAAATTTCTAACATTACATAATTATAAGTAAGTTTGAATCATTATATAACTAAATAACTAATATAATTAAAATAACTATTAACTAAATAACTAATATAATTAATTAACTAAAGTAAGCCCTATCAAATTAAACTAAAATAAAACTATAGTATAAAAATATTTATTATAAGCTACTTCAACACCAAAATAAACTAAAATACATTAAAAATAAAATATGTATAAAAACAAAATTAATGAACAAAGAAACATACATTAATTCACAAAAATCTTCCAAATATTAGGATCAAAAGCAAAGAAAAAATAATTTGAGAGTCAAATGGAGCTTAGATGTGGATGGATGAGTTTGTAATGAGATTGTATGATTTTAGGGGTATTTATAGAATTTTTTGGACTCAAAATAGCCATTGGATTGTCAAAAAACCGTTGTGATTTATTTCTAATCGTTGAATTTGATTTTGGTTCAAATATGACCGTTGGATCACTATATATCCATTAAAAATCATTTTGGACCGTTAGATCAAGCTTTAGATTTAAAATCATAGTTAGAATAAAAAATATAAATGGATTGGATTCTCTTAAAAGGCTAACGAAATGCGGGCCAGTTAGATCAAAAGCAGGAAAAGAAATATAGATAGTCAAAGATCTGTGATTTTTTAAGAAAAATCGGCAAAAAAATCATTGATTTATCGGTAAATCAAAGTCTGGTCCCCGACGCGTGTTCCTAGTCGTGATTTTTCTCCGAAATATCGACCAATTTTGGTATTTGTGATTTTAGTGATTTTTCATCGAACCGATTGTGGTTGCCAATATCTCTTCGATTGCCCGACCGATAACGAAATTTTTGGGCTCTCTCTTCGACCAAAAACCCGATTTTTGGTCCCCTATTTGCTGCATGATAAGATGAGCATTCCTTGCCCTAGGAAAGTGAGACTAAACCTATAAGGTCATAGCGGGTCTCCCCCACTCCCACAGAGGAAAAAACAAAGAAATAAAAGAAATATTAAAAATAATAAATTATTTGTTTATCTCTTTTCCAAGTGTATTTCAATTATTTAAACTTCCTTATACATAATTAAATAATAGCTCATCATGTATAACTCATGTGATAGAGCGTTGAACGTTTAAAAAAAACAAGGCATATGGAAGATAGGGGTCTCAGATTAGTCTCTCAATGTGAACAATTTACTACATTATAACTAATGTGTTTAGTTTTAAAAAACATATATAATCAAATTATATATATATATATATATATATATATATATATATATATATATATATATATATATATATATATATATAAGACACCACAATCAATTAATTATGGAACGATTAATTGAGAGTTGATGAATGTCATGAAAAAATTAAATAAGTTCAAACGATATTTGAATAACCAAAAAAATAGAACTCTAATAAAAAAAAAAAAATCTACCATATCTATGCATATCTAAGGAAAATAAATAATTTTATAACTTAGCATGCAAATCATAAACAATAAAAAGATTTCCCAAATATGTCTTGATTTTTCTAGATCTTGAATAAACATATCGGAGTGCATCATTGATCTCCTTTGCTTGTGTTCTCATTAGCTTCTTAATTAGAACTTTGATTTTGTGACACCCCAAAACTCGGGGTGTCTCGTTGACCACCCTTCAACCCGCGGAATACCTTTATCTCATACCAAGAGACCCATATTAGAGTAAAATGTCCATATTGGCCCATACATCCATACTCACTAAAAATCCAACCAACTATATTACAATAATTCAAGAGAGTTATTGATCGCTCTTCTGTGGCTTAATATATTAAGGTAGAATTCTAATACATGTTATACCAAATCCATGTCAAAAACCACGTATCGACTTCTTCTCAACTGACACTCTAATGAGTGTCGCTTTCACACGATACGCTCCTTGTACGAAATAATATTCCCTCGGCGAAGGGGTGAGCAATGCCGGTAGTGGAATTGCCACACTTAGGTTACTCCGCTAGTGCATGCAATGATTCCATGAGAAACACACTCAAGCAAATACGCCCAGTCTTACTTGAATGTCTCGCGCAATCCAGTGTCTCGAGTCCTCGCGACTCCTGGCATGCCTAAGCCAACGCGAGAAAAACATCATTTTTATTTCACTATTTTCCGTGCACTGACACCTAATTTTCTTGGGTTCCCCCGGTGCATATGAAATGCATTATGCCATTCTCAAACCACACATTCATGCAACACATGCCAATACATCATCATGCATATATTGACCATTTCACATACTTCATGTTATTCAATTCCTAGCAATAACATCCAAATTAGCTTACTTATTAATCACAGTTATTTCAATGGCTTTACCCCAATTATATTGCTTTTTATATAATTCCCACACACCATGTTAACACATTAATTAGCATGCATTAACATCTCATTTTTCCACACAATTCGAGCCATTCATCCTACTTAAATGTCCATGCAAATAACACATGGGCGTTTTGGTCAAATCGAAATGCTGGCAAGATTTGTTTTTAACGGTCCCTAATAACTTTGATGGGCTATTCGTGGGCAACCCACTCAACAAGCATTGGTTCCACTTTGTGGAACCGAAATCCACGACCATTTCTGGCCTAAAAGCACCCAATTCATAATTTAATGCATAAATTATCACAAAAATCTTGAACAATCCGTGGAGTATCCCAAAGCGGGCTGCACAATTCCTGATTCTGTCACAGTTTTGGGACCGATCAAATGGACACTCATGGCCTCAAATCAATCAAACCATTAACAAAACACTTAAATAAAAAATAAACAAAGTAGGAGAAAACCCCTACCTTTTGGATTTTGTCGAAACTCCCTAAAACCGGTGCCGCAGCGCCCTACGCCTGTTAAAAAACGACTTTGCTTCTTGGCAGAAGAGCCGCGATCGACGGTTCGGCAGAATTCTGAAGTTACCCGCTTTCTCTCACAAAGCCCTCCATTTTAAAACACTGCACTCACCTCTCTGCACGTCTCGGCCAAAATGGAGAAAAGCTCTCCTTTTTGTCCTCGCTGCCACATGTCTCTAATTGGCTCCTTAGTTTCTTATCCACTTACTCCACCAACCATTTGATTTTCCTCCAATGGCATCATGTCATGTGTCCACATGGGGTCCACACTTGAACTCAAGTTGACTAAATCTGCACTTGACACGTGGCACACTGTGAGCCACTCAAAATCTACCAAGTGTCCCATACTACGCTCGTTGCCTCGAAAAACGTGTAAATTCCGACTGTCTAGGAATTCGACGAAATTCGATGTGGTAGCTAAATTTCACAAGACGATTCCAACGGTGAAATCCGTTTCGTCATCCGAGATTTAGAAAATTTTCGGATTTTTTTTATCGAAATGACAAATTTACCCTTTTTCAGAAAATTGGATTTTCTCGGGGTTTCACATTCTCCCCCCCTTAAAAGAATTTCGTCTCGAAATTCCACACACATACGTATCCAACCACGTGCATATGTAACCCTACATAATCCTTGCTTAGTGTGCAACAACGACCTTCCACGGTCCACGATCGCGACAACCAGTGGATGAATCAGCTAATCCATGTCATGAATGACAGCCATATACCGAGCCTTCTTGATTCTTGACCGCAATCTGCGATTTCCAATGGGTATCCCAGTCTCGAGTCACTCAGGCTCTATCACTCAACTACAAGTCACATTAATAACCATGATCGTGTGTTTTCATTTAGTCACCCTACTCCACATCCTCTGACTCTAAGTCTACGTGATAACCATGACCGTGTGTTTTAATCTCGAGTCACTCCCAACTCCTATCACTCAACTCTAAGTCTTCGTGATAACATGACTATGTGTTTCCTCTCTCAGGCAATAGAACTTTTAGGCCTACACTGCGAGCCTCTTACATCCACACAAAAATTTCGGATATCTCCACGGGTCTCTTACACCCACACAGAAATTTCGGATATCTCCACGGGTCTCTTACACCCACACAGAAATTTCGAATATCTCCACGGGTCTGCACCTACGAAATTTCGGATAACTCCACGGGTCTTTACACCCACCACGAAATTTCGGATATCTCCACGAGATCTTACACCCACACGAAATTTCGAATATCTCTGCAGACCTGCCACACTCACACAAAATTTTGGACATCTCCACGGGTCTCTTACACCCACCACCCAGTTGGATAACTCCGCAGGTCTTTTACCCTGCAAATTTGAATATCTCCGGTCTCTTACACCCATAGAAATTCGGATATCTCCATGGGTCTCTTACACCCACACGGAAATTCGGGATATCTCCCCGGGTCTCTTACACCCTACGAATTTGGGACATCTCCGGGTCTCTTACACCAGCGCGAAGTGAATATCTCCCCGGGTCTCTTCGCCCCACAGGACCTTCCCGGATACTCTGCGCGGGTCTCCTTCACTAACCCCGGGCTTTTCACATGAGGGATGCGGCCCTCTTCTTGCTTTACCCAGCATTAATTACTCTTCGTTTCACGATTTAAACTGAGTCTTCATTGGACGTAGTCCCAGACAAACTTCGGCCAGCGCTCACGAGTGGTGAATGACCATCTAGTGCACGCACCAGGACTCGACGCGATGTCGGTGCACCCACACGGGCTCGATGTGATCCCCGAGTCCACCATGAGCGAATCTTGGAGATCTCTAACTCCTGATCGGGCCTATCCACATCTGAGGAAGGCGTCCATACATGGTAGCCACAAAGGCCTCAACCTCTAAGCCCAATTCGGTCACACAAAATGCATTAATGAATGAATATGATGCATCCAATTTAAATGCTACTCTAGTCAACAAGTGCAAGAGTAGAACGTACCCTACATATGTCGGATTTGTTACGGATGCGACCACGGTACCTTGAGACCCTCGCCTCTAGGGCAATCTCGCCTCATATGCCCCGAGGCTGCGCGTGATGGTAACAAGTCATCTGCTTGGCGGCCAGACTCTTGGCCTACAAATCTTGTGGTCGGCCAGGCCTCGCTCTGTACGGCCTATGTGACCTATCTGCGAAGTACTAGGTGTTGGTCGGCACCTGGAGCGTCTTGGTTCCCGGCCCGCTGGTAGGGGGTGGAGGGAATGGCCCCAGTGTCTCTCGTCCTGTTATTTGGGATTGTCTTTGTCCCAAAACGGGATCCATGTCTCTGAGGCAATCCTCCTCATATGTCAGGCGTGGCAATGGTAGCACACCGTGCGCCCGTCCTAGTAGCAACCACAACCGTCTCATATCAGTTGGGATTGAGGTGTCCCGTAACCTTAGGATTCTTGCCTCAGAGTAGACGATCCGTCGAGGTCATCATTTGTCGGTAGAAATAACACATCATCTGCCCTGCCTGACTAAATGTCCCATCCTGGCCTTGGTCCTGATGTCCTCGGCCTTGTCCTGGATATCCTTGCGAAACAGAAGTCTTTTCCTTCTTTCCTAGGTTGGAAGAAGATGGATCTTCCTTCTTCTTAGTACCAACACCCATATCCTGGATGCCTCGCATAACATCTACCTCTCCCTCTATGGTCATAGTCGTCCTGACCCTAGAGTCCACTCCTCCTCTAACCATTGAGGATGATGTGCTTCTAAATGCTGGAGTTCGTTTGACACCTTACGGCTCCACTGTGCACATATTGGTGCGATAGCGCGAGTGCAATCCCTGCGCACCGGCCAAAGGCCTGGCGGTGGCCCGATGGTGCACGACCAATACCTGGGCCCGATCCTACGTCCTCGCCCTCTACTAGCCATCTCCACATGTCAAATGGCAAGTTAAATTCTAATGCAGTATCTCTAAGGTGTAAACATAGCCTCGAGACACTATTCACATACAAAAACAATATTTCATACACTATGTCCATGCATTCATAGGTAATGCAAGACAATAATTCAATATATTAAATCATATTTAACAACAAAAATATTTTATTTTATTTTGTCTCATTTTATTTTATTTTAAAAAATTTTATTTTTTATTTTTATTTTTGGCTCCTAGTGAGCGATTGCTCATGAGCCGGTGTCAGCGGTGGCCGAAGCGGTGCCACCCAGGAGTCAAAAGCCGGGTTGGGTGCGCGATGCACCTGCAGCCCGAGCTGCGTGCACGAACGCCTGCTGCGCCCAGGCCGGCCGTGTCGCGGCCATGTCGTGGAGTGCAGGGTGCCGTATCGCAGGCCCAGCACCAACCGTGTCGTAGGCCCCCTCGGTCGTATCATGGTGTGTCGGCTGCGGCGCCGCCTTCTTTGGGCGGCCGTGTCGTGGCGCACCCGGTGCGTGTCGTGGCACATCTCGCGACCGCGTAGCGGTAAGCCTACGCCTTCTGTCCGCGATCCTGTCGTTGTATCGTGACATGCCTCTCTAGCAAATAGCGCTTTGTCCGCGTCCTGAAGCGTATCGTGACCTGACCCGGCTGGCCAGGCCCTGCGCTCGCGTCACGATACAAACTGTATCGCGGCGCTCGCCGTGAGGCCCAGCGAAGCGCCGCGCGCCATTCTGCGCACTCGCGTATTATGGCGCATGCTTTCATTTGTGTCGTGGCATCCTAGCAGCGCCCATGCACCGCTATGTCACGTCTGATCCTCTTGTATCGTGACTCAAAACAAATGGCCCATTTTATTTTCTGGCGTTTTTTTTTCACCTTAATTTTTTCTCATTCCGATCTTGGAAAACCACCAATATATATATATATTTATTTTTTCATTTCTCCCAGTGGTAAAAACCAAATAAATTTATTAAATTATTTTATCCATTTTCTAGTTTACACCTTTATGCAAACTTAAAAAAAATTTCTTCTATCGTCTTTTTTTTTTTTTTTTTAATTCTGGACTATTTGCCCAAAATTTCTCAACCTCCTAAGGTTTTAATTTCTCTATACTATTTGTAAACATACAAGCACATAACCACACATCATACCTGACATTCATCAAAATGCACACCATTCATCAAATGCACCTTGTATGCATGATCTAACTTAGTTTCAGCCGAGTCCTGATATGACACATACCTAACTTCCAATACTAAGCTATAACTCTAGTATCAACATCCATGCTATACTAATTTTGTAATGTTCTTACCTTATGACATGGCCTAAGCAGTCCCTCGATCCACACAGGTTTTCATTTACTAAGCTACACACCCACGAGCTCACAGTGTCGTTCTGTAGGCTGCGATACCAAGCGCGCGCTGAACCCGGGGTGTCTCGTTGACCACCCGTCAACCCGCGGAATACCTTTATCTCATACCAAGAGACCCATACTAGAGTAAAATGTCCATATTGGCCCATACATCCATACTCACTAAAAATCCATCCAACTATATTACAATAATTCAAGAGAGTTATTACATCACTCTTTACACAAACATATATTAAAATTTAGAATTCTAATACATGTTATACCAAATCCATGTCAAAAGGCACGTAATAAGAACCTTCTCAAAGCGGCTTCTAATGAGTGTCGCCTTCACGATGAAACCACATTACTGAAATAATATTCCCTCGACGGGGTGAGCAATGCCTAGTAGTGGAATTACCCTACTTGGGTTTACTCAGCCTAAGTGCACATGCAATGATTCAGAAACACACCTCCAGCAAATACATGATCCTACTTGAATGTCATCCAATCCGTGTCTCGAGGTCTTCACCGACTCCCTCACGCATGCACAACTTGACCTTGAGAAAAACATCATTTTTATTTCACTATTTGCCGTGCACTCACACCTAATTTTCTTGGGTTCCCGGTGCATATGAAATGCATTATGCCATTCTCAAACCACACATTCATACAGCATTTTATTACATCATCATGCATATATTGACCATTTCACATACTTCATGTTATTGATTCCTAGCAATAACATCCAAATTAGCTCATGAGCTAATCACAATTATTTCAATGGCTTACACACGATTATATTTTTATATAAGATTCACACCATGTTAACACATTTAATTAGCATGCATTAACATCTCATTTTCCATACAATTCAAGTCATTCATCTAGCAATATTCCATGCAAATAACACATGGACGTTTGGTTAATCAATATCAGGATTGTTTTATGATCTCTAAACAAGTAGTGGGGTATAAAGTGGCCGGCCCAGCTCTCTTCGTGGTTATACTTTGTGGAACCGAAATCCACGACCATTTCCGGACCAAAAGCACCCAATTCATAATTTAATGCATAAATTATCACACAAATGTGAGAACAGTCCGTGGGTATCCAAAACGGAGCTCAAAAATTCCCATGGTCGGTCGAGTTTTGGGACCGATCAAACGGCCACTCACGGCCTTAAATCAACCAAACCATTAACAAAACACTTAAATAAAAAATAAACCAAGTAGGAGAAAACCCCTACCTTTTGGAGTTTATCGAAACTCCCTAAAACCGGTGCCCACGTAGCCCTCGCCGCGTAGAACAACTTTGCTTTTGGCCGTCTACGTCAGACGGTTATTTGGGGAATTCTAGAGATAAGTTGCACTTTCTCTCTCTAAAAGCCCTCCATTTTTAAAACACCTCACCCTCTACTGTTGTCTCAGCCCAAAATGGAGGAAAAGCTCTCCTTTTGTCCTCACTTTGCCACATGTCATCTCTAATTGTCCTTGGATTTCTTATCCACTTACTCCACCGACCATTTGATTTTCACTCCAATGGCATCATGCCATGTGTCCCATGGAGCCCCACATGAGCCCAAGTTGGCGAGATACGCACTGACACATGGCTGCTTGTAGACCACTCAAAATCGCAAGTGTTCGCACTCGCTCGTTGCCTCACAGCGTGCAAATTAGTGTCTCGAATTTGAAGAAGTCGGCGATGGTAGCTAGATTTCATGACGATTCCAACGGTGAAATCCGTTTTGTCATTCCAGATCTAGAAAAATTTTGGATTTTTTTTTTACCGAAATGACAATTTTACCCTTTTTCAGAAAATTGGATTTTCTCGGGGTTTCACAGATTTCATCATTTCAAGTTATAAATCGATTTTGCATCATTTTCCTCTTCTTAAAAAAGACTTGTCCTCAAATATTCATGGACATAAAATAGATTCTTTTTTAAATCAAAAGATAAGCAAACTGAACAAGGACTAACCATGATACCAATCTAGTGCAAGGACGACAAGGTCTAATGTGATCCACAACATAATCCATCAGAACGTCTTACAATCATGTTTAAAGGGGAAAGTGAATACATCACAATCAATTATAGAAAGACTAGTTAATAAGTCTAGGATATCAAAGACGTTATAATCAACTATAAAATGATTGATAGAAAAGTTAGTGGTGATGATGAAGCCACAATCAACTATGTAATGGTTGATAATAAGTCGATAGGATAAACGACATGAAAATTCCTGATACATTCAAAGGTTTTTTGAAGACCCAAAAAAGAGGAGTTACATTTTTTGAATCCATAATCTTCTATTGTTTATTATATTGTGAATATGTCTTTCTATATGTTACTTGTCATATCCCACATCGGATAAAGGAGAAAGTTTTGAAACATGTAAGTATGGGCTCATCTCAACTTAGTAAACGTGTCTTAATGTCATGAGGGTCCCTTCTCCTCAAAGTGAACAATATTTACATGGTTAGGTCAGGTTGTTACAAATGGTATTAGAGCAGATTCCCAACCTTGATGTTGGGATTCATTTGGTCTCTTAGGGGGTGTTTGTCTATTCGATTTGATCCCACAATCCCATGGAACACAATGAGGACGTTGTGTTTGCATGGGAGGGTGCTTGTCACATCCCACATCATATAGGAGAGAAAAGTCTTGACATTATATAAGTATGAGTTTTTCTCAACCCAGTAAACATGTTTTGAAGCCGTGAGGACCTTTTGGATTCAAAGCAAACAATATCTATATAGTTAGGCTAGGTCTTTACACTACAAATAACAAAAGAAACAAATAATTTTTTTTTATTACTATAATCTTATACCTAAATGACACTCATAACTAGGAAAGGAAATAAATATAAATAGATTGGAAAGGAAAATAAATAACTTAGCATCCAAGTCATATATTTTTTGCTTATGTTATTCTAATTAGAACTTTGATGACATCCAAGTCATATAGATTAGAACTTATATATATATATATATATATATATATATATATATATATATATATATATATATATATATATATATATATATATTGAATTCCAAAAGTATTAGGGAAAGAAAATAGAGAGGAAAAGTGCAAGGAAATAAAATTTGGAGAAAAAGAATAGGTTTAAACAAAAAAAAAATTAGTTTTATATGTTTATTCAAACTCATTTAATTTGTTTCTTTCCATTATACAATGGCTAAAAATTTTGAAAATATGCAAAATTTTGATTATAATTGATTTTCTTTTTACATTTTTCACAATAAAAGAAAATAGAGAGGAAAAATGCAAGAAAGTAAATTTTGGAGAAAAAAAATAGGTTTAAACATAAAAAAAATAATTTTATATGTTTATTCAAACTCATTTAATTTGTTTATCTCCATTATACAAGGACTAAAAATTTTGAAAATATGTAAAATTTTGATTATAATTTATTTTCTTTTACATTTTTCACAATGAAGCAAACAAACATCATAAAATCATTTTTCTTAATTTTTTTTTTTTCTAAACATTTCGATTTCTATAAAAAGCAAAAATAATAATAATAATAATAAAATCAATGAAGTAATTTATATATAATTTAAAGAGAAGGGAAACATTTGTTTTATATGTATATATTGAGAAATTCAGTTATATATTTTTGGTAACAATTGGAAGAGTGCTTTCACTGTTTCATGTTTGTAATTTACTAAATTTTTCCCTTTTTGTTTTTGACAACTAAACACTTTGTTACAACGTAGTAAACTGTCTCTATTGCAACTCGAACTTGAGACCTCTCACATTTTTTAAGAGTTTTGGACATATTTACATTATTTTAAAAAAAATACTAAAATAAGTTGAACATGAAAATAATGCTCAAACCAGTGCGTCCTAGCCACATCATCATACACATCAGCAATGCCATAGACACTGACTTAGACATTGACTTAAAAAATTACAATGCCGTAATCACTGACTACGACATTGAACTTTAAAAAATTAAAATGCCATTGAACTTTAAAAAATTACAATGTCCTAGTCACTGACTATGACATTAATGTTTTAAAATCCAGGGCACGCTCTTCTTCTCCTCCATTTGCTCTTTCTTCCTTTTCCTCCTCCACTCCTCTTCCTCTTCTCCGACAACTATTAGGGTTGATTTTGCTATGCATTTTGAGCTTCATCCGACTAGCTACTCTATTTTGATCACTACAGCCCTCCTACATAGCAGCTACTCTATTCTAAGTTTATGATTGCTAGAGCTTTTGTCTAAAGCTTAAAACCTTAAAGATCCAGCTTGATATAAGAGAAGAGAAAATTGTTTGGAAATGAAGGGTTTTCTTTAGGTTGTATTATATGGAGACCTGAAAACAATTAATCGATAAAGTGATAAGACTTCTTAGGTTAGGAAATTTTATGTAATTCTTCTTTTTTTAAGGGAATGGATAGATTCAACAACTTCCTTGGGGTAAATATACATTAACACCCCCACCTGGTTTTACCTTTTGAACACCATTAATTGTGTTTACTTTTATTGATGCAAGAAGTTGGGTGTTAATATTCTCATATGTGCTTAAAGTTAAGTCAACAATTTATGTTGGTTATCATCATTGTTGCATGTCTAGAACTTGTGCAAATGACTAAGAAAGAAAATTCCACCTAATGGTACTGGTTGGTAGTAGGGGAAGACTAAGTAAAGGAAAAAGAAATCCCTAATTTTTCTTTCAGGGTCACACCTACCACTTCATCACATCAACTACCTATGGCCATAACATTTATTACATCTAGCATGTAAAACCCGAGTAAATTTGAATTTTTTTTTCCGAAAAATGGCAAAAAGGTAAATTGTCATTATGGTATAGACTGTAGACATGAAATTTTCTAGATCTCAGATGATGAAACGGACCTCACTGTTGGATTCGTCTTGCGAAATCTAGTTAATCAGACGAATTTCGTCAAATTCCGAGATAGTTGTATTTTTCACGTTTTTCGGGGACGATTGGTGTCCGATGACCCCCCAAAAACGAGATTTTTAAGAAAAATTTGAAAGTTAGAAAATAATTTAAATGAAATTCATATAAAATAATTCGAACTTGAATCGGGACGAAATAAATTGTTTCGGGGCAAAAACGGACCCTAACAAGTTGTGGACCAGCGCGACGTGAGCCTTTAAAATTAGAAGTGGGGTTAAAAATTAGGGGTTTTGGCAAAAATATCTCACATTCTGCTGGTTTGGTTGTGAGAGAGAGAGAGGGAGAGGAAAAAAAAAAAACAAGTTTCTTTCGATGATCCACGAAGTTCCGTCGGTCGAAATTCGTCGAGCTAAGAACTAAAGTTCATCATCTTGACCAGGGCTACGCGTGGGTATCAAAAACAAGGGATTTCGTTGACGATCCAAAGGAGGAGATTTGGGGAAATCACAGTTTTCGGGCTTAGGAGGTGTTCTTGAGACCTTATTCGGTTCTACTACGCTCCAAGAGGTAAAAATTCTTCCTACTTGATTTATTTCCAAACTTAGGGTTGTTTTAAGGTAGGATTGTTGTGTTGATGCCTTAAGGGGTTGTTTGGACTATGTTAAAACGACTTTAATGGTCACTTGGTAACCTGACAGGCTGCCTTTGTGAATTGTTTTGTGATATGTATTATGTCCCGTGTTTATGGACTATTTGGATTAAAATAATAATAATTCTGGATCATATAATCGTTGACTATATTAAAACGACTTTAAATGGCTATTTTGTGGCCCGGTTGTGGTTGACTTTATGAATTGTTTTATGATTGCGTGTAATATGTTCCAAAATGTGTTTAGGGACTATTTGGATTAAAAAAATAATAATTCAGACTGTATTAAAACGGCTTTAATGGCTGTTTTGCTGCCCGATTATGGCTAGTTTTGTGAATTGTTTTGTGATTGTGTGTAATATGTCTCAAAAAGTGTTTAAGGACTGTTTGGATTAATACACACAATTTGACCGTTAAGGGCCGCTTGACTGTGTAAACATGACTTTAATAGTCGCTTACTACCAGCCAGGTCATTTTGTGGAATTGTTTTGTACTTGTAAGTAATATGTCCCAAAAAGTTTTTAGGGATTGTTTGTATAAAATAAATGATAAATCGTGGATTGTTATGATTACTGGGTTGCCAGGGGCCGCTTAAGAGCCTGGGCTTGGGGCCGCGTGCGGGCTTTTAATGGCATTATCTATGCCACAATTGGCCTTGAGGGTTAAAGATGTTATTACTTGATTGGTGATAACATGTTTGATAATTGTTGATATGGGTATACTTATATATTGACATTGAAATGAATGTTTGTTTTGGAAATTATATGCATGTAATATAATGTAACGCCTCGTCCCAAGAGCGTGTATGGTATGTGTAACCGTAGGGTCGCATATGTGTACTAAGGGCTTCCTTAATTATTTGAGTGTTATAATAGTATTTTTGAAAGTTGTTTTTAAGGATGAAATTATAAAGTTTTCAAAGCATTGTGACACTTTTGCAGTTAAGGAAAGTGGAGGGGTGAAAGTATAAATTATGAAATTTCAAAAGGATAATAATATTAATAAATTGTCATAATAGTTCAGGGAAGCTTAGAAAATTCTCTAGATCTTGGATGACGAAACGGACTGCGCCGTTAAATTCGTCTCGTGAAATCTAGTGACCTAGAAAAATTTGGTCAAATTCTGAGACAGTCATAATGTTTTACGATTTTCTAGGTGATAAGTTGCCAATGACTCGGGGACGAGATTTTTACAAAAATCTCGGAAGTCAGGAAATAGTTCATTTACAATAAAGTGAACTGAAAAGAAATAAATTTTTTCGGGATAGAAATGGACCCGAATGAGGCAATAGAAATCATTTATCCAAATAATAATAATAATAATTAAAGAAAAAGATAAAAAAAAAAGAAAAAAAAATCAAAAAGCAATAAAAGTCAAATCCATAGTGGGAACGGAATGAGGCAAGCAGGCGAATGTGAGAGAAGATATATATATATATATATATATATATATATATAGTATATATATATATATATATATATATATATAGTGTTATATATATATATATATATATATATATATATTTCTTCTTTGTTTCTTTCGATTTATGGAAATCGGATCGTAGATTTCTTTTTTTTTGTTGAAGCGTAAGGCAGTCAGATCTATAAGACGAGCTACGCAGAGGTATCAAAAGCTTAGCATTTCAAGAGCTCCAAAAAGGTAGAGAGCCCTACTTGAGTTATTTTTTACTCAAATGTTATGTAATGGTTTGGAATTTTCTTAGAGGTCATAAATTTTAGTCCTAAAATTTCGATTGAGTTTAGGAATTTTAGGAATTTCAGACTTTTTTCTGACAAATCTGGGTCAATTTAACTGCTTTCTGACATTTCTATTGAAATTTCAGGATTTTATTCAGACAGTCGGACAGAATTTTCAGAAATGTTTTTAGGTGTTTTTAGGCTCTATGGAAAGTCCCTTGAGTCTAGAAGCTAGCCATATGCCTGTGAATAGAATTTGGGACCCACATATTTTCTGAAAATTTTAATTGTAGCACCAAGTGTGCAAATTGCTTGGTTGTGTTGACGAGTGTGGTCTAATACATCGAATGTGTAGGGTAATAGTAGCATGGAGAAATTGTAGAGTCGTGCTCAATTATTGTAAAAGGAAGGTGAGTGTTCTTAAACTCTATTTTTCACAAGGTATTATTTATAAATCGCTTACATCGTACGTAATGGTTTTGATTTTAAACCATATTTGAAAAGCAAGCAAGCAATGTGATTTAGAAAGCAAGCAAACAAGCAATGGTTTGATTTTAAACCAAATTTGAAAAGAAAGCAAGCAATGCTTTGATTGTAAACCATATTTGAAAAGCAAGCAAGCATTGTTTTGATTTGTAACAAAAAGCAAGCAAGCAAGCAAGCAAAAATTATGTTATATAAAACATGCCTTACGCGCTGGCTAGATTATGGTGACGTAGACCAAGGTCTTTCCACCATATTTACCTGGAAAAAAGGACAGGCCAAGGCCTTCCACCTAGGTGATGTGGACCTGCTCCAATCTCGCACTCCGCTGAAGCCTAAGCTCCCGTGTTTACTAGGATACAGCAAGCAAGAAAGGCCTCCAGTGGTTGATCTTGATTTATAAGCATTTTACATATAGTTTTAAAATAAACCACTGGTAAGCAAGCAAGCATTTTATGAAAAGTTTTAGAAACTTTTAAAGCAAGCGGTCGAAGCCTAGGCTCCCGTGTTTATGAAAAGTTTTTATAAACTTTTAGCAAAGCAGTTCTTGAAAAGTTTTAGAAACTTTATAGCAAAAACAAGCAAGGTTTCGAAAATGTCTCAGAAAAATATACATGCTTTGAGATATTTTTGGAAAAGCAAAGATTTTATAAAGCATACACTCATCGAGCCTGCTTAGCTCATTATTTTCCTCGCTTTAACTATTTCCAAGTACAGCACATCGGACGGGACATATTAGGATTCTCCACTTCTAGTATAGTGCATTAAATAACTTGTGTAAGGAAAATACTTGAATTTGTACGCTTGAGCATATGTAGTATACAGTTTTTTTACGAAAATGTGATGAGCTTGAGGCTCTTTTTTGAAGAAGTGTTGTTGGTTGCCATGTTTCTAAGAGTGTAAACTGTATATAGCTGTGTTTTGGATATGTCCTGTATGAAGTCAAGAGGTCAAATTTTATAAAATCACAAATTTAGAAAAGAAAAATTTATACTGGTTTTCGCTAGGCAACACAAATTTTCGCTTCACAAGATTCTCTAGCGCTGAAGTAATCTGGTCGTCAGGTGGCAAGACACCCGCCGCTAGTAGGTGGGGTGTGACACAGGACAGAGCCTAGGTTATACGATAACCTAAGGCTTGAGGAGAAATGATACCAACACAAGTTGGTATCGTATACGATAACCTAAGGCTTGAGGAGAAATGATACCAACACAAGTTGGTATCAGAGCCGGGTCTTAGGAAACCTGTGTTATTAAGCACTGTAGTTTTCATATACACTATTTTACACTATTGGCAACCACACATTTTCAAATTAAAAGTACATACATATTAAGTGTTTCAAAGTATTAAACAATTGATTTAAGCAAATACAGCACTATGTCAGGCAGAGGACATCGAGGTCGTCCTAGGAGAGCCATTCCAGAGGCTTTCGAGCGTCCTACAGTACCTGAGAGAGATGAGCACGTAGTTGCTTCTACTACCGCCTCCATGAATCAGCCTCTAGTGGAAGGCTTCCATCTTAAGCCACTGCAGCCCCAGTTCCGTGATGGCTTGACGAGAGCAGTGGCACGCATTTCTCGGGATAGTAGCTATAGCGACTGTCAAGAAATTGCAATCTCACCACCTCCGTCGCACCCAGAGGTTCCAGTTCGAGCCCATAGAGAGAGTACAGAAGTCACGCCAGCTATGATGGCACGCGATCCGCAGGCACTGCTATGGCTGGGACAGAGTAAATAAGATTTGAGCAGGCCGCATTAGATGATCAGAGGGTCCTGTTTTCAAGTTTTCTGATGGAAGATGGGGCTAAGGATTGGTGGATGCCGTGGATGGGAGGTAACTGATGGTATATCATGGGACCAAGCCAAGAAGAGTTTACCGACCGATTTCTTTCCTCGAGTCACAAAGGATCTCGAAGATCGAGGAGTTCTTCGACTAGAGCAGAAGAACACGCCGCACGTATATGAGAAAAGGTTCTCAAAGCTAGTCAAATTGGTTCCATATATTCAGCTCGATGAAGTCCTGGCGTGTTACTTCGCGTGATTTACAACACCGTATCGTAGTTCATTTGTCCGTGGTCCTCAAACAAATTTGGGATTTAGTCGAGGCCGCCTCCGAGGGTTGAGAAGAGTACTACAACTATGTATCAGAGTAGGCAGGAAAGTAAGAGGAGTGCACCAGGCACTTCCCAACAGAGCTCTAGTCAGTCCAGCAAAAAGAGAAGCAAGGGCAGTGGTTACAGAGGCCGAGGTGCTCTAGTCAGGGATTAGTGAGGCCCCCAGTTTCCAGGAGTGACACCTAGAGCATTCCTCCCGTCTGTCATATGTGTTAGAGGCGAAACCATGGGGAGTGTAGGAGATATAGTACAGCAGGTTTCACTGTACGTGAAGGCCATTTTATTAAGGAGTGTCCTCGCTTGATCGGGTGTAGAGACATCAAGAGCTGAAATTCTAGCTGGCACTGAGATGAGCACTCGAGGCCTTCGTGGAGAGGTTTCCTACAGAGGGCTACAAACAAGCAGGTAGAGGCGGCCATGGTAGAGGCAGAGGTAGTGCCCCAGGGATGCAGACAGAGACCTCGTGACTTCAGCCGTGGTTTACGCCGGATCTCCACAAGACGCGATGCACCCATATGTGGTTACTGGTATTATTTCTATCCTTGATCATGATGCATATACATTAGTGGACCCAGGAGCCACGCATTCATTTGCATCCAGGCCTTTCTTAGATCTCTTCCAGATAGAGACCTAGCAATTAGAGGGTCATATGAGAGTTTCCCTTCCCGTAGGAGATCCGTTAGTCTCAGATAGAGTAGTCAGAGATAGTAGAGTTCTGATTGGGGGACAGGAGTTCCCAGTGGATCTTGTGGCCCTAGATATGAGGGATTTTTATGTGGTTTCTAATGGATTTCATCTCGCCAGAGCCACACTAGATTGTTATAAAAGGAAGTGAAGTCGCATAGGCTTTGGGAATTGAGGTAAAGTCTCGCAGGAATACACAGAGAGTTATCTTCCAATATCTCTACTGCAACCCAAAGGATGCTGCAAGGGTTGTTAGGCTATCTGCTTGCGTGGTGGAGACAGGGAAGGAGGACTCTAAGGATGAGATTCCAGCTTGTTAGAGAGTTCCTGCATGTATTCCCGGATGATACTGCAGATTGGCCTCCAAATAGCAGGAGTTCACCATTGATTCGATCCCGTGGATCGAGCCCATTTCCATTCCTCCATAGGATGGCCTCGCAGAGTCGAGGGTTTCTAAGGCCCGGCCAGAAGAATTGTTGAGTAATCTTATCTGACCGAGCATATCCTGAGCCCTAGCCTTCGTGAAAAAAAAATATGAGAGTTTGCGGTTGTGTATAGATTATAGGCAATTGAACAGAATTACCATCCGCAATCAGTATCCACTCCCTAGGATAGATGAGTTATTGATCAACTCCAAGGGTCTCGAGTATACTCTAAGATAGACTTGAGGCTCCGGTATCATCGCTGAGGGGCGCAGGAGGAGCATGTACCCAAGACTGCATTCAGGACACGCTACGGGCATTATGAGTTTTTGGTGATGCCGTTTGGCTTAACTAATGCTCCGGCAGCGTTTATGGATTTGATGAACCGGGTATTCCAGCCGTATTTGGATAGGTTCATCATAGTTTTTATCGATGATATCCTAGTGTATTCGTAGTTCGATGAACATCCGCAGCACTTCGAGATCAGGTCATGCACCCTGGCGGAGCGGTACTTATATGCCAAAGTTGGAGGCGCCGCTTTGGCTTGACAGGTGGCATTCCTAGGCTAAGTGTGGATCTTAGTCAGGGGTGAGTTTGATCCCATAAATAAGCCGTGGTAAATTGGAAACCACCAAAGAATGTGTCGAGGTCGCTTCCCTTGATTAGCATGGTATTACAGAAGTTTGTCGAGGGGTTCTCCGTGATAGCACCACCACTGCCGACAAGGAAAGATGTCAAGTATGATTGGGTGATGCCCGCAAGAGAGTTTCGAGGAGTTGAAGGTAGATTGACTTCAACTCCGGGGCCAGAAGCTACTAATGGGAGAGACGGGGTTCCAGGGTTTATAATATGCTTCAAGAAGGCCTTGTCAGGTTTTAGAATGATAGGGTGATTGCATGCCTCTAGACAGCTGGAAGAAGGCATGAGGAGATCATTCCACACACGGCACTTAGAGCTTGCAACATCGTGGGTTTTGCTCCAAGATAAGTGGAGACATTACTTTATATGGTGTGTCTCTTGTAGGATCTTACATACATCATAAGAGTTCTAATATATTTTCACCTGCAAAGAGTTAACCTCGAGGCAAAGATGGCTTGAGTTGGATTAAGGACTACGACCGTACTATCGAGCAACATCCAGAAAAGCACGTCGTAGCAGCCTCTGAGAGGGTGATCAGAGAGTTCTTCATTCCCATATGATCAAAGTATCTTCCACCCGCTGCGGATCCGAGAGCTTTAGGGTGATATTGGAGGCCGAGGATTCAGAGCCTTGTTACCACATTTCATGTTAGATTCCTCTCCAGTGGATCGATTCAAGGTGGTCACAAGATCCACAAATGATTAAGCTTAAGGAAGAGATAGAAAAGGGAAAGAAAGCAGAAGTTTCAAATCGAGGATGACGACATGATAAGAAAGGATAAAGAATGTGTGTGCGAGTATATGAAATAAGAGAGACATTATGGAAGAGGTATTATCTACTTTGCTTATGCTATGCATCCAGTACTAAGATGTACAAGACTTTGAAAGAACATTACTATGGAATGGGATAAAGAAAGAGATCGTGAAGTTCGCCTGCATGCCTAACTCCGTCACAGTGAAGGCAACATCAAAGGCCCGGGGAAGACACAAAGTAGTCCTTATTCCGAAGATGTGGAAATGGGAGAAGATCACTATGGATTTTGTGATGTGGGTCTTACACGGACTCGTGAGGCAGCATGATGCTATATGGGTGGTAGCTTGATCGATTATCGGTCCGCCTATTTTTCGCGCTTAATGCCGAGGATTCTCGAAAAGTCGCCTGGGATTGTATGTGGATGAGATAGTGAGACTCTGCTGTCTCCAATAGTTTTATCGAGACCTGTGTTCAAGATCTAGGTTTTGGCCCGGGCCAGGAACAGCCTTTAGTTTCACCATTTCAAAGACAAAGATTTCATCTCGACGGATGGGCTGCCGTAGAGGACCATTCAGACATTAGAGGATATGCTAAGAGCTTATGTGATGGAATTCAAGGGGAGTTGGGATACCCATTTGACACTAATGGAGTTCGCCTACAACAACAGCTATCAGGCCAATATAGAGATGGCTCCATTTGAGGCGATGTATGGCAAGAAATGTAGGACTCCAGTGTGCTGGGATGAGGTTGATGAAAGGAGACTGGTAGGCCCTGAATTAGTGCAGATCACTTCAGAGAAAGTGAAAGTTATTCGTGATAACTTGAAGATAACAAGAGATAGACAGAAAAGTTATGCGGACAACCGTCATAGAGACTTGCAGTTTGAGATAGGTGACCGAGTATTCCAAGATTTCCCGTGGAAGGGTGTTTTCAGATTTGAAAGAGGGCAAGCTCGGTCCGAGATTTATAGGACCTTATGAGATTGTGAGCAAGGTGGGGCCAGTAGCTTACAAGTTGAAGTTACCCTTAGAGTTATCAAGGATTCATGACACATTCCATGTGTCGATGTTAAGGAACTACATCCCAGATCCTTCACATGTGCTGAGAGAGCTTCTAGTGCAAATAAAGGAGAATCTGACTTATGAGGAAACACCTTTGCAGATTGTAGATCACAAGGAACAAGTGTTGAGGAGTAAGGTGATTCTTTTAGTTAAAGTCCCGTGGAAGAATCATAAGAGAGAAGCAGCTACTTGGGAGCCAGAAGCTCAAATGCGCCGTTAGTATCCCCAATTATTTTCCGAATGAGGTACTTTCCTTTCCTTTGACTTTAGTTTGTTCATTTCGAGGACGAAATGTTCTAAAGGAGGGAGGATTGTAATGCATTTCTCGGGTCCCAAGAGGGTGTACTCGTATGTAACCGTAGGGCTTCCTTAATTATTTCGAGTGTTATAGTAGTATTTTGAAAGTTGTTTTTAAGGATGACTATAAAGTTTTCAAAGCATTGTGGCACTTTTGCAATTATGAGCGGAGGTGAAAGTACAATTATGGAATTTCAAAAGGATAATAACACACAATTGTCATAATGGTTCGTGAAGCTTAGAAAATTTCTAGATCTTGATGACAAACTGGATCACAATGGCCAAATTGCCTCGCTGAATTTAGTGACCTGCAGGGTTCTCATTAATTCGAGATACACAGCTTCTTACTATTTTCCGGGTGATAAGTTGCCACGATTCAGAAGAGATTTTTACAAAATCTCGGAGTTAGAAATGACTTGATCTTAAGTTCATTTACAATAAAGTGAACTGAAAGAAATAAATTTTTCGATAGAAATGGACCGAACGCAGGCAAATAGAAATCATTATCCAAATAATAATAATAATAATTAAAGAAAAAGATAAAAAAAAAAGGAAAAAAAAAATCAAAAAGCAATAAAAGTCAAACGAAAGGGAACTAATTTTATGCGCTTAAGAACGTGAGAGAAAAAAATATATATATATATATATATATATATATATATATATATATATATATATATATATATATATATATATATATATATATATATATTCTCTTTGTTTCTTTCTCTCGATTTATGGAAATCGACCGTAGATTTTATTTGAAAGCAGATGCAAAGCTGTCTACGCGACTTGAGAGCTACACGTAGGGTACTAAGCTTAGCATTTCGGCAAACTCCAAAAGGTAGAGAATTTTCCTACTTGAGTTATTTTTAGCCTAAATGTTATGTAATGGTTTGGAATTTTCTTAGAGGTCGTAAATTTTAGTCCCAAAATTTTTGGATTGAGTTTAGGAATTTTTAGGAATTTTTGGGATTATTTCTACGCTCCCGGCGACTCTCGGATCATCAACAAGCCAAAGTTGAAATTTCAGATTTTATTCTGCACAAATCCTAATGTAATTTTCTTGTAAATGTTGGTGTTTTAGACTCTATGGAAAGTCCCTTTAGTCTAGAAGCTAGCCATATGCCTGTGAATAGCATTTGGGACCCACATATTTTCTGAAAATTTTAATTGTAGTACCAAGTGTGCAAATTGCTTGGTTGTAATTGACGAGCGTATCTAATGAGCATCGAATGTGTGTAATAATGAGGCGGAGAAATTGTGGAGTCGTGTTTCACTATCAGAAAAGGAAGGTGAGTGTTCTAAACTCTATTTTTCAATACTAGTGTATTATTTATAAATCGTTTTACACTGGTATGTAATGGTTTTGATTTTAAACCATATTTGAAAAGCAAGCAAACAAGCAATGGTTTGATTTTAAACCAAAATTGAAAAGAAAGCAAGCAATGCTTTGATTGTAAACCATATTTGAAAAGCAAGCAAGCAATGGTTTTGATTTGTAAAACCATATTTCAAAAAGCAAGCAAGCAAGCAAGCAAAAATTATGTTTTATAAAACATGCCTTACGCGCTAGCTAGATTATGGTGACGTAGACAAAGGTCTTTCCACCATATTTACAGGAAAAGGTGATGTGGGCCAAGGCCCTTCCACCTAGGTGATGTGGGCCAAGGCCCTTCCACCTAGGTGATGTGGACCCAGGTCCTTCCACTGGCACCGTTTAAGCCTAGGCTCCCGTGTTTACTAGGGTACAACAAGCAAGAAAGGCCTCAAGTGGTTGATCTTGATTTATAAGCATTTTACACACAGTTTTAAAATCAACCACTGGTAAGCAAGCAAGCATTTTATGAAAAGTTTTTAGAAACTTTAGCAAGTGGTCAAGCCTGTGCTCTTACACAAGAAGTTTTATAAACTTTTAAAGCAAAGCAAGCAAACAGTTTCTGAAAAGTTTTAGAAACTTTTATAGCAAAGCAAGCAAGGTTTCCGAAAATGTCTTTCTGTAAAATATAGTTTTACGTGAGATATTTTCGGAAAGCAAGCATTTTAGTAAAGTATACACTCACCGAGCTCGCTTAGCCTATTATTTTCCTCGTTTAAAACTTATTTTCTGTGCATGTGCACGCCTGACAGCCGGGACATATTAGATTCTCCTGATTTCTTGTGTATAGTGTGCGTGAGATAATTAACTTCAGGTAAGGAAATACTTTGAATTTGTACAGTTGAGCATATGTATGTACATAGTTTTTTTTACGAAAATGTGATGAGCTTGAGGCTCTTTTGAAGAAGTGTTGTTGGTTGCCATGTTTCTAAGAGTGTAAATTGTATATACAGGTTTTAGGATATGTCCTATATGAAGCTGTTATGCTGCCGAAATTTTATAAAATCGCAAATTTAGAAAATAAAAATTTTTATACTGCCAAAGTAGCAACATTTTATTTTCGCTTCAATGGGATTCTCTACCGCTGAAGTAACTGACTGGGTTTCGGGGTGGCCAGACACCGCCGTTAGTAGGGGTGGGGGTGTGACATATAAATTGTCCATGATACATGACAAAGTGTATGGTTTATATTGTCCATATGGAATTCATTACATATGTAACATGACATTGACATGCAATGGTGCATCACATTGCATATGCACAAGAACATCGTGATTTTCATGGGTGTGAGGGTGATGGTTAGAATCAATACCACATTCGTGATTGATGTAAGGGGCTCTAGATTGCTAGGACGGTCCAACGTAGCCGCACGTTGCATGAACCTAAAACTTATGTCTGATAATAGTAAGAAGGGCTGTGACACTCCCTGTGAAAGACTGTGCCATCGGTTCATTACACTCCAACGATCCTAGTTATTGATTCATTATACTCCAATAGTGAAAGTCCGCAAGGTGCAAGCGCATGAACTTGCCAAAGGACTCCAAAATCCAAAGTACCCACAAAAGACACATGGTTTGGAAGGAAATGATCATTCGAGGTGTAACATCCAATAAGTTTTTGGGTTTGTAAACAAATGAATTTTGTTTAAAAATGATCATTGAAAATGTAATCCACCAATGATTTTACTATCGCCACATCATATTGCATTTTGATTGGAGCTCAGAAAGACTTGGGGTTATGGTGCATGAGTGAGTCTTATCTCATTTCATAGCATGACATGTAGAATTCCAAGTTAGAATTGACATATTCTTATTTTTGGAATATTGATGTGAATTGTCAAGTGTAAACATTACATGTATACTTAGGCGGGGAGTAACCTTTATAGGAATTACTCTATCGTTGGTTCATCTCTATACGAGAAAACATTTCATGTGTGTGGATTCGGCCAAGTGGATCTCGCTCTCATCCGAGGCCGCATAGGTGAAGAAAGTCGACGTGTGGCTTTTATAATTACTTTTGTAATTATTTTTGTAAAATAATTTGTTCCAAATTGAACCCATATGGACTGTTTTTAATATAGTCTTACATGTTTTTATATGAATGGGGATAAATGGGCCCAGTGTGGTCAATTTTTACTCATAAATGGACCATGTGCGATCATGGGGTTATATTGGGCCTCGAATGAGTCATGTGATTGTATTATTGTACAGGTTGGGTTTCGACTCCTTTGTATGTGGAGCTCTATCCGATTTTTGTTAAATTATGGATCCCGGTAAATGGGACACAACGATGTGGTATCGAGTTAAATGATATCCACAAGCTTTCTACAGGTTGATGGATGATCAACGGATCCCTAGATTTTGGGGCGTCACATAGCATTGTACTATACTCACCTGAAATGTTATACTGAGCATCCCCACACTCAAATTTTCCTTTATTGGAACTTTGAAACTCATAACATTCTTTTTTGTTTTTTTTTTTGTGATCACAATTGTAAATGCATTATTTCTCTCCTCTTTGTGTGTGAATACATTTGTGATTGTACCTTTTCTATCTATATATGTTTAGGGTTTAATGAAAACTATTTTCATTATCTGAATTAAGGATTTATGTGTTATATGGTTTTGGAAATTATTGGCATTCCACTTAGTGTGTTTGTTTTGTAAGACAACTTTGGTAATGATATTATCTTATGAATGGAATTTTGTGCGGGTAAATAATGTGTGACTCCACTATTCTTGTCATATGCTTTTATAATGGAAAAACTGAAATTACTAAAATAGATATGAAATATGTTGGGAACAAAGTTGTTATTGTGCCTTTGGATATACCGATTGATTTCACATATGATCAGTTGTTAGCTATGATATACTAAAGGACAATTATTGATAAAGAAAGGTTTAAATTAATCATCACTTGTAAAGATCCCTTGAAAAGCGGAAATAGGTTCCAACCTTGTCCAACATAGGATGACAATAGTGTGTACCGAATATTGAAATTGGTTAATACAACTGGAATAGAGGAAATTGAATTGTATCTTTAGCTAGTGCTTGTTAAGCCACAAGTGAATAAATCAATTGGTACTTACACAGATTTATTACTTGAAGAAAATGTTAATGTTGAGAAATTGGACTATGGGTGTAGGCCTAATAACGCTCCAGTTGTTATAGCTGATAAATGTGAAGTAAATGAAGATGATCAAGATTGTGAAGATGACAGAGGTGATAAAGATGACGACGATGAAAGTGATGGAGATGGAGATGGGGATGTTAAAGCTTGTGGACATGCTCTGTCTTTCTTAACTATTAACCAACTTATTGAGAATGAGCAAGGGAGATATGTCTTTGTGGATGTGCCAAGTTATGATGTCTCAAATAACCCAGATCTTGAGAACCTAAAGGAGAGGGGAACTATTAAATATTACTTACCACCATCACCTCAGTTTGAAAATGTTTAATACTTTTGTAATGTTGTTTCAAGTGACTGGAATTCATGGGTGAACTATAATACCAAAACTCAAATGGAGAATTTTTAGTTGGCCAGGTTTTTACTTACAAAGTTGTTTTGCAAGATGCTGTTAAGTTGTACTCTATTAAAGCACACCAACAATATGTGGTTGTTGCATCTTCAAAAAAATGCTAGTGTTAAGATGTAAGTAGGCCGAGGAGTGTCAATGTACATGGAAGCTTCGTGCTATGGTTATGGAAGATACATCTTTCTTCGCAATCAATAAGTATGAAGTCCACATACTTGTGTCAATCCTTATTTGAATCGGGACCATCAATAATTAGACTCCAACTTGGCTGCTGATCATATCAAGGTAATGATTACGACATAGTTAACTTTGTCAATAGCTGCTACCCAAGCAACCATTATGGAGAAATTTGGATATGAAATATCATACAAGAAGGCATTGGTTGGAAAACATAAAGCATTTACAATCTTATTTGAGGACTTCCATAAGTCATATGCATAACTGCCCACGTTTCTTCATGGCATTAGAGTAGGCAAATCTTGGATGTGTTGTAACTTGGAAAACATTTGACAGTCATATGCATAACATCGAGGTATTTCAATGTGTTTTCTGGGTGTTTCATCCATCTATTGAAGGATTCGATCATTGGTGGCCCATACTGAGTATTGATGGTACACATTTGTATGGGAAGTATAAATGCACGTTAATGATTGCTATGAGCTGTGATGGAAATAATCAGTTGTTTTCACTGACATTTTCTATTATAGAAGGAGAGAATAATAATAGCTAGGGATGATTCTTGGCATGTATTAGAAATAAGGTAACTCAAAAGATGAGATTTTGTGTTATAGTTGACATACATCCAAGCATTATGGCAACAATGACTAATGTTCATCTTGGTTGGATCGAACCATATGCATATCATTGGATTTGCATGCGTCATCTTGCAAACAACTTTATGAATCGATTCAAAGATAAAATCTTAAAGAATTTTTTGTGCAAAGTAGCTTTAGCAACTGAAGTTGGAAAATTCAATAAGCATATGGACATAATTAGGAGAATTAATTTAGAAGCACAACGATGGTTGGAGGCAATCCTTTTTGAGAAATGGATACTTTCGCATGATGGAGGTCGAAGATATGGGATAATGACTATAAACATGTATGAATTTTTCAATAGTGTTCTTAAAGGAGCTTAGAGCTTACTCGTAATTGTATTGGTTCAATTGACCTTTTTTAGGCGCAATAGTTACTTTGTTGCAAGAAGGAAACAAGGTTATAAAAGATTGGCATCAGATGAACATCATACTCCATATGTTGATGCTAAGATTAAGGCACATGTGGTTAAGGTTGGATGATTTGAGATTGTTCTTTATGATCACAACTAGAGACAATTTCATGTCAAGTCAAAGAGAGGTCAAACACATCGCCTCAACTTACATGATCATAAATGCAATTGTGGGAAGACACTTATATATGGATTTCCCTATAGTCATATTATAGCAGCATGTCAGTTTCGCTCTGTAGATTTTCGATCATTTGTTCAAGGCTACTACAGTACCCAATCATACTATGATACATAGGCAACCTTGTTCCATCTCATCTTGAATTAATTAATATGAATGGCCTCCTTATGATGGTCCAATCATTGTGCCTTCTAAGTCAATGAAACGCACATCACATGGATGTCCTAAATAAACCCATTTGCATAATGAAATTGATGTTAGAGAAGGGAAGACTAATATTACATGTGGGTTGTGCAAATAATCTGGTCACAATCACCGATCTTGTCAAAATAGGAATCAAGTGGATTGAAACATGTATGTTTTTTGTTGTTAGATTGCCTTAATAATTGCATTGTTATCTATACACTAGTACTTGCTCATTTGTTAATTGTTATTGATTGTTATATGTTACAGATATGACATTTAGAGGGCCTTATGATGTAGATCTGTTAGATAGATTTGTCATGGTTTTATAGGACAAACATCGGTCTCATTTAGTGGACACTACCTAGGTATGCATTTTTCATATCATAAAATATTTTTTTCAATTATTATGTAATGTAAGGGCATGAATTGATTTATTGATATCTTTGTAATTTGTATCTTTCGTCGGTACTCGCATGTCGATAGTAGATGTCGAAGTTTATGCCAGAGTGGCAGATGGATCCTCGTATTCACCCTTATGTGATTTGATCTGACTTCTACGGTTTATACGCATTGGACACGTCACACTCAATTGGGGCCTCATCACGAGTCTGGTTGAGAGATGACGTCCTGAGACACACATATTTCATTTACCGGTTAGGGAGATGACAATCACATTATAGAATGTTGCTATCATCCTAGGCCTTTGGATTCATGGACCACTAGCCACTAGCACATGTGACTTCGATGTGTCAGGAGCTGCTAGGTGTGATCCCACCGCCGGCTAAGCTTAGAGGATCTACTGTCTTGTCGCGCTAATTGTCTCAACAGTTATCAACTCTAGCCATAGACGAGGATGAGGTGACATTAGAGCAGAAAAGTAATATGGTTTCATCCTAGTATCAAGTAGAATCCTTTCTATTCAGAAAGAAGAAGGGCATATCACCCGTTTCCTCCCATTACTAATAGATTTGATTACGTATCTCAACTTACAATAGTGCGCTTCTAGCACATTCTATACTAGGGTCAAAAAATTGTTGACCAATTTTTCGACACGGCTACCAAAGACTAACTAAAGTCCTTGGCAACGGCTCCAAAAACTTATTGACTAGATTTTAACATAGACAAAAAATAACAGGATCTTGACATTGTTGTTTGGACAAATTTCTGACATTGCTATCAAGAACTAAATTAGTTCCCGGCAACGACGCCAAAAACTTGTTGAGACCCAAGATAATAAATAAGTGTTTTCTTTGTATGAGAAGGTTTCATTTGAAAATGTGTTTTGGTCTAGTTCACTGCAAGTGTATAGGTTGTACAAGTAATAAAAGTGGATTTAAATCCAGATATCATTCCCACGAGGATTGATGACAAATCTAATGATCAATTACCCCATTTACTCAAGATCCTTACTATTTGAACTCTAAAGTCTAAATTGATTTGGTTTTAAACTAAAGGAATTGTAAAAACTAATTAAAATTCTATAACTATATATGAAGAATTCAAAATAATTGGATTGGAAAATTCACCGGTATAACACTCGAAATAGTCTAATGTATTAATTATCAATTTCAGACTATTTATAAACGGTTCAAACATCAATAACCGAACTCACAAAGATGCAAGGTGGTATAGTGTGGATTTCTCCGCACACTATACATTTTGCTAATTAGATTTTCATGTTCCTTTCAGACACATGGGTCTAATCAGTTACTTGTAGAATATAATATTCTTTCTAAGATTTGGGTATTTTTCTTTCTCAGTGCTTCACACACGAATCTTATGACTGGAGAATTCTTGCCCCTATAGACAGGGTAATGCAAGCCTTCCCCAATTTAATTGGTATCTTATCCATCTAATTTGATAAAATTCTCTACCTCCTTGATTAGAACTTTGCTAACACGGGATCAAGATCATTTCATTAGAAAGAGGAGAAACCTCTAATCAACTAAATTGATATATTATCAAACTAATCCTCACACCATGAGTAAATCAATGATTTATCAAAGTAGTCCTTCAGAGTTCATTAGTTCCATAATATTAGTCTAACATACCCCTAAGTAATTGCTCCATACTCTCAGGATTCTCCGTCTATGTGTCACTTAGAGGGCCTCTTGGAAATCAAAGCAAGATACAATCATTTTCTAGGTACACGCTACTAATATTCTGAACAAGTAATTTCAAGAACTACACCAATCAAATAAATTCAAGATTTCAAACTATGACGTTCTTTCAAGTTATGCAGAAAATAATAATTAACATCGATTCATTCCCAGAGGGAGCTCAGTCTTTCAAAACTGGATTACAACTAACAGTGACTAACTGATCAGGAAAATTCATTGAGATTGCAAGTGAATTAAAATAAATGAACTCCTGAAATTCTCCAAATTTCATTTAAATAAGACAGTAATGAAAACTAACATTTTACAATAAACCCAGTTCGACACTTCACACCGGATCACTGTTCAATTCTAAATAAAAAAAAACTAAGCTAAGACTAAATTGACGAACAAGAAATAAAAGAAAAGAAAAAAAAAGTAAAAAAAAATATACAAGGAGATTCATGTAACCAAGAAGTTCCTGGTTTTTGTGGAAGCTATGCACAATGCCCTAGATGCTTCTATTTATAGATTTTCAAATGATGGGCCGCACTTCAAGGCTGAAATTGTGGATCCCCAAAAATCTGGCCCAGTAGGTTGCTTTGTCGCGACATAGTTGTTATCTTTGTTCCCCAGCTTTTGTCATGACTTGCAGTTTTCTGTTGCGACATGGTTTCGTGATTTCTTCTTAGATTATGTCTCGACATAATTTGAAAATATCGCGACAAAGTTTTGCTGAAGTTGTCTAGTAATTATATCGACATGAGTGTCTTGTGTTGCGACATAAAAACTTTGTTGCAACCAACTTTTCATTCCTTGCTGCTCTTGAAAAATGTCGAGACATAAAATTTCTTTGTCACGACAAAGCTTCAACCTTTCAGCTTTGTTTTATATTGTGACATAATTTTGAAATGTCGCAACTTAAAATACTTTTTTGCTCACACTGTGTTGCGACAGTTTTCTGTTCTCTTCTCTTCATCTTATGTCGCGACATAGTTTTCTGTTATCGCGACAAATATTTTTGCCTTCAGCTCTTCAACTTTATTACGACATACATTACTGTGTTGCGACATACTTTATTGTGTTGCGACATTCTTTATGTGGTTCTTCTCAACATTTGTCGCAACAATATTTTCTTTTGTCGCGACAAACTTCCTCACAATTGCATGTTGTTGTTGTGGTGATAGATATTTTCTATGTCCCGACATAGTCTTGTTGTCTTGTACTGCTGAATCTGAACTCTATGTTGCGATAGACCTTGAAAATGTCGATACATATTTCCTTCCTTGATCTTTGTCACTAGCTGAACTGTTTGTTGCAACATTGAAATCTTTGTCACGATAAACTTGTCTTGACTTGTCTCATTGCTCTTCCATTTTCTATCACGACATAATTTTCCTTTACCGTGACAAATTTCTTTCACTCTGCAGCTTTTTATGTTGCGACACAAATTTGATTGTTGAGACAAAACTCTATTGTCATCTGCTTGATCATTGTCGCGACAAAGCAAAATAATATTGCGACATTCTTCTTTAAGAACTTCTCAATCATTGTCGCTCCACAAAAATCCATTGTCGCGACAAAGTTCTGTCTTCTGATTACCATTTTGTCGCAACATTTATTTCTTTGTCGCAACATTTATCATTCAATCTTTCTCATTTTGCGTCGCGTCAAAGTTGTGAATTGTCGCGACATAGCTCACTTCTAACCTTGAGTTCAACTTTTTCTTTGTTGCGATATAGCATTTCTTTTGTGACATAGCATTTGCTGGTTCTATTGAGGTTATGTCGTGACATTATGAAATTATGTCGCGACAATTCTGCCTTAGCCAATTTTATGCCTCACGTTGAATTTGCTTTTCCGCATTCAACCTACAAACACAAAGTCAGAATATTCCATAATTCAATATTAAAATGAGTCATAAACTTCCAAAAGTATGCCAGAAAAATGGACTAAAAATAGGTGAGTTTAGGACTCATCAAATTCTTCAAAACTTAAAGTTTTGCTTGTCCTCAGGCAAAGAAAAGAAAATTTTGTTTGTTCTCAAACAATTTCACTTTTATTTTTAAGGACATTTTTCCTCGTTAGTTCAGACATCTTTCTCTTGAATTCACACCTGGGCAGAAAATAAGTTAGTCAGGAAATTATTTTTAAACATGTTTCCAATCTAGAACCAAGAAAACTTTCAATTAAGTTCACTAAACAGCCAAATAATTTCTATGGTGTAAACAATTCAATTATTCTCTTTCTTCCTTAGCAGATTAGTTAATCTTTTAGGATAATACTCAGATAACATACTTCTCCTTCATTCTTTAAAGTCTCATATGCTTGTTTGTCATATTAATCTCCACTAATGTATGCATATACCACCTTTAGGATCAATTAGGTCTTTTAGGCTTATAATGTGTGGCTTGAGTAATTGGGTAAATAATTGGACAATTTAGACTCAATTTTACCCAGATTTCACTTACAACTTAACATACTTGCCTTCATTATGCATCCTTGACTTTTTCCATCAATGTCAACTCTCAAACATCCCCATTTGGTTTGGTGCATCTTTTTGCATACTCTATATTGTGGTATTTTTCTTAACCACCTTCAGACTGTAGATTCTCTTCCTCATATTAGAAGTTTTTTCACTTGTCATCTTCTATCAAGGTTTATGGAATAGTGCAATGTTTTTCTTTTTTAAGCTTTCTACCACCCTCAACGAACTTCGCTGAAGTAACTCCCAAATTGGCCAAGTATTAGGTATTAGGTGTTGGAAACACCCATAAGAACTTAATTGCGAAGGGAGGAAGGCTACAAGACCAAACTCATTCCAATTCTTGATACTTTTCTTTTCACAGCTTCTTTTCTTCATTCTTTTCATCTTTCCTCATCTCAATTGATTGTCCTTTCTCAAACCTTCTTATCCTTTTTCAAAATTTGAAATAATATTCCCCCAAACTTTTCATCTTCTATCATTGATGTATTTGTCATGCAATCTGGGCAAATAAGGGTTCTTTACTATAAGATTAGATTTAAGGGAGGGTCTAAGCTTTTCATTTGTTGGTTGATGATGAAATTGGCTATTGGCTATTGGCTCAAATAAGGAACTAATGTATATGCTTATGCATATTATAAGGGTAGGCTTTAAAAGGCTCAAACTTCCAAGGATGGCCTATATCATTTCTTGTTAGTGGTATTGCCTAGGATTTCACTTTGACTAATAATCTAACAAGTTCTAGGACATCGCAGATTAAATCGTGATGGATCCTTAAGATGTCCCTAATCTTAACACAATTTTTCGTAGAGTTACTAATTCGCCATGTGCAATGTTTATCAGGATTCATAATAACTAAACTGTTTACAAAAACATAATTATAGGTCTTATTTGTTCCAACATTTGTTGAAATCTTCCTTATTCTTGAAGTTCAACACATTCATTGATAATTTAATAACTTCTTTTTTTTTTTCAATCTACTCTCCTACCCTAATTTCATCTATCAAATTTTGTTCGTTCCCATTATGTTGCTATGCTATTTTACAAGTCAAAAGTTTATTTAAATCGCACTATCTACCCGTAGAAATTTAACACAACAACAATTCAATTCCATCACCATTCAAATCTCTACTAAACACCATATCTATTTAGCAAATCAACCTGTGAGCTGTTTCCATTATTCAAAGAAGCCATACACTCAAAGTCATCAAATTTTATTTATTTAAAATCAAGGAATGAAAAGAAGAAAATAAACATAAGAGAAATGTAAGATGAAAATGGACAATAAATTCCTTTCAAAGGATTTTTCATTTATGTTTTATCAGATAAAGAGATTAGTCACACAAAGCATGATAATAAAGGATAAAACAGTTGCTCATTTTTTCTTCTATAATTCTTATCGGATCTGCCTGATTCACTGGTTCAAACTTATAAACTTGCATTTAAGGAGAGAATTCAGGGAATTGGACTAGAGGTCTTTTAGCCTTGCTACCTTATTCTTTGTTGAATACATACCACTCCATGGAAAGAGTCATTTTCTTAATAAGATCATATTATGTCACGCCCCAAATGTGGGGACGCGAGACTATACTGGGACTCTTTACCTACTTTTTCAAACATTGGTGGGCCTAAGTCTTATAACTATATCAAAATATCGTATACAAAAATACAAAATAAAACTACCACCATAGTGGTGTTTATACACAATACATGCATCCCGAGTCCCATTTGCATATATACATATTCAAAAACTCAGACATTTACATTTACATAATCGTAGCGCACAACCTATCGCGGGTGGACTCCCATCGGGTATTTTCGGGGTCTAACGCATGTGGAAGATCGCGACATCTTCTATACCTACACCTGACATTTAAACCCGTATGTTTTATGCTTAGTGGAAACATATGACTTATATATGTACACATGCATCGATAAGTTTGCATAATTAGCATATAATAAATAACATATATACACAAAGCGTATATTTATGTTCATGAATTCATATAACAAACTTCTATACACATTCTGGGATTTATAGCAAAACTTACATACTTGTCCTAAATCACTTCTTTTCAAATCTCTAAGGATACAGCTTGATACATATACTGAGGTACCTGTAATGACCATGTGAGTCTATACTTCATACGAAGGCACCCATAAGTACTACAGTAGTTCATACTCATACCTGAGGTACCGTAAATTATATAATCCTATACTTATATTGAGGTACCCAGAGGGTACTGGCTGCATCTTACATCATACGTAGGCACCCTTAAGTACTACAGATCTTATACTTATGCGAAGGTACCCGTAGATACTACAGATCTATACCTATACGGAGGTATTCGTAGGTACTACATAGCTTATACTTATATAGAGGTACCCGTAGGTACTACAGATCTTATACTTATACGGAGGTACCTGTAGGTACTACATAGCTTATACTTATACAGAGGTACCCGTAGGTACTACATATCTTATACTTATACGGAGGTACCTGTAGGTACTACAGATCTTCTACTTATACGAAGATACCTGTAAATACTACAAATCAGAACGATGTACATTACTTTACTTTTATTCAGTATTCGGACTTTTATCATATAACTGTTGTATTACCTATCGTATAACTGTTAGGTTCTTATCATATAACTGTTAGGTTCCCTATCGTATAACTATTGGGTTACTATAGATCATATAATTGTTGTCTTTATCATATAACCGGTGGGATTACTCTGGGATCAAGAATAAAGGAATGGAGTAGGACACATCACATTGGCACCGGCTGTACCAGACAAGATCGTGGTATCAGAGGACAAAGCAAGAGTGTCGAAGCACTAATTAGAGCCATGTCTGCCCATGTAATGTGGCTGCCGTAGCACTACCGTGAGTGCTCCACATCGATCGAGAGTACCAGTACCATACGTGTCTCCGCCCCACGTAATGTATGCTATGTCATTCAATATCCTATCTTAGGTAGTCCTACAGTTATATGTATTCAGGAACTTACAATCATTCCAATTTCATCAAACTATATCTGGATGGATTCTTGACTAAATTGGCTCTCCATAGAGTCTAAGAACACCCAAAACAGAGTTCGGACGAAGAAGTTATGACCTTCCGAAGTTAGAGGTCTCACATGAGTAAACATATCACCCACACTCAACCCACTGATCCTGATCTGCCTCAACAGGGTGAGTAGCCAAACCCACTGTACTCATATCATGATTTGAATCTTGATCTTACTCAATCAGAGTCCAGAACTGAACTAGAATTCATGAAGAAGCATAGCATCGAAACAACCAAATACCCGCCACTGACCCACCCGCACTCGACCGGGCCGAGTCGACCTGATCCGACCAAGCTGACCTCGATCCGCCGAAATGACCGACTACCGGAAATCGACCTTAATCCGCTGAGCTAACCCGACTATTCAGGTAAACTAATTTGATAACTTGGTCTACAGAGGTCCGAATTGAGAAATTCAAAAGCCTAACATCAAGTTCACTGATGTGGCTACAATTTACCAGAAGGACTCACTTCCAAATTCCCTTTATTTCTCACCCAAAAACCAGTCCTAAAGTTTGGCTAATGCGTATAATAAGGAAAATAGGGTAATTTCCCTTGGTTCAAATTGCAACTAGACAAATACCATACTCAAATTCCATACAAAAACACTAGACTTCCATACTTTTTCATACCAAAATCATAGTTTCCATACCTCTTGGAGTTTTGTCAAAACTCTCCAACTCCGGTCTCTATGCGAAACCCTTGTCGTGAGGATGAACTTCTCCTCTTGCTCCACTTAAAACCGCTGGTCCGATCCCTTGAAAATCTAGAGAGAAGGTAGAGCCTCTCTCCTTAATTTTTTTTCTCTCTCTTTTTTCTGTTCTCTCTTTCCCTTTCTTTCTCATTTAGATCACCATTGACCGTATTGGTCAAAGGAGGAAACTTTCTCTCCCTTTCCTCCATTCTTTTCTTTATTTCTTTTATCCTTTTATTTCATCATGGTACACATGGCTAATTGTGAACCGTTCCTTTCAAGTGAACCACATGGCTCTTTCCATGTGTCACTCCCTTAGGGTGCCATGTGGCATCCCCTAAATCACACCAAGTGTCATCTAACACTCTACGCCTCGAAAAATGTGCAATTCTGACTATCTCGGAATCCAACGAAATTCAACATGGTAGCTAGATTTCGCGAGACGATTCCAACGGTGAAGTCTTCGTCATCCAAGATTGAGAAAAAAAAATTCCCGATTTCAACCGAAAACACCGTTTTACCTTTATATCTTCAGATAAATTCCGAGTCAATTCCTTTCTCATTTAGCAAAACAATACTTCAAAATTAAAATGACTTATAATACACCCTAATTATGTTTAAAAACCACTAGTGTATTTCTATGTTACAATTCTCCTTCTTCGGAAAATAAATTATCCTTGAATTTCGAACTAAAGAGCCGAGGGTATCAGTTCTCACAACAAACTCCACTTTCATCTATGGCATAATCAATCTTGTCTCCGCATCAATTAACTCGCACTATTTCTTGTAACTTGGCATCATCTTTCTGAGCATTTACTATCATTTGCTTTAAATTCGGTATAACTCTCAATAGAGCTAACAAAGCTCCATTGGGTGCAAGTTTCCAATCATAATCTTTCAAAAATCATGGCATCAGCCACTACATTTGCTTTCCCGGGGTGGTAATCAATTATAATCAGCAATCCTAAACAATTCTAACCACCGACGCCGCTTTTAAGTTCAAATCTTACGAAGTTAGCAAATATTTCAGATCGTCAGACCATCTCTGGCCGACACAATACGGCCTAGGAATGATACTTCCTTCAGCCAAAAATCACATTTACTTAACTTTTCAAATACTGGTTCTCTCTCAGAGTTTGCAATGCTATCCTAAAATGGTGTGCATGTTCCTGTGCATCTTTACGATACACCAGGATGTCATCAATAATACCACAACAAATTGATCCAAAGGATTGACGCTCTTAGCTGTTTCATCTACAGCTTCTTGAGGGTGATCCATTCTAGACAATGCACAAAACAAAGACATCTGCATTAGGCCAACACATTTATTTATGCGCCAACCCAGTTCGATAATAACTTGTCACGCCCAAAATGGGGACGTGAGACTAGATCGGGACTTTACTGCTGTGATATCAGCCCAATTATTATAATCAGATCAAAATATCGTATACAAAAATACAAAATAAAACTACCACCATAGTGGTGTTTACAGTGTTAATACATACAGTCATGAGTCCTATTTAGATATACATATTCAAAAACTGTACATTTACATTTACATAATTAGAGCGCACAACCTACTGTGGTGGACTCCTACCGGGTATTTTCGCCCAAAGAGTATGCTAAGATCAGCTGACATCTTCCTTCACCTACACTCCATTTAAACCCATGCTAAGTCTCTTTACGCTTAAATGGGAAACATATGACCAGGTGTACACATGCATTGATAAGCTTCAGACAATTAGCATATAACAATAAAGATATATACAAAGAGCGTATATCGTATGTTCAAGGAATTCATAAAAAACTTATACACATTCGGGACTTATAGCAGTACTTCACATACTATGGATTAAATCGACTTGCTCGTGATTCCGAAGGGGACATGAGTTTATACATACAATGGCTGGGTACCCATAATGACTACGTAGTCTATACTTTCTATAGAGGCACCGTATACCATACAAAGTCTATACTTATACGGAGGTACCCATAAGTACTATAGAGTCTATACCTATACGGAGGTACCCGTAGGTACTATAGAGCTTATACTTATACGGAGGTACCCATAGGTACTACAGATCATATACTTATACAGAGGTACCCTTAAGTACTACGGATCTTATACTTATGCGGAGTTACCCGTAGATACTACAAATCTATACTCATGTCAGAGAAAACTCAGAAAATAATGAGTTTATATTTTGATACTGAGGTAAATTCAGAGGGTACTACAAATCTTATACTTATAATTATACCATGAGTACTATAGATCTTCTACTTATACGGAGGTACCCGTAAATACTACAAATCATAACAATGTACATTACTTTACTTTTATTCAGTATTCGGACTTTTATCATATAATCCATTTGATACCTATCAGGAGAATCGCTGGTTCTTATCATATACTGCCAGGGGTTACCTATCGATAACTATTGAGTTACGAGAGATCGTATAATTAAGTTGGTTCTTATCATATAACCAGTTGCTCTATCATATAATCTCTTTGGATTACCTAGACCAGAATAAGGAATGAGTAGGACATAAAGACAATAAGTACCCGATGTAATACACAAGCATCGAGGTGTCATAAGATAAAGTAGAGGTCAAGCATTGATCAAAGATGTTCATGCCCATGTAATAAAAGTGTCGTAGCACTAGCAAGAGTGCTGAAGCACTGATCAGAGAGTACCGAAGTACTATACGTGCCTGCCCACGTAACAGAAGTGTCATGTCATTCAATATCCGGTCTTAGGTAGTCCTACAATTATATGTATTCAGGAACTTACTATCATTCCAATTTCATCAAGCTATATTTGGATGGTTTCTTGACTAATGGGCTCTCCATAGGGTCTAAGAACACCCGAAACGGAGTTTGGATGAAGAAGTTATGACCTTCCGAAGTTAGAGGTCTCACATGAGTAGCCAGCCCTACCCCGCCAACCTACCCGACTTGCCTTGATCAACCTGCCCTTTCCGACCAGCTCTAATACCCACTGCCCTCCACAGGCACATGGCTGGAATCTTAACTCAATGGGCTTTCCATAGAGTCCAAGAACACCCGAAACGGAGTTCGGACGAAGAAGTTATGGTCGTCCGAAGTTGGAGGTCACATAGGGGTAGTCAAACCCAACCGAGCTGACCTTACCTAACCAAGTTGACCTAACCTGACTGGTCGAGCTGACCTAATCTGACCAAGCTGACCTGATCTGGCCGAGCTGACTTGACTGTTCAGGGTAAATGGACTATAACTTAGTCTACAAAGGTTCAAATTGATAAATTCAAAACCTAACATCAAGTTCACTTATGTGGCTACAATTTACCAGAAGGACTCACTGCCAAATTTGTAACACCCCAAAATAGACCCTAGTCGCTTCGGCGTTTAGGTATTTTTGTGCTCTAATTTGACCGTTTCATGAGTTAAATGTGAAACCGGAAATGAGAGACCCTGAAGTACAAAACTTAAGGACAATTTTTTGAAATTGGTCTAAAGAGAGGGGTATAAAAGTCATAGTTGACAAAATTATTAGAGGCCAAAGTATAATATGACATAAATTTTGCAAATAGAATGAGCAGGCTTAAAAGCAAATACAAACTTGACCTAAAATGGTTATTTTGGAGGGCCAAACAAGGCCTTAGAAAACATGGATTTAAAGACCAAAAGATTGGTCTCATGGGAGGAAAAACAAAACGTGAAGGAGAGGGAGAGAAGAAGAGAAGAAAGAAGAAGAAGAAGAGAGGAAGAGGAAGGAGGAGGATTCAAGCAAAGCCAAACTAAGGTATGGAACTTTAGTTTTTGTATGGAAACTGAATTCAAGTATGGATTTATGGAATTCTAAGGCTTGGTTTAGTTAATAAATTTGTCTCCAAAGCTAGGGTTTTGTTAGAATTCATTCCTAACCTTGGATCTCTTGAAATTAGGGCTGGTAAACCCCATACGGAACAAGGTAGGTATGTAATCCTCCTTTCGGGTCGATACATGTTAAATGAAAGGGAAATTGGAGTTAGGTTTTGATCAAACCCTAACAAATCTTGGTACTTGTGTGTATATGGTGGTAACCCATATTAGAATGATTGGGAGAGACAATGGAAGTTTTTGAAGAAGACAAGAAGTGAAAGAGGAATTGAGTAGAAAAGGATTATATGATGAATTTGAAGTGATTCAAGGATTATGAGGCATAGAGTCGACTGGGGTTGAAATGATATGGAAAATGGAGAAACACCCATTCCGGGCATTCTCGTGTCTTCTACCTGGTAGAAGTTAAGTCCTACCGGACAACTTTGATTCTGTCATTTTTGGCCAGTTCCCACTAGAAGCAGTCTTACCGGTACAACTTGTTCTTGGCTTTCCAGTTTCATCTAGTTTTAGTATTTTGGCCATAACTTGCCCATTTCCTTATCCGATTTGGCATCCAAGTGGCCAATTAAAATAGGTTTCAAAGGAGAACAAAATTAAAGAGGAAGGCATTGCCAACCGATCCTATGGCCCAAAAACACACCTGAAGTGGGACCATGTGCAAACCAAATTCCCTGGTTTCCAGTGTTGAACATAGAGAAGTCCCGGTTGAGCCTCTGACGAACTTGAGTTCCGGTATGTTCGAATTGGGGTGATTCCAGTTGAATAGAAACCCCTTAGCACCTAAGCTTTTAAATGGATTGAAAGGACAGTAGGGTAAAAATATAAAGTTAAGACCCCGAAAATGAGTAATACAAACTGTCGCTAGAAAAATCTAAATGACTAGTTGGCATGAAAATGCTATAACTTTAGTTTGATGATCCGATTGATTGATTCCACTTCTAAATAAAGTAGAATCATAGAGGAATAAGAATACATAGGTTTATAATGTAAAAAGTATAGAAAGGTATAGGAATATTTCATAAGATATGATATATAGTTGCAAAATATAATAAGATATGATAGAACATGTCATAAGATATGATAGTCTAAAAAGTACACGAATGATAGGCACATATGCATATAAGATTAAATGATGAATATAAGCTGTTGTATGATAGGATTATATGATAGGATGTACTTAAATGAATAGATAGAACATGCTAAGAACAAGGATAGGAATACGAAAAAGATATGAGTATAAAAGATAGACATACCGAAAGAATAAGATGGAAAACACTTAGAATATATGATAGACAAAACTAAAATGGGATAGAAAAGATAAGAATATATGGCTATATAGGATATATGAGAACCGGAATGTAGTTGTTGTATGATAACTAATACGTAGTAAAGTAATGATAGTATATATGCATACAATTACGATAACAATAGCTATTCACGCTTGCAGATATTATTTAAAAATACTGAAATGGATCGTTCGCTTAGAACCTCGGTAGAGGGATAGATAGCATGCCTATAGGAAGACAATGTCAGCAAAGACATTCATGCATTTGGGACATTGAGGTCCCTGCCAGGGGTCGATGATATAGATCCCGTTGATCGTGCAATTCCGCAAGGGTCACCACAATAGATAGAACCACGCCTCAGACAAAGGATAAGACTTCGGTACGTATAGCATATGACATAGGTCACCGTCTCAGACAAAGGATGATAATTCTTCAGGTATTAATGTGAGAGAGATCAACGTCTGCATGTTGATGCGACCTTCTGCACACTCGCTATTTCGAATCCACTTCTAGGTATTTGGCATATGAAAATAAAAGGAAAAGGAAAGTATACACAAAGGAAATGGACATCAAGAGTATATATTGTGATATGATATGAGAAGCATATCTTGCTATGCGATGAAAGTACAAACAAGCAAGAATAAGAAGTACATTATAACCTTGATATGAAAATAGGTATAAAACACAAGAAAAGTGGTGAATAAGACAGATAACAGATATGAACAAGACAAGATGAACACCTATAATAAGAAAGTATACAATAGTACAAGTATGAAAGTGAAGAATGAAATAAATCATGAACTTAAAGATGAAAAAGATAGACTGTAGACATGCTTCAGAATCCTCGACAAAGAATAGGAACATTGAAAAGACATATAACAAGCATGAAAGATGAACACAAGACAAGCATAGAATATGTAAGGCACCAAATAGGGAATACGTAAAAGTACAAATAAAGGAGATGCTAAAGACATAGAACATGTAATAGAAAAAGATCACACGCAATAGGAATATCAGATGATATGAATCACGCTATAAATATGTTTAGATATATATATAATGCATATGTATAAGCTCAGATAGCCGCTATTGGTGGCTGTCCATGCTTATGTTCCCACTAAGCTTGAAAGCTTAGCATCCGTGTTCAATCCGTAGGTACCAAGAGGAGGCTAGAGGACTAACATTCCACATCACAGCCCGAGGTCAACACATCAATAAATCCATTGGAAGATTTTGTATATCGTATAAGTCTTTTTGCTTCGCAAACAATGTAAATGTTGAACACTATTAAATATGTACATATATAAGTAATTGTATAAGTAATGGACCTCGTATGCGTATAAATTGTGATGGACACCACTCTGGTAGTTCTTTTGTATATGTACAAATGATTTTTTTGCTATTACTCGAAATTGTTTCAGGCACCAATAAATGTGTACACTGAGAAAGAACAGTCAATGAGAGTCCCAATATATAGTGATAGTATCGCGCCCTACTCTGCTCGATCGCCACCTGGCCTGCCCGCGGATCGGGCGTGACAAAATTTCCTTTCTTTCTCACCCAAAAATCAGTCCTAAAGTCCGGCTAATGCGTACAATAAGGAAAATAGGGTAATTTCCCTTAGGTCAAATTGCAACTAGACAAATACAATACTCAAATTCCATACAAAAACACTAGACTTCCATACTTTTCCATACCAAAATCATAGTTTCCATACCTCTTGGAGTTTTTTCAAACTCCCAACTCCTGTGGCCTCTATGCAAAGCCCTTACGTGATGAACTTCTCCTCTGCCTCCACTCCAAAACAATTTCAGCCCAACCCTAGAAAATCTAGAGAGAAGGTAGAACCTCTCTCCCTACTTTCTTTCTCTCTCTCTTTTCTATTCTCTCTTTCCCTTTCTTTCTCATTTAGATCACCATTGACTGTATTGGTCAGAGGAGGAAACTTCCTCCCCCTTTCCTCCATTCTTTTCTTTATTTCTTTTATTCCTTTATTTCATCATGGTACACATGGATAATTGTGAACCATTCCTTTCAAGTGAACCACATGGCTCTTACCATGTTTCACTCCCTTAGGGTGCCATGTGGCATCCCCTAAATCACACCACGTGTCATCTGACACTCTACTCCTCGAAAAAAGTGCAATTCTGACTATCTCGGAATCCAACGAAATTTGACTTGGTAGCTAGATTTCGTGAGACGATTCCAACGGTGAAGTCCATTTCGTCATCTGAGATCTAGAAAAATAATTCTGGATTTCAATCGAAAACACCGTTTTACCCTTGTATCTTGTACAAATTTCGAGTTTCGAATTTTCTCACTTAGCGAATAATAATTTTGAAAATTTTCAAAATGCACTTATAATATACCCTAATTATGTTTAAAAATGACTAGGGTGTATTTCGGGGTGTTACATCTTATCTCTACCGTATGGAATTTAGGGTTCCCTCAAATTCACCCTGGGTAGAGTACATTTTGATCAAATTATTGTTGATCATGTCTATGCTTTCCGTCCACAATTTTTCCCTATAGTTTAAGGTTGCTTCCATTTCTTTGTCCTTCTGTTATATGAGGAGCCTTATTTTCTTCTGATGTTCTTTATACAAGTAACCAAAGGCATCTGCCTTTGGCAGCATGTTCTGCTCCATTTAATCATCTCTCTCCTTCATGATCTTAAGTACCACCGTCCTCTTTAGTCGGCCTGAATGAAAGCTCTCCCTATCTTCGAAGTTCTTCACTCAATCTTTTCTCTATGTTCCAACATCCCTCTCGTTTGAGTGCATCCTCCAAATTTTGATCTCTTCTCTCGCCTCCGCATCCATGTACTCATCCCTCAATTGAGTCAGACTTTTAGTTGCCTGGTCCCTCAGATCTCTCGGGCTCCCATAGCTTTCTGTGCATCTCTATCAATTATGTATTGTTATTATGATGCCCCGAGCTCTCAACTGGCTCCTGATGGATTTGTCTTAAGTCTAGGAATACTGTCAAGATAGGGCTTAAACTTCTCTGCCTCTGTTGATGCTCTTGAGCTGTGCTCTCAAACTATATTTGGTCAATTTCTATGTTATCTCCTTCCTCTTTTTAGCTTACTTCTTTTCCTCGCCTATTCTTCGGGCCCCGCACTATTCTTATTAATGTCGAGGTGAAGCCCTTAGGACATGTCTCTTCTTCTTCCCGCCTCCTTCCACATCACCTAAATGCACAACTCAGATTAAGGCTGGATGGTAATGCTAGTCCCATGTAGTTTCCTCTCAGAATAATGATGAGTGCCCAAAATTCCACATTATACTCAAGGCTCTGCCTTCATTTTACATTTATTCTATAGTAATTTCTAGTTTTTGTGGCAAAGCCTCGATTTGGTGTCTTGTCTGGGTTACGTGTACAATCGAGCAAAAGAGCGCCTCTGAAGCATTTTTCGGAGCAATGGGGACTAAGGCAAGAAAGTGGCTCCCATCGCCAGACGTCTTCACGCCGCGACGCCCAACGCCGCTGAATCTCCAACGTCATGACGCCTCAACGTCAAGGACACAAGACGAGATCTGCCTCATCATTACAGCAAAATAGGGCCTTAAACGAGGAGGATCGAGGCGACGAACAAAGGCACGAATTTAGAGCAGAGTGACACAGACTTCGAGGAAGTGCCCTGGGATTTGTATTGTTTCTTATTTTCGGATATTAGAATTATGTTTTTAACACTGAACATTTTGATCTTTTCACTCAGTATGTTCTAGATTTATTCTAGGGTTATATTGAACCCCCGTCATATGTCAGATGGATTAAAGCTCTGACTTTAGTATTGTTCAATGTTGTCACTTGCAAGATTCATCTGATTGTTCATTTATATGATACACATCACATATGAGAGGTTAACATTTAGAACTGAGATCAGAGATGAGGCTGGGATCAGAAGAGAGGCTCAAGAATCAATAGATATCACCCAGTAGAGACTGGTTGGATCATTTATGCATCTGAATACTCGAATCGAGATGAGATATACTCAATCTATTCACGAGGATAAAGTGATATACCTCGAGAGAGGATATTCGTAAGTAAGATCACCTCGCCATTGACAAATTGTAAATACATTGAATAATAATATTTTTAAGAAATAACTATTAATAATGACGGAGATATAACTTTAGCTCTCAATACCAATAATTCATTAGAATCTAAACTCAGTCGACTTTCATACATTCACCTTCTTTCCTAAAATCATCTTTTCAGATATTATCTAAAAAGCCGAACTCGTGAGTTACCACACCGGCCCCGTGGATCGATTATCCGGTACTACCTAGAAAGTACACTATATTACTGTGGCACAAGGTATCACACATAGGCGTACATTTTACACCGCTTTCTACCATTGCTTTTTATGTCACGTCAGGGATAGGTTTAGATTGATATGTGAGAATTAAATAGATATTACTCCTAAATTTTTTACTTTGTTTGTTTCTATCTTCACAAGTGCTGGTAATTCGCTCTTGTTAGTTCTGGTGTGTTATCATAAAGATAGGTTTGCAAGAAGTATTACGCATGATCGAGATCAAACTAACTAACACCTCACATCCCGAGTCAAAGACTTCGCACGTGATTGCGCCGAGAACAGAGAACGAATGTATTAGAAACTAATAGTCATGGAAAACAATCAAGAACAAGATCTCTCGCATCGAACACCAACCACAGAGGCCGAATGGGAATCATGGTTAAGGAATCAAGCACCTGTGCCATTTATATACCGATGGATCCTTCTTCATGCTATTAGGATGAGTTCAGATACTACCAATCGTTGTTCAGACAAACATCAGACTGGCCACCCATTCAAGCAAACAATTTCGAATCAAGTCACTACGCATGCATGCTTCGTATCATCTTTTATTCCATGGACTACCCCATGAGAACCCGAACATGCATTTGACTAACTCTAAGCTCGGGCGATACTATCAAATACAAATCTGAAAGCTATCGAAGAAGATCTTAAGGTTACTTAAGCACTTCTAATTTTCACTGGGATAGAGCCAAACACCGGGCTTAATTGGGGCCACCACCAGATTCCATTACTACATGGAATGATTTGCGCAAAATTTCACTAAGTTCTTCCCACCTTCAAAAATTCCCTACAACTCAGGCAGTGAGATCAATACTCCGACAACCTGAGGGGGAGAACCCGCGCAGGCATGGGACGATTATCAATTATCATGGCGCCCACCACCGTCGAGTCGTATGGATGCAAGTCCACACCTTCTATAATGGTCCGAGAAACGCAACTAGAACAATGATCGATGCTTCACCGGAGGGAGCACTCGATGAAGAAACCACGCACTGCTTATGAAATCTTAGAAGATGTCACACCAACACTAATCGCCGTCAGAGAAGCACCAGAAGTTAATTTGGTGGGTGGCAAGCCAGATAATGAGGTCCTCAACAACTGGGTGAATCATGTGGCACACCGACTAAACAAGCAAATAGACAAAGAAGGAACCGCAACGCAATCCAAACCAACCCACGGAGTTGGTGTGAATTTGCGGGTGGACCGCACAACAAAGATCTAATGTCGTAATGAAACCCTACAAGTAGAGCAAGCCCGCACGTGTCCAGTTTAATCGTGAATCAATCACAAATGCCAGGCACCGGCGTAGGGAAACGCCATCGTAATCGAATCGTGCCGGCGGTGGCGTAATAATCGAACCGTAATAGTCGAACAATCATGATATGCACGGGCGGAATAATCGTAACAATATGCTCGGTTCTAAATAAGGAACCAACCTCCGAAAAAGCCGATTTAGAACAAGCTCGCACAGATGTTAACTTCCCATTCTCATTATGAATGAAACGAAGGCCAACACGCAGCTGAGTTAAGCAACCCAATCAATAACCGATAAAGACACCAGAAGTTCGAGGCACAATGGGCCAAATGGCAAATTTATCATGAAGACAACCGGGTTCTTACCAAGCACTGGAGGTAAACCCAAGAAGAGATGGAATGAGCATGTTAAAGGCCATGTCGAGAAGGAAAGAATTGGAAATACTACATAACCCCTGGGTCAGAACAATAGGAGACTCAGAAGGTCATTCAAACAGAGCAAAAAAGACGATGCGCATAAAGAATGTACTTCAAGAGAAACAAATATCGGGAGACCTCTATCAAGCAAGGCCAAGATACCCTGCCTCCTACCCACTGGGTCAGCTACATAAACTGATAAGCAATCTACGAAATTCATGGATGTGTTCAAAAGTCGTGACATCAATATCCCATTCACGATGCCCTGTGAAAGCAGATGCCCGCTATGTAAAATTCATGAAAGACATCTTATCCCATAAGAGACGATTAGTCGATTTCAAAATGCTGAACTTAACTGAGGAATGCAAAGGTCATCCTTCAGAGGAAGTCGCCACGTGCTTAAGGACCCGTGCGTAGCCACCATCCCTTGCAATAATCGGGAAATGCTATTGAGAGAGCACTATGTGATTGGGTGCCAGCATTAATCTTACGCCCATCCATTTTCAAGCGCTTCAGATTAGGAGAAGCCCGCCCGACTACACCACTCTTCAAATCTTTGCGTACAGATCTTGAAGCATCCGAGAGGGATCAATAAGATGTCTTAGTGAAGGTCGACAAGTTTATCTTTCCAAAGAGATTTCATTGTTTTAGACATGGAGGAAGATAAAGAAATACCCGATAATCTCGGAAGACCTTTTCTAAAGAACTCGGCGTGGCAATGATTGATGTACAAAGGGGCGAACTGAAACTGAGAGTACAAGAAGAGGAAGTAAAGTTCAATGTGTCTGTCGTGAGACACCCAGCCAGAAAGTGATACTCTGGCTTCATGGTCGAAATGGTCGAGGCTATATGTCTAGCCAAAGTGGTCTCACTCGAATCTTTCGAGACTAGCCTAGTGGAGAAATGAACCCGAGAACCCAGCGAAGAGGCGTATGAATATGTCAAATGGATGGACTCTTTCTGACACAATAGACCTGAACACTAATCTCCTTGGTGAAGGAGCAAACGCCGGCCCCATCGATCGAGCAACCACCCAAGATGCGAACAAAACCTCACCCAAATGCCATTTGAAGTATGCATACCTGGGGTAGAATCTACACTACCCGGTGATCATTTCAAAGATTCGACCGTATCAGAGGGAAGAGAAGTTACCGAGGGTCCTCCGAGATCACAAACATGCACTCTGGGATGGTCTCGTACCGATCTCGATCTAGCCCTATGTGCATGCATCGATTTTACTGTAAGAGGGACATAGGACCTTCAAAGCAAGAAGGTTAACCGACAATTAAGGGAGGTCGTCCGTAAAGAAGTGCTAAACGGCTAGGACACTTGGGAAGGATTTATCCCATTTCGCATGCACTGCAAGCCTGGGCCAGTAAAGGCGAAGAAGGAGTGAAACAACTATTATCAGATCAAAACAACATCTTACCGCCGCGAACAAGCACGGTGGAGGATTTGTATTGATTATCTAAGTTGAACAAGGCCACTAAAGATCACTTTCCTTTGCCGCTTTTAGATCGCATGCTCGATCGACTAAAGAAAGTTATGAATATTATCGCTTTTTAGATGGATATTCCTAAGCACAAACCAAATCTGCCATACTTCCCGAAGATCGGAGAAGACAACATTCACTTGTCCTTATGGTACATTCGCATTCCTACGACGCCTTGACTGCAAGTAATGCAATCGAGTACTTCTTTCAGCTGACATGATGGCCATATTCTCCTATTACGGTGGAAAAGACAATTGAAATTCTCACGGATCGATTTCGCAATGGGAAATTCCATTTGACAATTGTTTAGAAACTTGAGAGTCAGACCGCAAGATGTGAAGAGACCAACTTAGTACTCAATCGGGAAAAGCGTTATCTCTACGGTAATAAGAGGGTATTTGGCTCCTTGACATCTGGACTTCAAAGAAGAGGGATAGAGGTAGATAGGGCGAAGATTGAAGCAATCAGTGTTACCTCCACCCTCGTCTGAAAAGGATTCAAGTTTCTAGGCCATGTCGGATTTTACAGCGCATCAAAGATTTTCACAGATTAAAACCGCTCGTTCAACCCATCGGTCCAAGGGATCCCATTTCACCTGATTCGTTTCATGCGGTATCTCTCGTTGTCAAGGATAAGTTGGTTTCAGCCCTATTGCTGTGGCAAATTCGTATTGGTCTTCCAGTTAACTCATGTGTGACGCCAATGACTTCAAGGACAAGCGCCGTAAGGCAAACGAGAAAATCTTTCGTGTAATCTATTATGCTAGTAACCTTGAATGATGCCTCGCCTAAATTGCGCCACTACAGAGAAAGAGCTGTTGGCCATTGTGTTTGCTTTTGATAAGTTCAGGCCATATTTGATTGGCAACAAAGTCGTGGTGCACATTGATCATTCTGCCATTAAGTACTTGATGACCAAGAAAGATGCAAAACCCCGATTAATTCTAAGGGTCCTTGTTACAAGAATTCCATGTGGAAATTAAAGACAAGAAAGGCACCAGAACCTAGTGGCGTAATTTTATCTTTCACGACTGAAGGGGCCGTAGATGATGTCCCATTGAATGACGCACTCGCACGAAACTCCTGGCCTATCGAGGGAAAAGAGGGCGCCCACGGTTCGCAGATATGTGAATTATTCAGAAGCAAAGTAGTCCCTCCTGAATTTAACTATCACAGAAGCAGGTTTTTCGCACACCTAAACACTACTATTGGGAGGAGCCAATTCATACGCACACCGGCACATCAGTCATAAGGAGATGTGTACCAAGATGAAATGCAGAGTATTCTAAACCATCATTACACTCTCTACCGTGTGGTGGACACTTCTGCGGCCGTGAGAACAAAGAGCCTTAAGGTGCCTAACTGGGCTTTTACTACCTTCCTTTGCTTGTAAAGATGCCTATCAATTCATTTCCACTGCGGGACAAATGTCAAACGAACGGGAACATCTCTGTAGCTGACGAGCCACCCATGCATCCCATTTCGAGGTAGAATTGCTTCATATATTGGGATAGATTTTACGGGACCATTTCCTCGCATCATACAAAGAATCAGACATCTAGTCAGGGCAAAGAGACTATGTCTCAAGTGGGTAGAAGCGATTCCACACGCACTAATGATGCCAAGGTCAGGCTCGAATTCCCGCAAAGAATATATATTCTCAATGCTTTGAACCTCGAAATTTCGATCAGCATAACGGTACCTTATCGCGAATAAGGTAATCGATAAGGTTTTCAGAAAAGTGTCGGGCACGCCATCGCATCACTTTCCATACCAATTCCACATCAAACCACGCAGAGGTATCAACGAGAAATCAAATACATTCTCAAGAAGACAAGCTAATCCGGCCCGTGAAAGGATCGGCCTGGTAAAGACGGATCGATGCACTTTGGGCATACCGCACATTTAAAACCCTTCGGGTATGTCACTCTGCCTTTAATCGCTTATGGTAAAAGCTGTTTATCTTTCCGGAATCGAGCATCGCCTATCAGCCACCGACGCTAAACATGGATAAGCATATCATTTGGCGAGAAACGATCGCTCCAACTCGTTGAACTCGGATGAATCTTAAACGAAGCTTATGAAAAACGCCAAGATTATAAGGAAAAGACTAAAGCCTAGCAATTCCACAAACACATCACTGTAAAGGAGTTCACGGCCTGGACAACAAGTTCTTTCTATTCACCCCCGCCTAAAGCTTTTCCCCGTGGAAATCAAGTCACGATGGTCCCGGCCACAAGAATCTCAAGGTCTTTTCACACGGTAGCGGTTACACATCCGAGAAAGGCACATTTGTCAATACCACCCAACGATCGGGCTTCGTATTATGGAGGCGAAGCTTCCCGCACAAGCAAAACACTCTTTCACGAAAGAAGCAGGTCACGATGTAGCCGATATCATAAGGAGTTCTGCCCTAGGAAAGCATATTGCGACCGGTCAGTCGAGCTAACGACATTAAATGATAGCGCTCGGGAGGCAACCCAAGTGTTTCTTAAACTTTTCTTTTTCTTAGTTCCAATTTCTATTGTTTATTTTCAGCAATATAGTAATTTCTAGCTTTCTCCGTAACTGTTTCTACTGCTTGTTTAATTTCGAACCCAAGAATGCGCCTAGTGGGAAGATTCGCCCAAGAGGTGCATTACAAGTCCATAAAGTCACAAGTACGAGTGGAGAGGGTTTTCCATCAAGAGATCACGCCCAAATCGACACCGACCATATCTCGCCCGCACGCCGCGACGCGGTTTCTACCGCCGCGACGTCAAATTGACCCATCGTCGCGACGTGGGATTTCACGTCGCGACGTCATTTTCTATGCTCTCTGTCACGTCGCGACGTGGGATTTCACGTCGCGACGTCATTTTAAGATGTCTCCGCCACGCCAGCGAATGCGGGGATTCCAACGCCGCGACGCGGATTAAATCCACCAGCCACGTCACGACGTTGCTCCAACGCCGCCGACGCGCTTAGTGAAGCCGCCACACGCCGCGACGCGGACTTCGCATCGCCGCGATCGCCGCTTCTCATGGCGCCGCAATTGTTCATTTTTGGTCCTTCACCTTGCACACCTCTCCATCGAAACCCTAGCACCCTCGCTGCCACCATCCGCGCCATACCTGCCTGAGCTCTTTCGCTCGGGCTCCGAGACCCCTTCCACCGCTTCACCGACCACTGTGTACCTCTTTCGAGCTCAAATTCCCTCTTTCACCTCCTGCTAGTCATACTGGGCATTTCCACCACTGTGTACTCGACTCTAGCTTGGGTACAGTAGTCTATGGTTCCTTTGTTTTTTTTTTTTTTTGAGGTCTTGTAGGTACTCATTTCGGTCATTTAGTTACCTTAGTGGTCTCCGAAATCCCATTTAGATTTTTTTAGTCATTAGGTACTCATTTTCAATTTTTTTGTATCAAATACTAGGTGTTCGTGTTTTTGTCTAGGTCAGAGATCTTTAAGTTAGTTTTTGTCTACCCGCTCGATGTTCGGGCAAGAGGTAGAATGTCACAGCGTGAAGTTTGGCCAGGAACCCGACTCCCACTCACGATGTCACGCGATTCAGAATTGAAAGTGCCGTCCGGATTCGCTTCGCATTTGCAAAAACCGATCCTTCATCATGAGTAGCGGGTTTCACCACCCCGATGACTTCTTCCCGCAAAGACAATCATGGCTTATGGATTCGTGCTTCAGGCTGGGTCCACCTCATCCAGCGATGAGTGTGGTGCGCGAGTTCTTTCACTTTCAATCTCGCATCCCATGTCTTCAAGAAAGTCGTGGTGCTGGCGCATCGGGTCGACTTCAAGTGAGTCAATCAATAGTTATTACAGTCTAGAGCATGTCCCTTCTCTGAGTCGTTCTTCCGACGCATTCGCTGAAAGCACCCCGACTACTCCCGAGATTATACGCAGATGACCAATGGTCTGGTGTGAGTGGAAATCACTACTACGGTCATGGGCCAATTTCATGCTGCATTCGCCTTCATTCTGTCTCGCACCACTTCATCACGCCGCGTCTCATTCGACGACGAACGGTGTGGAAGTGGGATCGCCCGGGCCGCCGTGCTCAACTATGCCATCTATTGCATACCCTTCGATGTCGCGTGTTATCGAGGATGCTATCCTCCATAACCGGATGCAAAGATGAACCTCGAAATACCCCTTCCCGATCTTTGGCGCTCAACAGACGTAACGTGCCGGCGCCTGATCAAGCCATATCACGCCAGCGGGACACACACAGTGTCATGACTGAGGGGGCCTCGATTGGTCATGAGCCTCGGACGGGCGAGCTTTATAGTGAACCGTTTTGGATCCACTAGGCGATCAGAGACGTAACGATCCTTGTCAATACCTCCACCACCACCCCAACGTGATCCCTGACGACTCTCTCGATCCTTCCACGAGACCTTGAGGGCGGTGCTCTCCCTCTTGGCAGTGCTTTGGCATGGATATTGCAGGAAACACGCGTCCACCGTCCTGCAGACCTGTAGACCCTCATGCGAATATCTCATGCAGTGCGCCGAGCCACCATTTCTGGCAGTAGCGTCCTTTGGCCGATCGCCCGGCTCTTGCACATCATCAGCCTCCACCACCTGTAGCGGTGATCACCGGGTCCGCCTACCTCACTATTTATTTCAACGCCGTGAGGACCTTGGTATTTTATTTGGGGGAGAGGGTAATTGATCGTGTTTTATTTGTTTAGTTATGTTTTTTTTTTTGGTGTTTTTATAGGTGCTTTTGTTTTTATAGTGCTTTTATTTTGTTCGGCATAGTTGTGTTTTCTGTTTTAGTTCATGTTTAGTCCATCTTATTTGGAGTCATGTGTGATTAGTTTGCGTTTGTGTTGAACGATCTTATATGTAATAATTAGTGTTTGTGTGCCGTATTTAAATTGAGGATCTTGCGGGTAGTACGATTAACATGAATGTTCAAATGCATACAATGTTTTGTGCTCGATAATTAGGTTTGAATGAGACCGGAAAGGGTTGGTAGACGAATCACATTAGTCAGACACGAGTTCTCAGAGACACTATCACTCACACCTTAATGACCTTCGAGCATGCGTAGGCGAGAGGAGACCCGACCACGTAATTCGACTAACCTTAGGAATTTCGAACCATTTAAGTGATGGGACACCAATAAAGAGGATTATACATAGGAGCCCCAGACAAGAAAATACAAAACAATAGAAAAAGTGAAAAAGAAAATGATAATAAAAATAGGTATCTGCACGTAAGAATAAAGCGAGATCATCGATCGAATCTAAGACACAGTCTGAAGGAACGTAAAACTAATGCTACTGAGCCAATTGGCCTGGAGTCGTGACTTCACGCCCTTACATGGGACGAAGATGGATCATTCATGCAACCTAGGGTCCTCAGTTTGGTTGAGTGTTGGGCAAGTTTGAAGGGAATTTAATGCACAGTGCCCTTAACAGCCCGGTGAGGGTCGCGATGGATCCCTTCTGAGGAACACTCGACTAAACTTGGCTGGTTTTCTTGCAATTTTTAAGGAGTACGGTAGGAAGTTTCTAGGTATTTGGTCGTGAATAAATTGGGTGTTCCTATCCTTTTCTAGTTAGCTTCTTCCCAAATAAGGTGAGGTGAGCTTAAGTTTGGGGTGTGGGACACAGACCATCTCTTTGAGTCATTCATTATAAGCACTATGGGGGCTTTGGGAAGAATTTATTGAGTACCATAGGTTGAGTACTAGTCCCACTTCTACCTAATTTTCCATGAGAGTTTTAGAAAGTCAGACATAGTACCATCTGTGAACTTTCGAGCAAAACAGCGAGTGAGAGTCGATCCAGTGATCCTCACTTTTGGCATGTGCAACAGGTCTTAGTGTTAGTTGTTAGTAGACCGGATATGTGTGCGGTCTAGAGTTCATTCTTGCTTGGGACCAATGGCCCCAGTTGAGGGTGTGATGAGTGCGGCTTTACTCCATATTATACTCGCGTCGGTCTTTCATTTTACATTTGTACCCATTCTGGTAATTTCCTAGTTTTTGTGGCGGGCTCTGTTTGGTGTCTTGTTTGGATTCACAGTGCTGATCGAGCAAGAGCGGCTCTTGGAAGCATTTTGGAGCGATAGAGGACGAGCAAGAAAATGGCTCAGCGTGCGACGCCGATGTCATGACGTCTCAACAATCGCGACGATCTCAGCCGTAGCGGCAGTCACCGGCGTGGCGTCTCAATGCTGACGTGTGCGAATACGCCCTCATCGTTGAAAGCAAAAATGAACAAATCGGAGATCGGGGCGTCTGAACAAAGGCCTGGTCGGAAGCCGGTGACACGGACTTCCAGGAAGTGCCGAGTTTGTATTGTTTCTTATTTTCGGATATTAGAATTATGTTTTTACTTGAACATTTTGATCTTTTCACTCGGTATGTTCTGATTTATTTCTGGGGTTATATTGAACCACTGTCATATGTTGATGATTGAGTTTGATCTTTATATTATTCGATTGTTGCTCCGATTTGTTACATGCCTTTCTATTTCTATAGTTAATTATATATGATAATGTCTACGTGACATTAGCATAATCTGTAAGTCAGGATTCGAGAGATGAGGTTTTTGAGGATCTGGGTAGGCGCCAGTTGAATGGTAAATAGAATGTTAGGTCTGAAGGTGTACTTGGGGTTAAACGTTTGGCATCTCGAATCTTTTGAATTGAGACAGAATATACTCAAATCTATTCACGAGATAGGCGGATATACCTCGAGAGGATATCTCGTAAATAAGATCACCTCGCCATTGACAAATTGCTAAATACATTGAATAATAATATTTTTAAGAAATAATCCATTAATAATGACGGGGAGATATAACCACAGCCTTAATGCAAATAATTCATTAGAATCTAAACTTAGTGAGCTTTATTGATGCCTTCTTTCACAAATCATCTCTTTTCGGATGTATCTAAGCCAGGAACCTTTTGTAGTCAATACGCGTCACGTGGATGGAAGATGTCGGGTACCACGAGTCTGTTTATACTTGGGGCGTGTGCACTTGCGCACATAGGCGTACATTTTACACACCGCGTTTCGGCTGTGGAAAATAACTTCAAGTGTGTTTTCATTAGTTTCCCAACTTCTTGGTGTATCCCTTCAAGATGGCATCAAAATTACGCCTCTCTCCCAGAAACGTACTCGAAGTGTTTAGAAGGTAAAATGGTGGTGATAATAAAACTAGACCTTGGCCTATTCAGTCAACGATCCTCTTACAATGGACTCATGGGGATTCTTCCTTGTGGCATTCCATTTCCCTTTCCCATAAGTCAGCAAATCAACAATCTTATGGAAATCTTGTTCTTTTACTAGTTTCTTTAACTTCGAACCATTCTTTCTCTCATTCAGATTGAAAGTTTGGTTGATCTTCTTCCTGCTGAACGATATTCTTTTACCTCTGACATACACAATATTTTCCTTCATCCCTACCATGTTCGAGTAGAATTCCTTCACCACATCTACAAATCTAGGAGCCTTATGCCCATAGAAGAGGTGCCATCCTCTCTTCTCAATTATTTCTTTGAAGGGTGAGATTAACCTACTGAAACCTCTTTCGCTAATGAAGTCCCTGTGCTATAATTTGTCCCTCCAAGCGAAATAAGCAAGCTCTGAAACAAAATCGCTTGCTTTTTCCTCCATTTGCTTTCGACTCGACGCGACCACTCTTTTCTCTTTACGGTTTCTTGATCAAATTGTTGGTTTATTCTTGGATGGATAACATGTACCTTCTGCGAGGCTGGACTGTTTGGCATCACATCTGGTGTGTTGCGTCAGAACACAGATTAAGTTTCAAGTGCGACTTGACTGAACATGGTCGAAATATGGCTTTGAGAATCTAAGGTTTTCAATAGGAGATGAGAGAGATTTGGTGAAGGAAGATGAGTGGGTTAATGGTTTATGAGGAAAGTGGCCTTTTAGATTTCAAAATTATCTATTTATGGGCCAAATGTTTTGTTGTGCCTTTTTTTAAATGTCGCGACAAATACTAGCCTAAGGTTTATTTCCTTTTTAATCCTATGTTGCGACGTAAAGAAATAATGTCGCGACATATTTCTCTTGTCGATTAAAGAAATTTGGAGTCGATCTTTTGTTGCTTCTGAGCAAGAATAATACGCAACATAAAATATGTTGTTTAAGTGTACTCATGTCACGACCGTACTTTCTTGCAAAGTGGAGGTTAGGAGAGCGACTTTGTCGCGTAGAGAACGATGTGCAACATAATAGAAATAATGTGTGATCTTATGGCTTTCACCAGTACAATTAACATTTTTCAACCAACACACATAGCAATTATGCAATATATTCATCCCACTCAAATCATACTTGTGAAGACACATCAACATCAAAAGAACCTCACTTCAAGTATGAATAACACATCTCATTCTTAAAGCTCAGTATAATTCAACATGATTATCTGGTAAGGTAATTAGGAATGAAGCCTGACTAAGCTATTTGAAATTTCTTGCTTTAAAAAAAATTACATTCCCTCAAACTTCAACTATGCATTCTCATTAAGGACAGTTAAGGAAAAGAAACTCCCTTGTAGGGCACCTGCTCTTATAAAGTACCGAAAATGAATGATTCCCAAATAAAATTAATCTATCTGAAACTAATTTGTCTGAAAAATTAGAAGATCATTAAATAAAATTTCTAACAAAATTAAAGCTAAATTTCAAACACACAAAATTTTAAAAAAAAATCAAGTTAACTATAAGAATTAAAAGTTGCTTAGGTCGTTTCCCAGTTTGCTCGATTTAATGTCTTTAAATTTGAGCATTTCTTTTGCAAAATGTTTTCTTTTCAGCAAAATTCTCCTATCTCTTCAAAATCTGGAACTAATCTTCATTTATGTTCTCTCCGAGATAATGCTTCAATCTCTGACCATTCACTTTAAACTCACTTCCAGAATCAGTTTTCAGTGTCACTACTCCAAATGGTGTACTTGCTACTACTGTGTAAGGCCTACTCCATTTTGATTTCAATTTTCTTGGAAACAACTTGAGCTTGGAATTGTATAATAGGACTTATTCTCATGCTTTGAATTCTTTCCTCAAAATTTTCTGATCATGCCACTTCATTGTCTTATCTTTGTAGATCCTGGCATTATCATAAGCTTCATTTCTTAACTTTTCTAGTTCATTCATTTAGAGTAATCTCTTTTCCTTAGCAGCTTGGAAATCACAGTTCAGTTTCTTAATGGTCCACATAGCTTTATATTCGAGTTCTAGAGGGAGATGACAAGGTTTTCCAAATACAATTCTGTATAGGGACATTCCAATGGGAGTTTTATAAGCAAAACTATAAGCCAACAATGCATCATCTAGCTTTATAGACCAATTTTTTCTCCTTTAGTTCACTGTTTTCTCTAGAATTTTCTTTATCTCCCTGTTAGAAATCTCAACTTGCCCATTTGACTGAGGGTGATAAGCCAATCCCATTACATGTCTAATTTTGTATCTGCTCATGAGTTTTGCAAAAACCTTGTTTGCAAAATGACTTCCCTCATTACTAATGATTGTTTTAGGTGCTCCAAATCTGCTCAAAATATTTCTTTGAATAAAACCAACCATTGTGCTGGCATCATTTATGGGACAAGCTATTGCTTCCACTCATTTGGATACATAATCCACAGCTAGGAGAATGTAAAGATTTCCAATTGAGGATGGGAAAGGTCCCATGAAGTCTATCCCCCATATAAAAAAAATCTGCACCACTAGGATTCCTTGCAGGGGCATCTCATGTCTTCTGCTTATGTTGCCCATTCTCTGACATTTATCATAATGTTTTACCCATTCAAGACATTCAAAACAGTCTTTGAATAGAGTAGGCCAATAAAAACCTGATTGGAGAATTTTATGGGTTGTTCTATCTCTGTAGTGTCCTCCATGTAATTGATGCATGACATTTTATTAAAATTTCAGAATTTCACCTTATTACTTTGTTTCTGAATACATCTACAATAAATCATATTGCTCCTCTTAGAAAAGTATTGGATCATCCAAATAAAATTGCTCTCCATTCCTCAGCTGCTTTTTCTATTGGGTGTAGAACTACGAGGCGGCATAATTCCATGAGGCTAAGTAATTTGTGTAGCATATCAAGATATTGGGTGATAGCACAAACTATGTTTGCGCTTATCGGGAAAGTTTGCTATTTCAATTTCTTTTTCCTCTTTAATGAATAACATCTAGTTTGACCGTGACCTCGCATTGTCCTGCGCTGTGGTTTCTAAATCAAATACTGATAATAATACCCACCATGATTAGTCTTGGTTTGGCATATAACATAGATAAGTGCAACCAACAACATGATTGATGTGTGTATAACATTGGGATCCCAATATATAAGGCCTTAATTTTCTAATAAACATATTGCGGCCTTCACTTTTATGTGTGAAATAAATTCTGTAAAGCTAGCTACATTGAAGATTTGAAGCATAATGCTCTGTTGTGAATATCTTCCGGTTCTTTCCCAAATCTTTGCTCCCATTGCATAGTCGTTGGCATCGCACATTATTTATTTCCTTAAATTCGGTGTTACTATGATGGGAACTCTATTAATCTGGATTTAATTTTTTAAATCTGACTTTGCATGATTCATCAAAATCAAACATCACTTTTTTCGATGATACATAATGGTTGAGTTTTTGAGAAGTGTGCCTGGATATTCATGAAATCACCACATATACTGAAACTTCTTATCCAACACAACATTGTTGACAGGAGAGTCTTTCAATAAGCTTTTTGCCCAGCCTATTTAACCCCATTGGCAAACTGTATTAGTAGCTGTTGCCTCTGCTTTCATAGGGTGTTTCTGATAAAATGATTTTGTCTTTGCACCTTTGATCTTTGTTTCAAATTTTCAATATCTAAATTAGGATCCATTACATGCGATTTCCATAACTCTATAACCTCACAAAAACATATAGACATCCTTCTGTTTGGAAATGTAGGGGCATTATAAAATCGAATAAACATCCTTCTAAAGCAAGGTCCCATGGGGTGGAATATAGGTCGAGCAAAGTTGGCTGAGAATAGTTGGGGTGAGACCTTAGCCAAAATAGAATTCGGGCCTATTAACAGGAATAACTTCAGTTGGCCATTACTTTTTCTATTTTTATTATTAATTTTAAAATGACATATATATATATATCATATATATATATATATATATATATATAACTTATTGAGATATTTTTCTAAACCCTATGGTGACCATCTTGATGGAAGATGAAGATTAAGGGCATAGGTAAGTTTCATTTGAAACAGGATTTGTAGTTTTTGAGATATCGTTTATTTGCCACTTGTTGTTTTAGTACTTTGAATGAACATGTTTATTAGTCTTATGGCTAACGACATATTTATGATTTGATCATTTTCATTTTATGTGACACTTTTAGACTTTGATTATGGTTGGTACTTATTAATTCTATTATTATATGATTGTAGTTAAAATTTCTTAATAGCTACTGTTGATTATAAATTTATGATGTTTAGCATTATCGTTTATATAAGACTTTAAATATTATTATATTGTCTAGTCATGTTGCCATTAACTGTTCTTAAACACTTGTGTGTTGTTTTATTGAAAGAATAACAAAGTGAATAAATTACAAATTTTAGCATTTTTTAAAGAATTTGGCAGCTTTGTACCCTCGGCCCGCATCGGGTTGAGACTGAGGCCCCAGTCAAGCAGCTGATAAATGTGGGTGGCCATTACCATTTACTGACACTTCGGCCCATTCTAGGTGCCATAGGACATGATGGTCTTCCTCTGATCAGAAGACTGTGGCAATCACGAGTTATATCGAGTATCCATCGAAAAGCAGTAATGCGGAGGTGTCACACTTCTTTGTCCGGCATTTGGTAATGAAAGGCAGAGGGATAATGATCCTCTGTAGCGATATTAGTTTCTACCAAGTCTACCCTCCATATACTAATGCAGTTCTTATAAAATCCAATTCATTCTTCTGTTTCATTCATTAAATCCACCCTTCTTGGAACCATGAGCGGGCTCACCGAGTATAAAGATTACATATAAAGCTATATTAGAAGCCATTTCAATACTTTCTTTTATGACAACTGCTCATTATTGGATTGACCTTCTTTGATGTTCAATGATCTTTTGCATTATCTTCCAAAAGGATCTTATGCATCGAAGATAGAAGGGTGATTCATGAATCTTACATAAACCAAGCGATTGTCTATGTTACAGAATCTCCCATTGATTTTTATTCTTCAAGCTCTGGTCAATCTTTGTTGAAATAACAAGTTTTAACTTTTGGTTCCTAAGAGCGTAACTAAATGTCTGGAAACCAATTCCTTCCAATGCTAGTATACAGACCTTATTCACTTTTATCTTCATTCTTTGTAGTTTTTTGTGCGATTTCATCATCTTGAGTATTGCCTGCGATTGAAATTGGTTCGGAAGGCTAAACATTTGAGCTTCAAGAATCACTATAAATCATCTGTTTTCATTCATTGAACTCAAGATCTTACAGTAATCTATTATCAAATTAAGGCAGCTCAAAGCTATGATTGAGATTTGATGCCTTGCCTCGTCTTGACCCTTGAGGCAGCTCTCTTCTGCATCTCCTCAGTGCTCTGCGCCAAGGAAGGGTTCTCGCAATGATGGGACTTATTTTATTCTTCTTGATCTCCAATAACCACTAAGTCCGAAAAAAGCTAAGATTTTCACTGACGGTAAATACATCTCAATAATACCTCGGGTTTAAGCTAAAGTTTATCTTTCTACTGAGGTGTGAGTTATCAGGAGTAAGCTCCTAAATTTGAATGCACTAAGATGGGCATCAAGTTGATGGCTCCGAGGAATCACACATAGTGCTTTTCCCCATTTCAAAAATTATATTGGCAGAAGAGATAAGTAGAAGCTACTTTGGATGCATTTTCATTAGTAGACACCTGGATAACTACATGAGTTATGTGGAGAGCTCATACTCCTTCTTGACAATTTTCTTTTTCATGCCTAACTCCTTCATGAAATTTAACTGTAGTGAGGCATTTGAGTCAGTGCCTCTGAAAATGGGATGTGCCTCTATTTTCTTAACCAACATGTTCAGAATCTAGAGATTGCTCTTCCGCAAGCTAACATGTTTGTGAGAATGGGACTTAAGCTCTTGGCTTGATTCTATTACCAATAAGATTTCCTGTAACACTACTTTTGCTGCATTTTTATGTTCTCCTCTTCCAATACCTCACCCTTTATCTGCTTCTTTCTTACTCAATTTATGTCTTTCTTTCAGTCTGCCCCCCCTCATTCTATTTCTTCCAGTTCCTTGCCTTTCACCAAGAGTCCCAGCTGTGTCAGTCTTTGGATTCTTCTTAGTACCACTTGGGAAGACATCTTTAAGCCTGAGTTAAATGCAGGCCCATTTTCACTTGTGTCTCGATTTTTAGAGAGGCATTTGTGTTGACACTGGCTCAGTTGTGTTTACTGGAATGCTACTAGCTCCGTAAAATTTTGTTTTCATCTTCATATTCAATAGTCTTTTGTATACCATAAACTTATCTTGATCTTAAGAGCTGAACCTCTGCAGTGCCTGATTCTCAACCTCAATTGTTATGCTATTGTCCTTGAAGCGAGTATTTGACCATACTCTGTATTTGCATCAGATCTCTGTCCTTCTACTGGCATTGTAGGTCCCATGCAGAAATTCTCTCATGGTTTCTCAAGTGATATAACAGTGTGTATGGGATTGAGTTTGAAGCAAGTTGTAGCTTCATTAGCACATTGAGAAGCGCTGCCTCCTTACTTTGATAAGGAGTCCTCATGGGCTAGTCCTTCTTCAGGCTACTCGTTTATGGAACTAACTTTCAGCTATTCCACTTATGTGGGACATTCTTTGTTTCTTTGGTTTCCCATCTTGTTCATCAAACTGTATCAGTTTTTAGCTTCTATGGGTCATTGTTTAGCTCTATCACTCTTCAGCACCAGCTTACTCGCTTGCTAGAAGTCTCCGAAGACTGACTCTATAATTGCATTTGACAAGATCTTAAATGATGTTTAACCTCCTGCATTTTTCTTGAATGCTCCACGTTATGTATCAGTCATACTTATGAAGTGTAGTTCAGTAGAATGATAAAATCTCCGCCTGGCCTTGGATTAGATTAATGCCAGCCATGTGCGGCATCTCTTAATGATATCACAGATCTTTTACATGCGATTGTAGATATATTTTCATCTTCTCCTTGTTTAAACACTATATTTTCCCCCTCTCCTTTTAGTGACGAGGGAAGAATGTCTGCTCATTAGCTCACGGTTCTTTAATTATTCATTGAATCCATGGCAATGATTAAAATCAAATTATTCCATATCTCTCAATAAAGAATAGTTGCGGCCGGTACCTCGAGATCTCACCCATTCAACTTCTGGCATGTTTTTCGTTCATAATATTCTCTTTGTATATTAGGATCTTCACTTGATTCCTAGTGTGATGTTGTTGCACCATTGTGATCAAAGAGCTGGCTTTGTCAAAGTTGTTAGCCTCATATAGTGAGTTTGTCTTCTGTTCAGAATATTCATCTTAGACCAATAACCTCCAAAAATCCTTCCCAATCATTTACTCTGTGAGATCTTTGCTGCTGTGCTGCAGCGGCAGGATTAAGCGCATGTCTCTTTACTTTCTGCATAAGTTGTTGATTGACACTTTTCCTTTTCTCCAATTCCAATGTTACTTGATTCATTGTCAAAAACACATAAAAATCTTCACAAATATAGAAACAACTAGATTAAATCAAATTTGTGAAAACAACTATATTCAATTTAAGCTCTCATAAAATATTTTCAATAACCTTCTAAGCTCTTTGCAATTAAAACTCTTTGTAATTTTCTGAATTTTTATAAAGCAGAAAATCTCCCGAATTAATAATTCTCTCTTGAGTTGGAATATTGATATATTTTAAACTCTCATTAGATCCCCGAAACAGCGGCTTGCCTTGAAAACTTATTTGATAATTTTCGACACAACTTCACAGACTACTTCAAGTCCATGACAATGCCAAAAACTTGTTGACTAGATTTTTAACATAGACCAAAAATAACTAGTTCTTAACATTGTTGTTTGGACAAATTTCTGACATTGCTATCAAGAACTAAACAGTCCCAGCATTGACGCCAAAAACTGTCGAGACCAGATCAATGTATGTTTTTCTTTGTGGTTTCATTTTGAAGTAACAGTGTAGTTCACCACAGTGCCTGAGTTCATTCAAGTAATAAAGTGGATTTAAATCCAGGTCTGGATTTCCCACTAGGATTGATGAAAATATAATGATCAATTTACGTCTTCAGATCCTCACTATTTTGAACTCCAGGTCTTGGTGAGTTTAGTTTTAAACTAAAGATTGCAAACTAATTAAGAGATTCTCTTCTTATGAAGAATTCAAAATAATTTGATTGGAAGAATTACTAATTAAGTAACTTTTTTGAAATAGTTCAATGTACAATTATCAATTTTTTATGTTTTATATAATATGGTTCAGCACATCCAGTTTGAAATCTAGACATCAAAGAATGCGAGGTAGTATAGTTTGGATTTCTCACATATCATTTAGCTAATTAGATTTTCAAATTGCTAGGACACATGGGTCTAATCGATTACTTAGCAGAATATAATATTCTTTCTAAGAATGTAGGTTTTCCTTCACGATTACTTCACATACGAATCTTTATGGCAGAAGAATTCTTGCATATAGATTAGGGTAATGCAAGTCTTTCAATTTCGTTAGTATCTCATTAATCTAATAGGTAAATTCTCTATCTTTAATTAGATCTGCCCGCTAACTTGGGATGGTCCTTTCATCGAGAAAAAGGAAAAAACCTCTTATCAATAAAATTGATATATCGACTAATCTTCACACCATGAGTAAATGGTGATTTATCGAGTAGTCTTTAGAGTTCATTAGTTCCATAATAGTGGTCTAGCATACCTACAATGCACTCCATACTCTCAGAGTTCTTCGTCTTTGTGTCCTCGAGAGGCCTCCTGGAAGCTCGAGCAGATAAATCATTTTCTAGGTACCTGCCACTAATATTCGAACAAGTGATTTCCAAGAACTACACATTAAATAAATTCAAGATTTCCAAACTACCAGCGTTCTTTCAAGTTGTAGAAAATAATAATTAACATCGATTCTGTTCCCAACAGGCATTTCAGTCTTTAAAGCTGGATTACAATACTTGTTGACTAATGATCAAAGAAAGATCATTTGAGATTGCAAGCGAACTAAAATAAATGAACTACAAAAATTCTCCAAATTTCATTTAAATAATACAGTAATGAAAACTAACATTTACAATATTCCAACAAACCACTTTGCATGAAGATCACTATTCAATCTTAATAAATAAATAATAAATAACTAAGGTAGAATAAGTCAGTGAAAAATAAAAGAAAGAAAAAAATAAAGTAAAAATAATATCTGGGGGATTCCACATACCAGTTCTTGGTTTCTGGCTTCCACATACCGAGTGCCCTAGATAACTTCTATTATGATTTTCAAAGGCTGAGAAATTGTGGATTCGCAAAAATACGTACAATAGATTGCTTTTGTTGGGGACAGAAAAGAATTATGACATGTTGTTATCTTTGTTCCCGACTTTGTGTGGCTTACGGTTTAATCGCGACATGGTTCGTGCTTTCTTCTTGGATTCTATTGCGACAAAGTTCTACTGAAGCTGTCTAGTAATTGTCGTGACATGAGTGTCTTGTGTCGCGACATAAAAACTTTGTTGCAATCAACTTTTTGTTCCCTTGCTGCTCTTGAAAAATCTTAGACATAAAATTTTTTATCGCGACAAACTTTTCACCTTTGTTTGTTTTATGTCGCGACATAATTTTGAAATCACAACATAAACATACTTTTATACACTATCTTTGCCAGCAGGTTTTACATTATATTCTCTTAATCTCATATCGCGTATTATAGTTTTACATTTAATCGTGACAAATGTTGCCTTCAGCTCTTCAACTTTGTTGCAACATACATTAAAATGTTCTGACATTTTCTTTCCTTAGTTCTTCTGACCTTTATCGCGACAATATTTTTAATCGTGTGAGTTCTCACAGTTACATGTTGCATTTATTAGCAGGCTTATATATTTTCTATGTGTGACATAGTCTGTGCTCTACATCTTCATGAATCTAACTTTATCCACATGGACCTTGAAAATGTCATGGTATATTTCCTTTCATAATCTTTGTCGGCTAGAGCTGACACATTTGTGCAACATTGGAAATCTTTGTCATGATAAACTTGTCTTGAAGCTTGTCTTATTTGCTCTTCCATTTAATAATAGCTGACATAATTTCCTTTAATCAAACATAAAATCTTTTTCACTCTGTAGCACATATCACAACACAGTTGATTGTTGAGACAAAGCTTCTGTGTCTCCTCATACTTGATTCATTAATGTGACAAAGCAAATATATTCATTTTTCTTGGAGAACTTCTCGATCATTTATTAAGCCCGCAATCCGTAGTCATTGACAAAGTTATATGCTGCGATTACTAATGTGCGGCATTCATATCTTTGTGTAACTTTATTTATCATTAAATCTTTCACCATTTTGTGTCGCGACCAGGGTTGTGAAATGTCGCAACATAGTTCAGTTTCTTCTTTGTTCGCGACCTGGCATTTCGTTTAACTAACCCTACGATTTATTGAGGTTATCATCATATGTTCTGCATTATGTCGACAGTGCCTTGTAATTTTATACTCATTTCACATTTAAATTTTCTTCAACCACAAATTCAGGCTTTGCAAAACACCACAGGTTGTTAATCATATATTCAACATTCAAAATAGTGTAACTTCAAAAATATGCCATAAATTGACTTAAAATAGGTGAGGTTGGGACTCATCGGCGGAGCTGCGATGGATACGCTCTTGGGATTGGTTGTGATGTGTTCGGATGTGATAATTTTTTTATAAACATACACATAAAGTAAATCATTGATGCTAATATTGAGTTTATTTATTTGTTTTTATCTAACTCTAGTCTTAGAGATACTACCGTGGAAAGAACTAATTTATTGACCAGTGGCACCTCAGTTCATAAAGGCTACATGATGATCTGAGTGCAATTGATGGAGGCGTAGCTAGGGTCTACAACATGATTACCAACTAAGCCCTAAAGTGAGGGTGGGGCCCGAGGTATTGTGGAGGCTTGGCCCAGTGACAGTGGGATGATCATCAGGTTTGGTGGAGGCACACCTTTATGTGGGTTGATAACCCATCGGTGGCTGCTTGCCTTGCCACAACTTTCAAGCGCGATTAGATCGTTTTAAATCCATGATGGTATTAATAGTAATATATGTACACGAATTATATTTCACAATAAGATAGTTTAGTTTTATTATTAAGGTAGCATGCTGGATATTTGTAGATGTTATGGGAGCTACCATACAACCGGAGGTGGTTATCTGCACGATATATGTGGTGGGGAAGTTTGGCATATAGCGTCACCACTTGCTGTCACTTTGGACATAGAGTGGCAGCCGTTGAACAAGTCTTCACACGTCGATTCGACCTTAAATCGAGGATAGCCATCTTTGCTCGTTAAAGCTAAGGCTACATTTAGTTTGATACAGATGAGGATCTCCCACCATTACAATTGGGAATATCTTTAATACATTATATGGGCTATCGTGAGAATCATCACATCACTGATTAATTATTATGGACTTGCAGTCCATACTGCATAAGTGGGTATAGATGTAGCCACTGCGTTGATCACCTATACTTGGAAATCAAATAAAGGTATCATAATACAACCATAACACTCCCACTTGTCGGTGTAGTAAGAGTCTTTAAATTCTCAATTATTTTTCAAATTTTAATGAATAGATAAAAAATTTACTTTTGTTTGCCTTTTTTTTTTAGATCTCTAGGATGGTAGACATTGCTAGTACATCTCATAGGGCTTCCTCAAGCTTGCTGTATAGCATTCATCATATTGTTAGATCAATTTTACGTTTGATTGGAGAGGACCATCATATCGCCACGAGAGTGAGGGCGTCTATGTCTTGGACCGTCCAGCGGACCTCTTGCCATCCACTGAAGTTGGGATGCAGCCAAATAAGTCGGGAGAGGGAGAGGGAAAGGGAGAAAGAGAGGTGGTGGGCAAGATCGCGGCCGACCTAGTCAAGCTGGTGAGCAAAGTGGTGATCAGCAGAATTGGTCTCTTCAGCGATGGATTCAGCTAATGGGACTTTCTCGCCTACAGGTATTCAGCACACTCGAGACTTTCATACCACTTTGTATTCCAGTACCTGGACTTCTATACATGTAAATCATGTTATCATATACATCTCCCGCCTTAGAGGCCACGGCTCCCATTGTTTCCTGGCGCATTGCCTCCCATTGGTGGACATGATTGACCTTTGTTCAGGCACGAACATGTCACTTCAGTCTCGACATCGCTGCACTGTAGGTCGTTGTATCAGCTCCCTCAGCTCCATCGGATCCATTTGAGATTAGACATACTTTCAGGATCGTCGTTGTTGTATTATAGTCACGAAAGTCGTCCCAGATTTGTGTATTATGAAAATCCTAAGAGAAAGATAAGGCCTGATCAAATGTGAGGACTCATTGATGTCCTATTATATTTATATTGTTAATTTTGTATTATAGTGTATATATTTATATGATTTGGTTTATATAGCAAACGATCAATTGTTTGTGTATTGGTTGTCATTCCCGATATGATTAGGTTTGATTTGATAAAATGTTCTGGCCTATTACATATGTTGTGACTTTGTTGTATTTTACATAGATTGTAATTAAGGTTAAAATTTGGATGCAAATTGGTAATTTGGATGATGTTTATATCTTAGATGTAATGAATTGGGTTGTATTTTTGTATAGGTGTGGTTGTTATTTAGGCATTATGTTTAATTACTTTGCACCTTATGACTATAGACCTCAATTTTAAAAATTACATTAATACGGGTGATGATTAATAACGATAACCAAAAAAATTACAACTGCAACCCGGTGATGGTACGTCATTGCAATTTTTTAAAGATTGATTATGGTTGATCGCTGCGATATTTATGATGATGACGTAGCGTTAAACTTAAAGAATGATGAAATGGTATTGTTGTAATTTTTAAGTTTAATCTATGCGGTCGGCGGCTGATGTGTAATTTTAAGTTCGATGTGTGAAATCGATGGTGCGTCGTACCTTATGTATGCTGGTTTATGATCACGATAATTAAACGTTATTTTATTTTCAACAGCTAATAATTTTTTAAATAATCAATATACAAAACTCTTTTGTGTTCTGCCTTTTTTTATTGTTTGGCATCCACTCTATCGATGATGTTGGCCTGCCAACAAAATTTTCCCTCTGCTTTTCTTTTGGTACGGTGCTGGAAGGGTGGTTTGAAGATTTTGGCTATATAAATTTTTTTTTTTTCAATATAGAAAACATTTCCTGTTTCCATATTCTTCATAAATCATACATTTCCTGTTTTCGCATTCTTCATGCATTTCGTGTTTTCGTATTCTTTATGCATATCTTGTTATCATATTCTTCATACATTTCCTGTTTTTTGTGACATTAACTTAAACAAAAATTATAATATCTCAATTAGTAATTATGTCATTATAATTTTTTAAAGTTCAATATTATAATTAGTGACTGTGATATTATAATTTTGAATTACATTAATATTAATCAGTAATTATATAACATGTTTCAAAGACTACTAATCATCTTAAGTCAAACAATTGCGATCATTATAGATTTTAAAGTTTATCTTATGTCAAGATTAATATTATAATTTTAAAGTTAATAATAAATAATCATAATTATCATTCTTGATGGTAATATATCGGCGTATTGCATTTTACTAATTTGAAAATAATATTTTAATTTTCAACTTATTTATAATTTTTAAATAACCTTCATCTGGCGCAAAGCTGTTTTCGATATTTGGGCGCATATCAAATTCAGTGAACTCTGCAACGAAAAATTTTCCCTCTTTTGGCTTTTCTTTTTGGGTACAGTCTTTGAAGGATGGTTTGAATTTTGGGGATCATTATATTCCACCTCTCCCATTTCCTCATACTCATATATAAATGTCTAATTTTCATAAATTCGAAATGATTATTATGGAAATTGATAAATTATAAATATTCTCGACTTTAATATATAAGAACAATATTTTCATTTCAATATGAAAGTATTTTCACCTGTTTTCTTATTTAACCCATAAATCCTTTTGACTGTTTCGCATTCTTCATACATTTAGTCAATTTTATTGTTCTTTATATGTTTATTTATTATCATATTCTTATACATTTGTTTTGTGACATTAACTTAAAAAAAAAATTATAATATCTCAATCAATAATTACGTCATTATAATTTTTTAAAGTTTAATATCGTATTTAGTGATTGCGACAATATAATTTTAAAAATTATAATATCGTAATAAATAATTATAACATTAAATTAAAAAAATTATAATAACTTGTAAGTTGTTAATTACGTCATTTATAATTTTAATAAGAATTTAATACAGTAAAATCTTGACTAAAAATATTATAATTTTAAAGTTTACAAAATATCATATTGTTTAATGATTACGTTATTATGATATCTTATGCAGCGTAATTATGATACACTAATTTAAACATTATTTTAATTTTCAATTTATTTTAATAATTTTTTAAAATAACCTAAATACGTGTAAAACTCTTTTTCTAATATTTGAAGCATGCATCTATCAAATTGATGACATATACTTAAAGTTTTTCCTCTTTGGCACTTTTCTTTTAGGTGCGGGTACTGAAGGATGGTTGAATTTACATTATATAAAAAATGTTTTCTTTCAATAAGTGACTCTGTTTTCATATTCTTCATAAATCATACATTTCCTGTTTTCTATGATTTATTATACATTCATTTCGTGTTCATACATTTATTATTTGTCATATTCTTCATACATTTCCTCTTTTCAGCATTAGCAAAAAAATTATAATATCTTCAATGGTATTGTCTGTTATGTTTTTAGGTTAATGTACGTATTTAGTGGCCTTGATATTAATTTTAAAATTTATAATATCGTAGTCAGTAATTATAACATGAACTTAAAAAAAATTATAGTATCTTAGTCAATAATTACGTCATTATAATTTTTTAAAGTTCAATACTGTAATCACCGATTCCGATATTATAATTTTTTAAAGTTTAATATCATAGTCAATGATTACGTCATTACTGATATGTATATCGACGTGATTATGATACACTAATTTAAACATTATTTTAATTTTCAATTTATTTTAATAATTTTGTTTAAATAACCTAAATACATGTTAAACTCTTTTTTTAATATTTGAAGCATCCATCTATCAAGTGATGTAGGCATATGGCAACAAAATTTTTTTCCCTCTTTAGCTTTTCTTTTTAGGTACGGTACTGAAGGATGGTTGAATTTTGGCTATATAAAATATTTTTCGTTTTCAATAAAGAAATCATGTTTCTTGAAGGACCCACATTCTGCTCACGCCAACACATCGCGCGTCTTAAGTGAGATTGGCGAAATAACGATTCGCGTGTTGCGGCTGGCGCCTCGGATATGCATCATGGCCCGACAAATTACGTTACGCTCCTCAAAAAACCGTGATGATTCTGGGCTTCGAATAAACGCTTTCAATCTCCAGAAAATCGGACTAAGCCATTCAACATAAAGTTAGGTCGTATTGAAAATTGGATGATCAATAATGATTATTTCATGACAGGTGCCTTCCACGGCTTCGGTACAGCGATTGGCCGAGTTCCACGTTGCAGGTGGCGGTTCTCCTTTTCATGCGCCGCTGGAGTTCAAGATGTTTAACGCCATGTTTTTAGCTTTGTCCGGCGTCATGAAATTCATTAACTGCTGTAATAAGGTGGTGATGGAGGGATCAGTGCTGATAGCACTCGGGATAAGTTTATCTGTGAGCAATGGTCCTGCAGCTCGCCAGTGGCGTTACAGTGGAAGAAGGGACATCGGTGCACTGGACATAATAGTCTGATAAGTAGTAACCAATAGAAGTCACTTCCGAGATTGGGGCACGCCATTGAGGAAAGGTGTGGTGGAGTTAACACACATTGATTTGACGTGTTGAGTGCAGGTGATTATTTGCTACGAAAAGGAGGTTAGGTGTGAGAGATAAAAAGTTTGGATTTTGATCGGAGGAAGACATATTGAGACTTGGATGGTGACTAGTTGAATCATGTTTCTGATCTCATATAAAATAATGTATAATATAGATACTTTCATTGATAGAAGTTCTGTCTCTCTGAGTGATTAAGGAGTCTAATTTAGTAAACTATATTTAATGGTAAGGCTAAAGTATAGATCTATTCTAATTCACATAAAGTTGGTCAATGGTAAGGCTAAAATTAAGCCTCTTTGGTACAATTACATTCAAATATAAATTAATGATGACATAACATGATTTGAGCTAGACATGTGTTTTCCCGCTATCTTTATTTTCATATTCTTCATAAATCCTTACATTTCCTGTTTCTTGGTACTTCATTATTCCGTGTTTTTCAATATTTATTCTGTTTATTGTTATCATATTCTTCATACATTTCCTATTTTTTATAGCATTAACTTAAAAAAAAATTATAATATCTCAATGAGTGATTACGTCATTATAATTTTTTAAAATTCAATGTCGTATTTAATGACTGCGACATTATAATTTTAAATTTTATAATATAAATTGATACATTAATTACTCATAGACAAAGAGTATAATATCTTAGTCGATAATTAAGTTGTATAATTTTTTAAAGTTTATCATGTCGTGACTCAGATATTGTTTTTTTAAGTTCATATCACAAATCAGTTATGTTGTACTAATGTGTGTACAATGATTATCAGAATACTAATTTAAACATTATTTTAATTTTTAACTAATTTTAATAATTTTTTTAAATAACCTAAATAAGTCTAAAACTCTTTTTTGAATATTTGAAGCATCCATATATGAAGTGATGTAGGCATATGCCAACAAAAAAAATTTCCCTCTTTAGCTCTTTCTTTTTAGGTACGGTACTGAAGGATGGTTGAATTTTGGCTATATAAAATAATTTTTCTTTTTAATACTCAGAATAATGAAAACTATTTGTTTTAATATTCCTTCTATAAATATACATTTCTGTTTCCTTGTTCTTGTATTTAATGTTTTATTATTCTTGTAAATTTCTTGTTATATATTTCTTTATAGCTCCCCGTTTTCATATTTTAAAATGTGATGAGGCCTGTTCGCGTTCACGTGCTCCTCTTTGGGGATATTGATATTTCAACACCGCTGGCGGCCTCCTCCCACGTGTCATGCGACTAACATTCCATTGGTTATTAGGGTCGTATATACCAGGTGGCGAATGGATGGATAACACCAAGATGAACGACTGCGACTGTTGGAAGGTTGGATCGATAATCTATAATAGCGCGGGAGGAATCCTATTAACCGCTGAGATTAACGACTTTATTGGCGTTCTGCATTGTTAATGTTTGATCTTTTGATTCAATATTTGGACCAACGATTCATACGCGCGCGCCCGCGAAGTCGTCGAGATAGGGTGGGAACCAGCGCAACTAAAGCCGAAGCGCCAAGAGCGTTATTTCCGCGTACACATCCATCTGCCGACTGTTGCCGCGGCGGTCCACGTCTAAATAAGGCGGCGCTCTGTTTCGGCGATGGCGTTCCAGACGGTTCAGGAGACCAGGACAGCAACAGTCTCAGCCGGTCAACCGACCGCGCCTCAGATTAAATCAAATACCGCGACATTCAGTAACTCACAGGCGGTTCGTCTCTCTCTGGTGCCGATTTCAATGAGGACGACGTATTGTGGACGAGAATGATTGGTCAGTCAAACCACCAGGCAACGCAACGATCACTGCTGCTTTCCGATCATCTTTCGGGCACGGAAAGTCAGGCGATCGCGCTGCTTTACGGATTCAGCCTCAATAAATTCTCCCCTCCGTTTGCTGAACCGGAAAACTTGTTTATCGTGGTGACCTTGCGGGTCCTCATTTAGGCCTGCATAATTCTTCGAGAAAGCATACGCTCTGTTCTAAGCCAGAAGGTTTCTGGTCAGCTCGATAGTAACCAGCCTACAGGCAGGCATTCATCGCTAAGCAGACGACGACGACGACGACGAAGATGAGATGTTGCCGCCGCATGAGATCGTGGCACGAGGCTGTCGTCGGTCGCCGAGGACGACGTCTTCTATGCTGGAAGGCGTTGGAAGGACTTTGAAGGGCAGAGATCAGCATCAGGTTCGAGATGGTGTATGGCGCACAACAGGTTTTCTTAAATGAGGTCCAATTTTCAGATTTCGGATAGTTTTTGGTCGTATAATGGCAGTATATCGATCTAGCGACGGAAATTAGAATTTGATTTTCATCTAATACGAACAGTTAAGCGGAAATTATACAGAGTTTTTTATGTACCTTTCCTGGATATCGTGAAATGGATTTTGGATCCAGAAAACCTCTTTCTTCCTTTTTGCATGTTAGCATCTTTGTGTTTGGTGGATATTTTCACATCCCTACACGAAATGTGTTCATGCACATAGAATTAAAAGAAATCGCGACCTTTTTGGACTTTTCATCTTCCCATTGTTCTTCAAATCTCTCTTGCTTGTCATTAACTGGGTTACGAGCATGACTCTGTTGAATTTCTGGTATATAGTCCCTCTGTTATTGGGCATGCTTGTTTCTTTCACCTTCATAAAACAGATATCAGTGCAGAAATATTGCTTACCACAGTGGGCATAGTTTGAGATAACAGACTGTAGTTTTGATTGATAACTAGGCGACTTCTTTTGAATTATCATTGCAAATAAATATAACCAATTTACCTAATTCACAATTTAAAAGCATTCTTTAGTTTGCATTACTCCATTAGAGTTCACTTTTAAATCGAAGTTATTATGGAAGAACTTGTGTCTCATCATGAAAGAATGACGTAGTTTGAACTGCTATCCCAATCCTTGAACATTATAACAATTAATATATTTTCATAGGAGATAATTTATTGCCATTTTACTGCGTATTTACCATGGATGGTTAAACACAGAATTTTGCCGAAAGAAATAATTGCAGTATGGTTGGTTGAATTGCATCATCTTCAACTTGGCCTTTCAAACATTAACATGAATCTAAATAATGGGGACCACAGCAATTCTTTTTTACTTTTTAGTATTTCAGGTGATGCTGGAATTTTAATGCAACAAATGTTGGTATTGTTAGAAAGAGCTGGATCAGGCATGAACATGAACGGAACTACAGGAAGTATAGCTCCCTTTTGATGTTTTTTCATTTTGTGATTGCACAATATAAACCGATGGAGTTAATCCAAAACTCAAAACTACAGAGTCAGTTAATGATGCCTCCATGATCCCATGGTACATGGATATCTATAAGACTCTTTCCTTCTTCCTGCTTGAGCCTATTCCATTCAGCTGCTTCTATGTAGCCCTTACAATTATCTGAGTTGACCCACAACAAAGTCCCGGTTGAGATGCCTCGCTTAAGAAACACCAATTGGTTTGATTGTGCTTGTAAATTGAGTTGTCACAGTTATATTTGAATGCAAATGTATTGTTAAAGTTGGTAATAATATCAGAGAAGTGTCTAGTAGTAGGAACCCAGCTTAAAAAGATACCTACAAACAATCCATTTCCATCCGTTTGCAGTTTTTTCTGTTTTTTATTAGAAAAAGAAACAGAACAGGAAAGAAAGGGAACATTATATGAGAGATGAAAGGAATAAGGGGAGAATTATGCCAATATATATGCAGTTCACATTATTTTGCTAGTTCTTTTTTCATGTGTGTTATTAGTATGAGAAATTCATTAAACTCGTGTTATTTTTTTTTCATTTTTCATTTTCATTTTTTTTCCTTTTTCCTATAATTAAAACACTGTTGCAGGGGGAAGCTGTCATGAATACATTTCTGGATTATGACCAACTCTGTATGGCTGGGGTGGCCACAGGGTAAGCAAGACCTTAAAACATGAGACTTGCAAATCCAGTTGAGTTACAACCTCTTGCCGGAGTAGATGAGCGGTGGAGAGAAAAAAGTTCTTATGACTTCTTTTTTGGAAGAAAAAACTGATATTATATTACAGAAAGATGAGCAACAGTTATCATTATTTACATGTGATAAAATCTGTGAATTATCATCCACTATGAATAGTCTTTCTAGGGATACATATCTTTTCAGCATATCTGCTTTCATCATTTTTAGTACACTTATTTATTTTTTTGTTTTATTGGTTTTCATGTGATGAAGGGTTAAGGACTTCCACTTCTTTGCGTACTTGGATGAAAGCTAAAAATGGGATAAGCTGGGGAAACGCGTGGCATTCGTGTGGGCGTGACATTCCGCTCGTGCTGGAGACTTCGATCCGCACGTGGCCGGTCATGTGAGTGACTGATATGAAGGCGGGGAAGATCGGGCGCAACCCTGGAAACTCAGCCACCTCGGGCATACGAGGTGGATGGGGTGGATACTCCGAAAGCAGCAGTTGCCTGAGCATGGGAGATAAAGCAAACGGGAGCATCTTATTTATTTAATCCCTTTCGATAAACACATTACGTGCGAGTTAATGCCATAACAATTAATATAAAATTATTGGATGAAAATGTCAGACAACCAGGATATTCATAAACACCCATCTCTGTAGTCTATATAACCCCATGATGGGTATATAATGTATGTAAGATATACAAAGAATCGGTTTTTGTTTTTATTTTGGAGTAATAAACAAATTCTTTTGGAGGATGAAATACTCCATTGGCGTCATATGTGGGAGCTGAAAAATCTGCAGCTTCTCTAAATTGTTTAGAAACAAAAACTGCTTCTAAGCTATTCAATGGGAGAGATACTCCCTTCCATTTCTAAGCCTACGTTGGAGACATGGTTTGATCATTAAACGATAAGAAGAATCAATGTGAATGCAACAGCAGTTAGCCTCTTTCTTAAATGACTAAGCATTAGCGCTATGCAGAAAATACAGCCTTGTGGAATGTGGCGCACTCTGCTAACCAACAGAATGTACCTATAGCCCTTAGTTGATCCCACAGATAAACTTTTCTCTCCTCAAGGACTTTATCATCTTATCAATAATCCTTGATCGTTTAGATCCCTTTCCCCACGAAGGGATCAGGATCCTGCATCACGCGCGTTGGACGACATGTCAACCTCGATGTTTCCCCTGCATCGCCAGCGTTAAAGGCGTCGTGCGCGCTGGCTGCCACCAAAATTCCAATGATCAGTGTGAGTTCCCTTTGACCGTTTATACGCACGTAATGACACTGGGTGGTAACAATGCCGCAACATGTGCCGTCTTCTCGCCACAACTGGAAGGCTTTCGCGCTGTCATGGTTCATAAACATCAAATCAATAGCCTCTTCCTTTAACACTAAAAGTTCGCCGCTTTAATACATGTACTCGCCGGAAGAAGAGTGTCACGATCTTTTGAGTATTGATGGAATCGAGTCATCTTGGACTGTAGAAATGGTTGGGTAGCGACCTCGACTCGATAATAGTAAAATTTAACGTCATACGGCATTGAAACGTTTTTCACTATCTTTTTCTTTATTCGTTCGTTTACCCGCTAATCATTGTTTACTTCGAGAGAAAGGAAGAGTATCTTGAGGATGACATAGTCCTTCGACCAAACAAACGATTATGCTATGTAGATTCAGACACCTCGGTAGTAAAGGGAGAACCAGACGAATAAGACGGAGGATGAGCATTGACCTGGTCGGGGCCTTTTCCGAGTTATCATATTGAGAACGGGATCGGCCAAGTACAGGTCCCTCGTCCTTGATGCCGTTTGGGAGATTGCGCCGGGACCGTGTGGTAAAAACATTTGTGGTCTCTACCACATTTTGGAGTTTCGAACTCCGCGCCTCGAAGGCTAGATTGACCTTGAAGGCACAAACCAAACTTAGTATGATGATTTCCAATTAAGCCTCTATATAATTGTCCCCTATTAGTGAATGGACCCAGCGGTAGGCTTGGGAAGCTCTCACTTTCGATCTGAATCAAGTATTTCCTCAGGCTTTCATGAAGAAGTATTTGGTGATCTCATGAGTCGTTTGTATCCTTGTTCTAGTGAATAAAGAATTTACATCGTTCCTATTTCTCCGTAGGATGATTTATGGTAAACCTTTGGTGACTGCCCGCTGATGGCTACCTGGGCCTTGTGGCCTCAGGATCATAAACCCTTCTGCTGCACATGGGATGATTGTTTTAAGCCTTGATGACTAGCCATGATGACCCCCAGGCCTCGAGGTAACTATAGTCACTGAGTGTTATTTCTCACGAGATGATTATGGTCACGCTGGCGCTTCAGCCCTCGGCCTTTAATTTACCAGTTGCTCAGTCTTTACAGCGTTATTTCTCTTTTGAGACGACCTCCATGAGGTAATTATAGGCGCCTTTGGCGGCCCCGCGTCGGCAGCCTAAGGCCTCGGCGACATAAGGCCTTACAAGCATTGCGCTTCACCATTTTTATGAATGGCTGTTTTGGCGCGAGCTAGCACTGGCGCCTGCACCGGGCGGTATAAGTTCTCTGGGCTTTATTTCTCCATGAGATGACCTCAATAGAATGGTGCCAGTGAAGCGGAAGCTGATTCGATAGCCTGAGCCTCAGGCGATAATTTACCTTTGCATTACTTCTCCATTTATGAGATGATTGTTTTAAGCCTTTGGCGCCTTAGCCTCATGTGGTCTCGAGCAGTATAAGTCATAGGCATTATTCATGAGATATTCAGCGAGATGATTATGGTAAAGATTTTGTGACTAATACCACACTGTTATCCAAAATTATACCTATTGGTTTATGATGTATTTGCAAGACATAATAGAAGTCAAAATTTTATTGTTTTTTTTGAAATTTAGTTAAGTGTAAAAAAGGATATGAGTGGTACCAAGAAACCAAGAGGATAATGAGTAGAGCCCAATCATAAGTAGGGACTTAAGGGACATTAATTTAAAGGTTATGTGTTACTGGTATAATTTTACAGTGGGTTGATTTACCAAATTAATTGAAGAGATATTCACCTAAATAGAAAAGGAAAAACTTGAGCCAAATTGCATAAGACAACAATTGTCTTTGAGAGAGGCTACTCAACTGTGGCTTTGGGTTACGGGCATACGGTTTGGAAGAAGAACAATTATTGGTTTCATTTACCTCTGCTTTGGCAGGAATCTCATGGGAAGAGAGGAAAAGGAGAAGAAAAGGAAGAAAGGAGAAGTTAGGTTGAAACTTTAGGGCATCGATGTTAGGAAAAAAAACTGCACATCTAACTCTACTACTTGTTTTTTATTTTAATTGGTTTGAGTTAGGGCTGAGGTTAAGCTTTTGAAGTCTTGTTTTGGGTTTAGGTTCAGAGTGTGATAATAAGGACTAAAATTGTGTAAAGAGATATGTAGGTATTTTAGGGGAGATGTTGTCCAAACTTCCCTAAAAATTGTGTTTGTTTCTTCTTCTTTTTTTGCCATAACTTGGCCTAGGGACCTCCAAATTGGATGATTCCAGTTGGATATGAAACCTAAGAACCAAAGCTATAAATGTCTACAAGAGACCAAGATGTAAATCTACTCTACAAACTCTGAAAAAGAGTTTTACAGGAAAATATGGATTATGTCCCCTCTTCTAGAGTAGTTCATGTTATTTGTATCATATCTTGAGTTATACTGATCCACATGAGGTGAATCAAATTTCTACTTAAACTAGACACCTAGGACACTAACTTTCATGAAGAGATGGCTTCAACCATGTCTCTATCATTCTTAAAATTTTCAAACATGTGACACAATTTTCGTCTCTTTAAACTGCAGAGCGCTTCTAATGTTTAAACATACCTCTAATTTAAAGGTCCAAATGACTTGATTTTGAGTCATTGGAAACTTAAGACATAGGTGAACATTGTCTAAAAACCTCGTTTCTTGGGTCAAAATTGTCGTTGGAAACTGTCCTATTTTGTTCTCGAATTTACTTCGATTACACCCTGATCTTCGATCAATAAATCTTAAGGGGTGATAGGCATAAAATTTGGCTAAGAGTATAACATGAATGTTATTAAGACCAATATAAAATGCTCTAAAACACATATAATTGTATGCCTACTTAATACAGGATAGTGGATAAATAGGGACTAGTATTATTTAGCACTTATGTTCCGTGTTAATCAACACGTCTATTCTTGCGGTTATTTAACATGATATGTTCAAGCATATCAAAGACTCCTATTCCTGTTGGTACCATTAAGTGGGGTTCCGCTTATCGCCCACTTCCTATTTCCGCATCGCACCATACCTTCGTGTACCTATTGTACCACGCCTCTTATTCATTATTACTGACTATGTGCAAACATTTATATGATGTAATGAACATATGAACGTGAAAGTAATCAACCCTATGTTAAGGTACAACTTGTTCTGCATCAGAGCTGCACTAGCGGGCATTCTATTACACATTGCTATGAACTCCTGGGCCGTAGATGAATAATATGATAGAAGAATTATATCTACACATATATCGAAATTGAGATATACGTTATTCGCTTTCTCCCACTAAGTTATATAATTTAGCATGGGTGTTTCATCCGTGGTAGTTCGTAAGAAGTCCTCAGGACATCCAACATCTGGCCAAGGCTAACACACCAGAGAAGTCTTCCTTATGTGGGTCCTCCACTCCATATTCTTTATGTAATAGAAATGTAAATGTAATATTTGATGTAGAGAAACTTGTAAGAATATAAGTAGTTAGAGACTCAAGAATATATGTACCGGATATTTTAATCACCACTGTAGTGGTAATTCCACAAGGTTATGGGTTGTAGTCTAGAATTTTTATAATTCTGGCCTTTTGAAACAAGTTAATATTAGTTATGAATCTATGCTTGACATGGTCTCAAATAGGCTTAAAATCGCACTGTGTCTTAGCTTTTCTATAGATACCCTTCCACCATTGCAATTAAAGGGCTGTGCTTACAACTCAGTAAGTATAAGAGCCAAGGTTTAGGTGTTTTTGAAACATTATTAAGTTAAAAATGTACTTACCTAGTATTGTGTTGGCCTAATGCGGATATCCTTGTTTTTTTTTTTTTTTTTTATAGTGAATAAGATGGAACGACCCTAAGACACGAGGAAATCACAAAAGTGTTAACCCCAAAGATCGTGTCCATCACTTCCTGGCCCTTTCGAGCCAGCTGTAGTGAACATGATCGCTTCCTATCGGTCAACCAAGCGCGTTAAAATTTTCTCAAGATATGACAAGAGTCTTAAATCGACTCACGGCCCCTACAACTTTAATTGATTCGGTAAGAAAGCAAGGAGTAGAAGAATTCCATGGTACAAGTTTAGAAGAGTCTGATAAAGCCGAAGCCATGAAGAACCGCAAAGGCTCTCGATATAAGTGAAATGTTCCCCGAATGCATGATCAAATGCAATCTCACTTCGCAAGGTGCAACTTAAGGATAGGTGGAAGCTTGGGCTTTAAGAGAAATCCACTGCTCCCAAACCCAATTTCATGGGACTTCTTTGTCCAAGAGTTTCAGACGAACTATGACATAGATTATTATAGAGAGACCAAGTGGAAGCAATTCTTGAATATGAAACAAGGGTATCTCTGGAGCAAGGGCTGAGATGAGAAAAGAGTTTAGCCACATTAGTAGTGCATGCTTAACCTCGTTTCCTACTTAAACCTTCTGATGTAGACAATTTGAGGATGACCTAAAGGAGTCTATAAAAAAAGGTACCTCATGGCTTTACATCATTGCAAGTGGTGCAGCTGGTGCAAGTGGCTATGAAAATTGAGAAATCTGAAATGATGAGTCGAGAAAGAAAAACATAGAGAAAGTTCTCCAAGGGTAGTTCTTCCTCAGGTAAAAGAACTAGAGAGTCTCAGGTTGAATTAGTACATAGTTCTACAACTATAGGTAGAAGGTAGGGACCTACAACGATACCAGGTTCTGGTAGAGGCACTTCAACAGAACAAGGGGAAAGACTTGAATGCCCACACTGCCACAAATATCATTCTGGTACTTGCAAACAAATAACTAGGGGTTGTTTCCGATGTGGAAGCACATACCATCTTATAGTGAACTATTCGCGAAGGATCTAGAACTTCTAGAAATCCTTACAAAGAGCGTATGAGATCAAATGTACCTCCACCGACTCGTGATGTGTAGGGCGGTGGTAGTTCAAGGCAAAAGATGTAAGAAGTATCAGACGAACAAGAATCGCCTCTAACACTACGCCCAACCCGAGCTTATGCTATGAAGGTCATGGAAGATCAAGATGCAAACTGCAGGTTATAGTCGGTATTTTCTCCTCACATATCAGAATGCATGCTTTGATAGATCCTAGTTATACACATTCTTATGTTTCAGATCGAGCACTTGTTCGCATAAAACACACAAGAAGCAATCGCATTACCGATACTAATGTTACTAAGCTCCGAGTGTATAAGAACTGCCCTCTAGTGATCCATGATAGAGAGTTCTCTATCGATCTAATCAGATTACCTTTCATGAGCTCGACTCGATATCGGGACGGATCGGGTTCTCTAAACATCAAGCTATAATCGAGTGTGATAAGAAAACTATGAAAGTTTAAATGTTCCAACTAGTCGGAGGTGATAGTACATGGTAATCCGCTTTTGGCCCATCATTCATCGTAATTTCAGCCAGTAAGCCCGATCGATTTCTTAAAAGGAGCAAGCAGGCCTTTTAGCATCAGGTTGACTCTAAGAGGGGTTAAGTAAAACTGGAAGATATACCAATGGGCGAGAACAAATGTGCTAAGCTCACTCGCCGCCCACCAAAGGGAAGTAGACCTCGGTCCATTGACATTTTACTCTCTGGGACGGCTCTATCTCCACAAGCACCTTACCGCATGGCCCAACTAAACTAAAAGAGTCAAGACTCAACTATAAGAGCTATTGGATAAAGGTTTCATCCAACCTAAGAGCTACTGGCAGAGCCGGTTTTTTTTTTGTCAAAAAGAAAGATGGCTCTCCTCGGATGTGCATTGATTATCGGCAAATAGATAAGGTAACAGTGAAAAATAAATATTTGTTGCTGAGAATAGAAGATCTTTTCGATCAGTTGAAAGGAGCAAGTGTCTTTTCATAGATAGACTTGTGATCGAGATATTATCAATCAGGTGAAAGATGATGTTCAAACAACCTTTGAACCTCGGGTAGTCATTATGAGTTTTTAGTAATGCCATTTGGGTTTACTAATACACCGGCTGCATTCATGGACATGATGAATAGGGTATTCCACCCTTATTTGGACTAGTTTGTAGTGATTTTAAGGATACTCAAGAACATGAACAACATTTGAAGATAGTGTTGCAGATCCTAAGAGAAAAACATTTGTTTGCAAAGTTAAGTAAGTGTGATTTTTGGCTTAAGGAAGTGTCATTCCTAGGCCATATTGTGTCTGCATAGGGTATTAGAGTTGGCCCTGCTAAGATTGAAGTGATTGTAAGTTGGAAATCGTCTTGAAATGTAACATAGGTGAGAAGTTTCTTGGGTTTAGCTGGGTATTACAGACGGTTTGTAAAAGGATTTTCCGTCATAGCCTCTACACTTACTAAGTTACTCTAAAAATGGGTGAAGTTTGAATGGGATGACAAATGTCAGTCAAATTTTGATCAATTAAAGAAAATACTGGTTGAAGCACTAGTGTTGACTCAGCCTATTCCATATAGAGAATATGCCATGTTTAGTGATGCTTCAAGGATTGGTTTGGGATGTGTATTGATGCAAGATGGAAAAGTGGTGGCATATGCCTCAAGAAAGTTGAAACTGCATGAATAGAATTATCCCACACATGATCTGGAATTGGTAGCAGTAGTGTTCGCTTTGAAAATATGACAACACTACTTATATGGTGAAAAATGTAGAATATCTACATATCATAAAAGTCTTACGTATATGTTAAATCATGAACTAAACTTATATTTAACGCTGGTATTATATCGCAAAGATCATGACGGTAATAAATGATTTACCACTTATCAAGGCGGCATCTCTGCAGAAAAAAGCAATTTTTTGTTTTCATTCCTAAACACTTTATATAGAGATTGGCATCTGATGGAGCCTTGTTTGCTCAATTAAGAGCTATCCCTGATTTGAGGCTAATGATTATTGATGCTCAAAAAAATGATGTCAAGTTACAACAAAGGATATAATTAGTCAGAAATAGAGACAAGACTGACTATTCTATAAAGATGAGGGTTCACAAGAATAGATTATAAAACGTATCGTCCGTGAATTGAAAGAAATTGATGTATGAAAGCCACAATACCGTATTCACCATGCATCTTGGAGGTAACAAGATGTATCAGGATTTGAAACAGTATTATTGCTGGAGATGGATGAAAAAGGATATAGTAAAGTATGTATCCAAATGTCTGACTTGTCAACTCGTCCAATCTATTAAATCCCATTCCAATTCCATAATGGAAATGAGATAACATTACTATGGATTTTGTGTCTAGTTTTCCCCTCACCCAAAGTAAACATGATTCAGTTTGGGTAATTTTCAACAGACTTACAAAGTCCTGTTTCACTCTACCAGCCTCACCACTATTCCAAGGATCGGTTCAGAGATGTAATGCGGAGCGAGATCGTCTCTGACAGATTAGATTCCACCGTCAATAGCGGCCCGACGATCCGTTTACGCCATGTTTTCGGGAAAGAATTACAACAAATTTCAGTACTCAAAATCAATTTTTAGTACAACCTTCAATCCACAAATAGATGGACAATCGAAAAGAGTGATTCAAGTGTTAGAAGACATGCTTCAAGGTTGTGTGCTAGATTTTCTTGGAAGTTGGGATAGGTATATTCCCCTTATGGAATTTTCCTATAACAACAATTATCAAACAAGTATTGGTATGGCCCCCTATGAAGCCTTGTATGACAAGAAATGTAGAACTCCTGCATGTTGGATAAACCTAAACGAGCATAAAGTAATTGGTCCTGACATAGTAAAAGAGAAAGAAGAAAAAGTTTGGATCATTCAACAAAGGTTAAAAGCTATTGGTGATAGACAAAAGTCGTACGCAAATCTGAAAAGAAAAGACATAGAGTATGAAGTCGGAGATAAAGTCTTCTTGAAAGTATCATCATGGAGGAAGATACTCCGGTTTAGAAAGAAAAGAAAACTGAGTCCAAGATTTATCGAATCTTATGAGATTTAGAAAAATTGAACCGGGCCGCTATCGTCAATTCCTCCTCCGTAGTCGCCAAATTACCTAATGTGTTCCATGGCTCAACGCGTTTCCTGAGATACCGCTCTAATTAATCACATTCACAAAGACAAGATACAAGTAATCCGACTTCACTGGCGATGATGAACCAAAAGTCATTCTAGCACGCGAAGTGAAACAATTGCGAAACAAACAAGTCCATCTGATAAAGGTTTCTTTGGCAACACCACAGTATAGAAGAACCAACTTGGGAGCCATAATTGACAATGAGGACACACACCGCGAAACTCTTAATTCAGAGGAATTTCGAGGACGAATGCTTGCTGGGAGAGAATCAACACCCGTACCACTTAGTAGCTGATGATATGTTTAGGGTATAATAGAAGTCAAATTTGTGTTTTTTGAAAATTTATTAGTTAAGTGTAAAAAAATGATAACCATAATTATTAAAAAAGTAAAGAGGATAATGGTAAATTGTCAAATTAGGGACATAAGGGACATTAAGTTAAAATGTTATGCATTATGGTATAATTTTGATGAGTTGATTTGCAAATTGAATTAAGAGGGAGGACTAAATAGCAAAGGGGGAAAAACTTGAGCCAAATTTACCTTAAGACAACAAATTGTCTTTGAGAATAGAAATTCTCCATTAGTAACTTCTCTTGGGGTCTCGGGGTACTCTGCTTGGGGAGAAAGAACCATTCGTTGCTATTTACTTTTGTCGGGAGATCTCCTTCTTGGAAGAGGAAAATAAGAGAAGAAAAGAAGAAATAAGAAGTTAGGTCAAGCTTTCAAGACATCAAGGTTAGGAAACTCACGTCCTAATCCTCCCTTTTGCTTTTGTTTTTGTTGGTTTGAGTTGGGCCTGAGGTCGCTTTGATCTTGTTTTGGTTCAGTCCCAATTTTCTATTGCAGGTTCTTCTCCCGTCTCGACCCGATTGGTGAGTCTCGAACCCATCCGGATGCTAAGACACAATCTTACCTATGACACTCCCCGACTCGCCACCCTGTCGTCTAAGGTGTCACTTTTTATATTATTTTTTTTTCATTTATGTTTACTATAAACTTATAACCTTTAAGCTTATTCAGTCATATAATGTTAAACACTTAACTTGTACTATATCCTGTAGTAGCGGATTACAAAATATATACAAGCTCCATATATGGAAGTGTTCAACATTTACAATATTTACATTGCTTACAAAAGAAACAAAATACATATACATTAGACCAAATGGTCTTCCAGTGGGCACCTAGTGATGTGTTGACCTTGGTTGCTGATGTGGAGTGTCCGGACTTCATTTCAAGCCTCAGATTCACGTACGAACATCCGCTGCTTACTAATGTAATTAATAACATGGATCGACCTCTAATAAGGGTCATCACACTTTAGACAACTACATATATCATACTTACTCGTATTATCATATTTCATGTCTAATCACATTTCATATACTTTTCGTGTCATCTTACACTTTACTTCTTGTTTTTGTAACCGTTTATTATCATCACATAGCAGTGTTATGCTTCTCATATCATATCATAAACTATATACATCTCATTTGCGTATACTTTTCATTTTCTTTTATATTTCATGCTTGCAAATACCTTAGAAGTGGATACGGGAAAGAACTGTATGTACACGAAGGTACGATCACTGTACGACACAGTGATCTCTATCTATATGTACCCGAAGGTACGATCATTGTACTAGACAATGATCTCTATCTGTATAACCCAAACGGGTCGCTTATAATGGATCCAAACGGATCTACGTCATCGACCAAATGGGGCCTCGATATCCTGTGCAAACTATATGTTGCAAGACTTGTTTTTCCCTAATAGGTACGCCCATCTATCCATCTACCGAAGTTTTAAGGCATAACGTGACGTTAGATTTTATGCTTAAGATATTATCTCATATTCCTAAATAATTATTGTCATCCGACAATCATACGCGATATTTACAATCATTTATTCGTATCTTGAATTTTCATATCTCATTAAATGCATGAATAACTACATACTCATGTGTACGCTTACGAGCTATTTACTATCATTCGTATTTCAAATAGGTTATGTTTACTCACCGCCCTCCACAGTATACGGCTGGAATCTCGACTCACCCAAGGTTCCACAGTCCAAGTTAAAACTCAAACGGAAGTTCGAACGAAGAAGTTATGACCTTCCGAAGTTGGAAGTCACACAGGGATAGTCAAACCCAGCCGAGCTAACGTAGCCGAGCTGACCTCTGGCTAGTTGACCTCTCGGCCCACCGACCTTAAATTTCGGCTAGGACTATTTAGGTAAACAGTATCCATAACTGAGCTACAAAGTGTCTAATGAGAATTCAAAAGCCTAACATCGCTTCACTGATGCGGCTACATTTACCGTAAGGACTCACCACCCCTTATTTCACCCAAACCAGTCCGAAAGTCCGGCTAATGCATATGATAAAAAAAAAAGGGTAATTTCCCTTGGTTCAAATTGCAACCAGACATTTCCCTTAGGGCTAGACACCCCCACACAACCCTTAAATGAAAAGGAACCCGAGTAGGAGAAACCTTACACAATTAATGGGTTAGGAGAGTTTCCTAAGTCTCAAAAATTTGGGGAATCCATACTTAGTTTCCATACAACCCCAAATCAACCACAAAACAACCAAAACAATCCAAATCTTAGTCTAAACCGCCAAACACACCACCAATAAACCAAGTAGGTTCTTTAGACCCAAATTCATAAAAAAATGGGTTTATGGTTTGATTTTTCCATACTAACAATTCCTTACATATAATCCATACCAAAATCACAGTTTCCATACTAGTGTACGAAAATCCATACTTTTCCATACTTTTGATCTTCTTTTCTCCTTCCTTCTTCCTTCTTCTCTTCTCTTCTTCTTCTTCTTCTTCTCCTTCTCTTCTCTTCTCCCTTATCCGTTTTTGCTCTCCTCCTAAGACCAAAAATGAGATATTTCTTTGGTCTTATCCTTTTTTTTTTTTTACTTTCTTTTATTGACACTTTGGTCCCTCATCTTCATGTTATTTGCAATTCTACTTATCAAAATCCTAATTTGGCCTATGAACTTCTTAAGTTATGACCCTTAGGTCCTAAATTGGCAATTTACCATTTACCCTTGACTTTTGTATAAATTTCGGGTTTTTTGCTTATTTTATTTTTAGCATTATTTTATTCCAAAAAAATATATATTTACTTTTATTATACCTCAAACATGTTATAAAATCAAGCATGGTATAATTCACGTTACACTCCCCCTTTAAAATAAATTTTGCCCTCGAAATTTCCTAAACTAAAGAGCTTAGGGTACTGTGCCCTCGTATAACAAACCTCCACTATCATCTATGGCATAATCAGTCTTGTCTCCAGTATTGATTAATTGAACTATCTCTTGTAACTTGGTATCATTTTTCTGAGCATTTACTATCATTTGCTTCAAATCCAAAGATAACTTCCCTACACCTGAGCTAACAAGGTTCATAATCAAACTTCGCCATAATCTTCAAAGCCAAAAGCAGAATCATTTTTCTTCTACTCAAGGCATCCGCCACTACATTTGCTTTCCCGAGGTGGTAATCAATTATACAATCATAGTCTTTAAACAATTCCAACCACCAACATTGTCTCAAGTTCAAATCTTTATGAGTTAACAAATATTTCAGACTCTTATGATCAGTAAAACTTCTACATTTTTCTCCATATAAATAGTGTCGCCAAATTTTCAAAAGCTTAACACTACAAACAAGTAACTCCAAATCATGTGTGGTATAGTTTTGCTCATGCGGTTTCAACTATTTGGAAGCATAAGCCACCACTTTCCCATCTTGCATCAATACGCATCCCAAACCTATCCTCGAAGCATCACTGTATATAGTATAATCCCTACCCGAAGTAGGCTGAATCAATACTAGTGCTTCAACCAATATTTCTTTTAACCTTTCAAAGCTGGATTGGCACTTATCATCCAACTCAAACTTCACCCCTTTCCGGAGTAATCTTGTAAGTGAGGATGCTATAACTGAAAATCCTTGTACAAATCTCAGATAATAACCAGCCAAACCCAAGAAAATCCTTACCTCAGTTACACTTCGAGGTGATTTCCAATTTACAACGACCTCAATTTTTATAAGGTCCACTCTTATACCCCTCGCTTAATAATAATATGACCTAGGAAGAAACTTTAAATTAAAATCACATTTGCTAAGCTTAGCATACAACTTTTTCTCTCTCAAAGTCTGTAGAACTATTGTCAAATGTTGCTCATCTTTGGAATAGACCAATATATCATCAATAAAGACAACAACAAACCGATCTAAATAAAGTCGAAACACCCTATTCATCAAGTCCATAAATGCTGTCGGTGCATTAGTCAACCTAAATGGCATTACCAAAAACTCATAATGGCTATATCGAGTTCTAAATGCAGTCTTCGACACATCGAAATCTTTCACTCTTAGTTGATAGTACCCTGATCACAGGTCTATCTTCGAAAAGACACCCACTCCCTTTAACTGATCAAAAAGATCTTCGATTCTCGGCAATGGGTACTTGTTTCTCACTGTTACATTGTTGATTTGCCGAGAATCAATGCACATTCGTAGAGTGCCATCTTTTTTTTCACTGGGTCAGATAAATCCTTTATCCAAAATCTTTTTCAATTGACTCTTTAACTCTTTCAGCTCAGTTGGAGCTATCCTGTATGGTGCCTTAGACATAGGGACTGTTCCTGGTACAATTTCTATGGCTAAGTCCACCTCCCTCTCAAGTGGAATACCTGGTAACTCTTCAAGGAACACATCTGAAAAATCTTTCACAACCAGAATATTTTCCAATTCTATTTGACCCCTTTTAGAGTTAAGCACCAAAGCCAAAAAGGCCTCACATCCTTTCTCAAAGAATCGTCTAAGCCAGACATTGAATTACATTTGACATCGTACTTGGATCCAATGCCTTGTACTATCACCCCGCCCGGGTCGAGCATCTCAACACTACCGCCTTGACCACAATCAACGATAGTTCTGCTTGTGGACAACCAATGCATTCCTTAATCAAATCAAACTCTCACGGTAAGGTTATCAAATCAACGAAACTCTCTCGTCAGACATGACAATGTGATTACTTCGATAATGCTTATTTACTAATATCAGGCCTCCAATGGACTGGTCACATGCTGTAAAACCCGTGAAAATTTTAAATTTAAATTTTTTTAAAAAAAAAAAAAAGGGGCAAAACGGTAATTTACCGGAATAGTATGGAGAAAAGTTGAGATTTTTCTAGATCTCGGATGATGAAAAGGATTGCACCGTTGGAATCGTCTCGCAAAATCTAAATGTACTTCTAACACTCGTTTGATCGATACGCTCGAAATTTCACGATTCGAGACAACTGTAATGAGCGACACATGGCGAAACATGGGTGACACATGGCAAACATGTGAGTGACACATGGCAAGCCAGCGTGTCACATTGCATGGAAAGGCCTATGCATGTGATTGACACGGTAAAGCCACATGTGTGTAGCACATGGCAAGCCATGTATGTGACACATGGCATGCCATATGTCATCATGCATGGCCCTTTTGAGACCTATAATTATGGGAGTCTTATCGCTTTGGGGGCAAGAAATTTAGTTCGTGGGGAGCAAAGAAGGGAGAAGGAGGAGGAAGGGAGAAGAGAAAGGGAGGAAAGGAGAAGAGAAAGGGAGGAAAGGAAAGGAGAAAGGGCAGAAAAGAAAAGAAAAGGAAAGAAGAAAAGAGAAGAAGAAAGGGGAGGAAGAGAGGAAAAAGAAAGAAGAAAAGGAAGGAGTGTTAGCAAGGAGTGCACTTTAATGATAAAGAACCTCGAACTGAGCCACAAGAGGTAGGTTTCCTCCTACTCTAGTTATTTTACGCCTAGGGGTCGTGTAATGGCCTACGGGTTTTGTTTGGTTTTTCGGGCGAATTTGTATGTTGTGTGGTTTGTTTGTGATTGTGTGATGGTCAAAGGCCGGTTTCATGGAGTTTTGGGACTGTCTGAAATCGAACATTGTGTTTCGGGACAGCAAAATCCCGAGCAGAATGGCAAACTGGGTGCTCACCTCGCAAACCCTTGTGAATCGGTCGCTAACTGACCTGCCATAACTTTCGTCCAACTCCTCGATTCATGCCTAGACCTACTAAGGCCTGGCCGAACAGAATCTAATAAGATAAAGTGCTCACCAAAATGTGTTGAACATTGGGCTAGGTCACAAACAGTTGAAAATGGTTCGCCTCGTTTCCTAACTTTGTTTTCGTAACCGATTAGAATCGAAATGTTTCGACCGCATATCATATGGCCCGAGCAAGGAATTGCGTGTTGGATGTTTTGTGTGGTATTTACAAAAATTGGACTTTCTGGACTAAGTCCAGATTATTTCTAAGGCCAAGCATGGTCGGATTTATGGCCAGGAATGGCTAATGTGTGTTATCACATAAATTCAATGACATAATCGACATGTGAAATTATGTGACATATGTGTGATAAAGATGAAAATAATTATATGCATTGGGTTGTATGATTGACACACTATGTCTCAACCTGGGAATATGAATTATAGCATTACTTGCCTAAGTAATGGTTGGAATTATGTTAATACATGCTTGAATGATGTGTTGACATGAATGAACCGAATGATGTAAAAGACGAAGGCATGCTTATGTGATGTACTTATTTGAATGTATGGAATAACATGATTGCATGTATGTTGATGTTAACCGAATATATGGAATGTTGCGCATTAGACATGAGCGCTCATAGCACACACATAGTGTATGATGGTGAACGTCCATGCGTAGGTCTTCATGCATCAAGGTCATGGCTCGGAGTGCGCGGCTAATAAATCCGCATTGCATCGTGCGCGATAACACCGCATCGCACGGGTCGCATGGTACCGGGTTTGGCAATCGCGCTTGGTGCGCATCGTGGCTTGGGAATGGACTAAGTCCAATCGAAGCTCCACAATGTTAAATGAAAATGGAAAATGAAATGTGCTCCGTGTAGCAAGTAGATGTGACACCCCTCAGTGAAAAGCCTAAACCCGGTTAGACAAATCGATCTATCTGAAAGCCCGAAAATGCCCGAGGGTGTAAGACCAGAGACCCCGAAAAGTTATGTCGCTCAAAAGACACGAAACTGATTAAATAAATATCACATAGACTACTGTGGTGAGATGGGAGGCCTGGACTAACTCAAGATTGATTTCCCACAGCACTTCAGATCAAGTAGGGGGCCTGAGGTTAACCCGATACATGGGGCATGTAGAGTGTCGTCTCACACATGCATGTAGTTTTTTTTTTTTCCATGATAGGACAACATGTATGCAACGGACCTGGTTGTCAGTTTGATCGGGTGAAAATGATCATTCGCATGCCATTCCATGAGTAAACAGATTTATCTCTATCGGGCGCCTCACCCCGTCGGGACCCCCTTTCTCGCATACAGGATGTGCACATGCGCATCGATGCTCCTTAGAGGCCGGGATTATGAAGCGGGCCGGAATGTGGCCTTGATTCATGTTTTGTGTATATATTATAACAAACTAGTTTTAATATATGTTTTAAGAGTGATGTAATAACTCTTGGATCTATAGAAATGGATGGTTTGGTAACTATATAGACGAGTATGGATGATAGGCCCTATTGGGTCATTTTACTCATATATGGGTCTCATGATTTGAGACACAATGTGTTTCATACATGTCGACGGTGGTCAACGGACTTCCGTTCAAGGCCACACATGCATGTCATATGCTAATTGTTCCATTACTGTCATCTTATGGAACACATGCTCAATGAATACATATGAATGAGTGGATCCAGGGTCTATTAATGCATGCATCTCAATACCATAAAGAGAAATTATACCAACAATCAATTCAGGAGCATCCTGATCCTCACGAGCCTTCATAGCATATGCTTATGCTGGCGCTGAAGGCATAGGATGATCTACTGTCTTTGACACTATGCCTCCTCATCCTCTATGCTGGCTCTAGCCCCCTTGATCTCTACCTCTATCTAGAGTCGACTGGCAGCTACGTGCACTCCCTACCTGCTAATTCACAGGATTCCTATTATCCCTTGACTCTTTGGGACAATTTTCCATAAAATGTTCAATGCTTCCACATCTGAAGCACTCTCCTATCAACAATCTGCAAAGCCCAAATGTCGTCGATGGCAATGAGGGCACTCTAGAATTTCTCCTTGTCCAACTAAAGCACCTCTACCTGTACTAGATGCTACATTGGACCCTTGCTTTCTACCTCTCATAGCGAACGAGACCGATCAGCTAGAGACTCTCAAATTCTTTTCCCCGAGTGAGTGACGCTCCTCTAGAAAACTTCTTCTTTCGAGATCTTCTTGCCGCTCATTTCTACGCATTTTCATCGCAGCCTGGACCAACTCGATAGAAATCAACTACTCGAGAGAAGCTCATATAAAGCAAATACATCTCGATGGACTCCATACCATCTCAACTGTCTACACCAAAATGCCTCTCGCGAGACCAACTCGTTGCATATTTTGCCGAGACGGTTAATTTCTTTTTCATATTCATCCAATCGACAAGTTCCTTGCTTTTTTAAATTCAGAACTCCGTTTCACTGACTTGTCAGACATCTCGATAACGATTTCTTCTCAACCTAACAATCCCTGTCAAACCGGGATTTGGAATCCTTGACTTTTAATGCTGGGCCCACCAATCATGTCCTGCTCGCAATAAAGGAGATCGCATATGATACTCCGATCGGGAGGGCATCTAACTTCCTCCAATATTCTTTCGTAACTTTCTAACCACTCCGCTTTATCGACTCTTCCATGTTTGTCCCATGGAATTCTCACTCCCATGTCTTCTACTACACCTATCGAGGCTCTCGTGAGGTGTCAATCTCTCCAACACCCAAGCCATGTCATGAGATATCCTCAGCAAGGCTTCATTTGGCTCGGTCAGGGCATGACTCTCACTTTTGATAGATTTAGAAGGATCCGAAGTGGGTAACCCTTATCTCCCGTGGTTAACACTCCTCACTACCAAACACTCAAGGACGCCCATCTATACAAAACACAAAGATATCCACACGCCAACAAATTACCAAACACATGCTTTTCATCATATACTCGATTCCCAGCCACCTAAACCTTTTGGCTTTTCCATAAACGCCAACCTAGGCTCGATAACACCGAATCAAGACCTCTCCCGTCCGACCCAATTGGCGAGCCCGAACCGGATCCGAGATGCTATGATACCAACTAACTTGTGACACTCATCCACGCCACCCTGTCGGCTCTAAGGTGAGCCACTTTTATACATATATTCTTTTCATTTTTGCTTACTTATGCAAACTTATAACCTTTAAGCTTGTTCATTCATATAATGTTGTGTAACACTTAACTCAGACTATATCAGAGTACGATTACAAATATATACAAGCTCCATATATGCAAGTATTCAAATATTACTATAATTACATTGTTTTGATGTAAAAGAAACAAAAATACATATACATTAGACTAAATGGTCTTCCATCGCCCCTAGTGATGTTGGCCTCAAGATGCTGTGTCCCACTCTATCGCTTCAGACTCAAGACCATGAAAAACACCCGTGCTAAGTTTATAACTTAGTGAATTACATATGGACCACCCCAATATGGTCATCACATTTTAGACAACTACATATCATACTTATTCGTGACATCATATTTCACTTATTGCATTTCATATACTTTTCGTGTCATCTTACACATTACTTCTTGTTTTTGTAACCGTATACTATCATCACATAGCAGTGCTATGCTTCTCATTTGAATATACTTGTCATTTTCTTTTATGTTTCATGCCTGCAAATACCTTAAAAGTGGATACGGAAAAGAACTGTATATACATGAAGGTACGATCACTGTACGAGACAGTGATCTCTATTTGTGTGACCCAAATGGGATCGTTGTAATGATCCAAATGGGATCTATGTCAACAACCCAAACGGGGCCTCGATATCTTTAAATTGTATGCTGCATACTTGTTTTTCCCTAATAGGCATGCCCATCTATCCCTCTACGAGGTTCTAAACTGACAATCCATGTGTATTTTATGTTAAATACATATCTCATATTCCCGAATAAATATTGTCATCCGATAATCATATGCGATATTTACAATAATTTATTTGTATCTTTTCATTTTTCATATCTCATTATATGCATGAATAACTATAGTTACCATGTATGCTTATGAGATATTTACTATCATTCAGATTTTAGCAGGGTTATGTTCACCTACTAGTCTCCACAGGCATATGGCTGGAATCTTGACTTAATGGGCTTTCCATAGAGTCCAAGAACACCCGAAACAGAGTTTGGAAGAAGAAGTTATGGCCTTAGAGTTGGGAGGTCACCTGAGATAGTCAAACCCGGCCGGTGACCTGGCGTGAGCGCCAGCACGCCCAACCTATGGCCGGTTGACCTCTCTTGGGCGACCTCGCCGGCGACGCTGCGCCGTGACCTTTCAGCCGGTACGACCTGGCCGATTAGGCCCATTAGGAGTAAACGGACCCCTAACCCAGGCTCTGGTCTGAATCGAAATTCAGAGAAAAATCCCAACATGGGTTCAACGATGTGGCTATAATTCTAGGACTCATTTGCTAAATTCCCTTGCATTTTACCCAAAAACAAAGTCCAAAAGTCCAGCAATGCGTATGATAAAAAAAAAAAAAAAAAGGTAATTTCCCTTGGTTCAAATTGCAACCAAACATTTCCCTTAGGGCTAGACACCCCCACACAACCCTTAAATGAAAAGAGAGTAGGAGAAGCTACGATTAATGGGTTAGGAGAGTTTCCTAAGTCTCAAAATTTTGGGGAATCCATACTTAGTTTCCATACAACCCCAAATCAACCACAAAACCAAACCAAAACAACTTCAAATATAGTCTAAAACTATCAAACACCACCAATATACCAAGTAGGGTTCTTTTAGACCCAAATTCATAAAAAAAATTGGGTTTATGGTTTGATTTTTCCATATTAACAATTCCTTACATATAATCCATACCAAAATCACAGTTTCCATACTAGTGTATGAAAATCCATACTTTTCCATACCTTATATCTTCTTTTCTCCTTCCTTTTTCCTTCTTCTCTTCTCTTCTCTTCTTCTTCTTCTTTTTCTCCTTCTCTTCTCCCTTATCCGTTTTTGCTCTCCTCCCAAGACCAAAAATGAGATATTTCTTTGGTCTTACCATTTTTTTTATATTTTACTTTTCCGTTATTGACACTTTGGTCCCTCATCTTCATGTTATTTTCAATTCTACTTATCAAAAATCCTACTTTGGTCAATGAACTTCTTAAGTTATGACCCTTGGGTCCTAAATTGGAAATTTACCAATTTACCCTTAACTTTTGTATAAATTTCGGGTTTTTGCTTATTTAATTTTTAACATTATTTTATTCCGAAAAAATATATTTTTTTTTTATTATACCCTAAACATGTTATAAAAATGTCAGGGTATAATTTAGGGTGTTACAATAAGGACCAAAATTGTGTAAATAGACATGTAGGTATTTTAGGGGAGGTGCTGTCCAAACTTCCCTAAAACCTGTGTTTTTTTTTTTTTTTTTTTTTTTGCCATAACTTGGCCTAGATACCTCCAAATTGGATTATTCCAGTTGGAGATGAAACCTAATAATCAGAGCTACAAATGTCTAGAAGAGACCAAGATGTCAATTCTTCTTTAAAAACCCTGAAAAAGAGTTTTACAAGAAAATAAGGATTATGTCCCCTCTAAGGAAGTAGTTCATGTTGTTTGTACCATATCTTGAGTTATACTGATCCAAATGAGGTAAATCAAAATTTTACTTAAACTAGACACCTAGTAAAGTAACTTTAATGTAGAAAGTATGGTCAAATTATGTTCCTATTGTTCCCAGAAAAGACCCAAATATAGGACATAATTATGTTCTAAGCTATGCGAGGAAGCGGTTGAGATGTTTGAATCACCTCTAATTTAAAGGTCCAGCTGACCTGATTTTTGAGTCATTGGAAACCCAAGACATAGGTGAACATTTTGTTAGAAGATCACTTTGTCTAAGACCTCAATTTCACGATTAAAATTGTAATTTAGGCTATCTGTTTGTCCTCGAATTTGCTTTGATTACACCCCGATCTTTGGTCAATAAATCTTAAGGGGTGATAGGCATAAAATTTTCCTAAGAGTATAACATGAATGTTATTAAGACCAATATAAAATTCTATGAAACACATATAATTGTATGCCTACTTAATACAGGATAGTGAATAAATAGGGACTAGTGCTAAATTAGATGCGATCTATTTTGTCTTTATTTAACCGCGTCACAATTCAGTCTTCACTCGGCACTCTGTTCTATTTGGGTACCATTAAGTGGGTTCTATTTACAGCCACTTCCTGTTCTGTACTATACCGTACCTTCAGGTACCTATTGTACTGTGACGCCTCAAAACCCGGGGTGTCGGGTTGACTGCCGGAAATCGACTCTTGAAAATCTATCGTCTCGTATCACCAGATGCATACTGTGGTAGAAATGGTCACTTGGGCCCTGCGCCAACACTCATCAAACATATACTTGACTATATTCCAATAGTTCATGAGTTATAACATTTCTCATCAAAAAATAACCAACCAACTCATCTCCATGGTTCAAGAGTTATACATTATAACATCAAATACATATTAAAATCTATAATTCTAATACATATTATCAAGAAACATGAGAAGTCACGGCAGAAACTTTCTTCAAAATCGGTCTATAAGAAGAGTCGTCTTCTCGAACGCTCCCTGTACCTGAAATAATATTCCCTCGACAGGGTGAGCTATCGCCCAGTAGTGGAATTACCCTAAATGGGTTACTCCCCACCTAAGTTCATATGCAATGATCCAATTTAAACACACACTCAAGTAAATCATTGATCTACTTGAATGTCACCATGCCCACATTCCATGTCTCGAGTCATCACCGGCTCCTCGCCTTGCCTAAACATGTAGTGAAAAACATCATTTTGAAACAAACTTGTTGTTCTTGAAAATACAACTCTCGAGATTTCGGTAAAAATATCGGGAGTACCCTCAGGCGGAATGTGTTGGAGAACTTCACGAAGCAGTCATGGTCCTCATCCGAAATGAGAGTACATTGGATCCTCTCCTGGCCCCATTCTCCGAAAAATCATCTGAAATTCTTTGTAGCCGTGTTAGTTTTTAGAAAATTCATGTCGTAAACCACACAATTTCTGATTTGCCGATTTATATGAGATGCATTATGCCATTTCAATCATTTTTAATATAATATATCAAATATGCATATATTCACCGAATTTACATTCATGCGCATATAATTCAATCTGGATTAAACAACACTAAATTAACTCACTTGAGCAAATCACCATTCATCTCCGATGGCACATGCTCATGATTATATTCCATATAATTGAGCAAATCTAATTCATCTCAATAGCCTATACACACAATTATATTCCATAATTAAAGGCAAATCATGTTAACACGTCGAAGCTTAGCCATTAACCTATCTATTTCAACTCCAACTCAAATAATTCATTTTAAACAATTTCATACACACAGCATATAGGCGTTTTGGTCAATTCACCCCAAACCGGAATTTGTTTTAACGATCCCAAAACAAAAGCGATGACACGTCCGTGGGCGGCCAGCTCATCAAACATTGGTTCACTTTTTGTGGAGTTCCATGGCGATTCGGCCTCATACACACCAAAACATAATTTATTGCATAAATTATGTCACAAACACCCAAATCAGTCCCTACACTATCACGAACAGTCAAAATGGGTCCCTAAAATTTCCACACTTCGGTTCCAAGATTTGGGACCGATCAAGCGACATCCAGCCTCGTGCGTTTCTAAGCATCTAAAACACTTTAACAAAGGGTAAAACAAGTAGGATAAAACCCCTACCTCACGGATTTTGTCGAAACTCCCTCAAACTAGAGTCCACGCGTAGGCTTCACCGCGTAGAGCAATTTTCCTTCTTGCTCCGAAGAAATCGGCTGATGGGTGTAGGAAACCTAGAAGAAGTGCTCTCTCTCTCTAAAAATATGAAAACCTAACTTTGCATCCTCCCGTTCAACCCCTCACGTTTGGTCTTCAAAATTAAATGGAAAGACTGTGAGTTTTTGTCTCATTCTCATTTTACAATTTCCAAAATTCCCATCTTGTCATTTTGTCACTGTGACACATGACAATCTAAGCCATCCATTTCATCCCCTCTCCCAATCACTTGTAACATGTCGGAGTACGTGTGGTGGGTGACTTTTGTCACGTCGCATGCCTCTCAAACTCGTTTAAGGCACGGAGCCTCGGTGCCTCGAAAAGCAATCTTGAGTCCATTGTGGAGATTCGTGAAATTCATCGTGTTAAATTTGATTGCGAGGCGATTCAACGGTGAAGTCCGTTTTGTCATCGAGATCTAGAAAAGTTTTGGATTTACCGTCTGATTTGCCATTTTTTAAAAATTGGAATTTTAAGGGTCTCACATTCTCCCTCCTTAAAGAATTTAGGTCAAATTCACGCACACACTCATCCAACCACGTGCATATGTAACCTCACAAACTCTATGTAGGTGTGAAGTATGACAACCGACTAAAGTCCCAATTATTGACAGCAGATGGGTACATCGACTCATCCATGTCAAGAATGACATCAACAACCAATATGTCTACCACCTAACGTCCACCATGAAGCGAATAACTAAGATCTGACTCACGATCTCGACATCTGCAACTCTCACCTACGTCTGAGGAAGAATTTCCCGTCTGGCTTTCCTAAAGGCCTCGACCTCTAAGCTGAGCTTATCACCTGAAGATGCATTAATGAATGAACATAGTGCATCCAATTCAACCTTCTCTAATCAACAAGTGCGAGAGTAGAAACGTGCCCTGTTCATCCGGCTGATCTGAACGCTCAGTCTCTGTACCATGAGATCTCTACCTCCTAGGACAATCTCGCCTCCTGTACTTGTTTTGGAAGCGTGGCAACACATCATCTGCCCGGCTGAGCCGAACTCGGCTGCAAATCCGTAGTCAGCTTCCCAGACCTCCTTTCGACCACTGGCCTATGTGACCCATCTGCGGAAATACTAAGTAGTGGCCCTCGACCCTTTTAAGGTATGGAGAAAAGCGGTATCTACTTATCCCTCGGTATTGAAATTTGCACCATCCCCCGAACCTTGGGATCCACGCCTGCGGGAGCGATCCCTCCTCCTTATGTCAGGAACAGCGGCAATGGTAGCACCATGCCCATCTGGTAGCCTTCTTTCGTCTCCTAATGATTGGGACTAAGGTCTCCCATAACATGGGATTCTGCCTCCGTGGACAATCCGTCGAAAGTGTCAGTATCGGCGAAATGACACATCATACGCCTGCTGACAAAATGTCCTCTGGCCTTGAGTCACGATGACCTCGACCACGTCTGGATATCCTTGCGAAACAGAAGTCTTCTGCTTCTTTCTCGGGTTGGAAGAAGATCGATCTTTCTTCCTCTTAGTACCAACACCCATATCTTGGATGCCTCGAATGTCATTTACTCCTCCCTCTGTGGTCATAGTCTTCCTGACCCTAGAGTCCACTCCTCCTTTAACCATTGGAGGACGATGTGCTTCTAAACGTTGGAGGTCGTTTAACCCGCCCTGGATCACTATTGCACATGCCTATGAAATAGCGGCAACTGCAATGTAACACCCCGAAATATACCCTAGCAGTTTTCGGACTTGTTTAGGGTATATTAAAAGCTAAATGGAATTTTTCGGAAATAAAATGATAGAACCAGAAATTAATAAGAGAGAAAATGGGTAAATATGTAATTTACCACTTGAGGACCTAGTGGTCATAAATGGAAAGATGGGCGGTAAAGTGGTCTTTTACTACTTGAGGATAAGTAAAAGGCATAAATCAAGAAGTTTATATGCCATTATGAGATTTTGAAAGTTGGAATAGAAATAAGAGAGAAATGGGTGAATTCAAGATGCACTAGAGAAACTTAAAAGCAAAATGGTTTTGACTTGGCCAAACATGGCCTTAACTTAAAATGGATTTAAGACCAATTGGTCTCACTCTTAGGGTAAAGCCAAAAAACGTGAATGAAGAGAGGAGAAGGGGAGAAGAAGAAGAAGAGGAAGAGGAAGAGAAGAAGAAGAGAAGAGGAGGAGTTCAAGCAAGATCAAAGGTATGAAACTGTGACCTTTAATATGGATCTATGGAATTTTAAGGCTTTGTATGGTTAATAGCTTGTCTCCAAAGCTAGGGTTTTGATAGAATTGCATCCTAACCTTGGATTTCTTGAAAATAGGGTTGGTAAAACCTCATACTTGCATAAGATAGTTATAGAATCCTCTCTTTTAAATTGATTCATGGGTTAATCGAGAGTAATTGAGTTAGGGTTTAGAATAAACCCTAAATCTAATCATCATATTTGGGTTGTGTATGGGTCTTAACCTACATTAGAACGGTTTTGGGAGAAATCATGAAAAGTTTGAAGAAAGATATGATGAAATATAATTTGAGTAGAAAAGAGATTTCCAAGATGAATATGAAATGGTTTTGAAGTGTATAGGAGAGTATAGAGTTGATCGGGTAGAAAATATGAGAAAAATGGGTGAAAAACACACATTCTGGGCATTTTCGAGGACATGTACTGCACACCTTGAACATGTACCAAGATATGTTAGGTTCCGTCATTTTGGGCCAATATGTACCAGATAGTCGTGGTGTACTTAAGACATGTGATGTCTGCTTCCTATTTCACCAGTTTCGTGGATGAAATATAACTTGCTCATTTCTTATCCGATTTGAGTGATTAAAGGAGATTATTAAAATAGACTTCAAGGAAAACCAAACATTCAGAAATAAGCATCGTCAAATTATGATTCTAGGTGGCCCAAAAATTCACTCAAAATGGGGCCATGCAAAGCTGGCAAATTGCTCAATTTTGAACATAGAGTAGTCCTGTGTCTAGGATCAGAATCTCGAGCGCCTTGCCCGATTTGAGTGATTCCAATTGAGAAGAACCTAGCACCTTAGCTTTAAAGGAGTGAAAAAGTGTCAAATATGGAGTCAAGATAATCGAAAATGAGTATTAAGCAAACTGTCCCAAGTGTAATATCAAGAATTGACTAGTTTGGCATGAAAATGCCATAACTTTAGTTTGGATGGTCCGATTGGAATGATTCCAATTTCTAAGTAAAGTAGATTCATAGAGGAATAAGAATACATAAATGAGGTGTGATTCCATAGACATCATACTTTACAAGTATATGAAGTGCCATGTGCAATGGGCATGAAACAAGGAAAATATAGAAAATGCAACATGTATAAATGTGTTCATGAAACATGAATGTGATATGGAAAATGAAATGAACCGAAACATGAATATGAAATGAAGGGAAATATGTCATGAAATACATGATGTGGTTAAGATATATACATTATTATCATATATAAACTGTGAAAAATGATAACAAATGATAGGAAATATATGAATGAGTATACGTGAATGAATATATGAATGAGTATACGTGAACGAGTATATAAACGAGTATACGTAAATGAGTATATGAATGAGTATACGTGAATGAATATATGAATGAGTATACATGAATGAGTATACGTGAACGAGTATATAAACGAGTATACGTAAATGAGTATATGAATGAGTATACGTGAATGAATATATGAATGAGTATATATGAATGAGTATACGTGAATGAAGATATGAATGAGTATACGTGAATGAGTATACATAAATGAGTATACGTGAATGAGTATACGAAATAAGTACATAGATTGAGTATATCTTTGAAAAGATAATACGAAAGTGAAATTGGAATTGAAATGTGATTATGATCGGTTATGAATGCTATTTGTGAAATATATATATAAGTATATATATTGATTTGAATTATTGTTATTCGAATGTTTTTGTTTACACATGGCTGTGCCGTATTTGAACTATAAAGTAAATTATCGCATAAAAGTAAACTGATTGAAATGTATCATTGAATGACCGACATGATGGTGATCTACCAATCGACCGCGAAGGCATCAGCCATTGAATGTGAAACGCGATTTTTATTGAATGACCAACATGATTCGATTCACCAACTAAATTCGCCATGAAGGTAACCGTAATTGTCGAACGTGAGATCACATTGCTAATGGTCGACAAATGTACAGGATTCAAATAAACTGAATCGGGCCGTGGAATGCCGTAATTCTATAGCCGGGCGTGAATCATACCGCTAAATGCGAAATCATACGTTATCAATGATAAATGTATGTGATTCAACAATCAATATGTCGTGAATGTCAATTTATAGTCAAAGTGAATCATACTTATTAAACGCGAAATCACATTGCTACTCGACGATAAATGCATGTGATTCAACAAATCTGAATCTGGTCGCGGAATGCCGAATTTATAGCCATATGTGAGACGGTGATATTGAATGTGAGATCAAGATGTTATCGAATGACAAATGCATTGTGATTCAACAACCTGACCGCCGCGAATGTCAATTTATAGTCAAAGTGAATCATAATCGTTAAATGCGAAATCACATTGCTACCAATGACAAATGCATAAGATTCACGATTTAACTGGTCGTGAATGTCAATTCTATAGTCATATGTGAAATCACAAACTGAAAAGCGAAATAATGGTATTGAAAATTGTATTTGTTTAAGTATCTTTTACATTACATAGACATTATAAAAAGGCATTATTTTGTAAATGCATTTTGTTAAATGTGAATGTTATGGGTCTTTTGAAATTGTAAGTGTTTATGGGATTGCCCGAAAAGAAGTGCTTTCGCGTAATTAAAAAGTCTAAAATGGAATAAATAATAAAATAAAAATGTTTTGGGAAGATAATTGAAAATACCTATAAACTGACTCCAGCCTTGATCCGCCTAACCGGTCAAGTCGGGATTCGGTCACACACTTGAAAATAAAATTTAATAAAAACTAAACAAATGTTTTGATTGAAAATGCTCTGAGTAAACTCGGCTCCACTGATCTCAAACTGTCGAGTAGGGATTCTGTCATACACTTTTGAAAAGGAAAATTCAATAAAACGATAACTAAAAGAATTAAAACAAGCATCCTAGATCATGAAATGAATTTTCTAAAGGGATTAGATTAATGGCTTCGGCCATGATAATGATATGAGTCTAATATGTATTGGTATTAGTTTGATTTGACCCTATATGAATTTGATAGGACATGATCTGTTCCGATTTGCCATTGTAGATGTATAAGTTTGTTTTGAATATGATCTGATATGCTATACATGTAGAAGATATGAATTGAAACCTGTAAAAGACATAACATAGGAAAGTAATACGAACAAGATAATGATATGGAATCTGAAAAGGATAAAAATCTACATGTATATATGATATGAGTTAGAAGTCAAATAACAATAGGCTTCGTTAATTGCTTAAGGAAAAGTAAATGTAAAAAGATAGTGACGGCGATATTGTTACCGGGTCGTTACTGGCCTATATGTTCCCACTAAGTGTAAAGCTTTAGCACCGTGTTCAATCCGTGTAGGTATCAAGAGGAGATAAAGAGGATGTGACATTCCATACCTTCCAAGAAGATGGGCCATCTCGTAGATAGTGCTCACCAAAGACGCTCATGATCTCGATGTTTGTATTAAACATAATATGTATAAGTGTTTGTATAAGTAAATGGGACATAGTATATGTGTATGATTTTGATGGACACTCACTCCGGTGGTAGTTCTTTGTATATGTAAATGATTTTGTTATTACAAAATTGGGTTTGTATACCATGGGTATAAGTACGCCTCTAAAAAAAAAAAAAAAAAAAAAAAAAAAAAAGGTAAAAAGTCTCAGTATATGGTTTCGCACCCCGAAACCGGTTCGGATCCGCCTAATCGGCTCGACTGAACCCGCGTGACATGCAACCTTTGCGTGGCCTCAATAAAGAATCACTGTCGTGCCGATGGTGCCCTAATTAATACCTCGTGGATCACCTCTACGCCCCGCCATCGACTAGCCATCTACACATGTTAAATGACAAGTTAATATTCAATGCAGTATCTCTAAGGCTTAATCACAGCCCCGAGATACTATTCATACACAGAAAACATTTTATATGCTAAGTCCTTGCATTCTTAAGCAATGCAAGACAATAAATTCCACATATCAAATCATTTTTATCAACAAAATTTTATTTTAGAAAATTTCATTTTTTACAAAATTTTATTTCATTTTATTTTATTATTATTATTATTATTTTAAAACCTCGTGAATAGTGCCCATGAACAGTGTCCCAAACAGTTGACTCGCATCGGCATCGAGTCCAAAACCCGGGCTGCGTGCACTGTGCACACCCCTCGAACCTGCTCACCCACGTGTGCACTGCGCCTAGGCCCGTGGTGTCGCCGTGTTGTTATGTGTCAGCCAATCTTCTATGTGCCATAATACAAACAGAGTTTCACTGTGGTGGGCCTCGTTTCGGGCCTTCTACGTGGCTACACATAAATCGAGCCTATCGTGTGGTCAGCTTGTTTCTATGCTACAATACACCATCCTACTTATGTGCCTGTCAAATTCTCTATGTGCCAATACTTGAGCCTATCGTGTGCTCGCTAGCTTCTACAGGCTACAATACAAATGAGCCTTCTAAGGTACTACACATACTGATCTCGTATCGTATGTAGCGAATTTAAGCCCGACTTGCATCTGGACATGAAGTCTGAATCAAACCTCGGACGCCGGTTTATTTCTTTATTTTCCGTGTTATTAAATTTTTCAAAAGTGTCGCGAACAAATCCCCGTACTCGACCACGATGGGATCCGAACCAGAGCCCGGTTTACTCCGACGTTTTCATTTATCGTATCAAAACATTTTATTATGTCATTTCGCATGGTTGAGCCAGCTGGGCAAGCCCATAATCATTTACAAAATTCAATGCACTGTGGGCCCCATAAACATTTAACAAACATATTTAAAAAGAAGGTATTCATGCCTTTTCAAAATGATATACAAAATCAAGGTTCAGAGTTTAACCCTTTTGTTTACAAAATACCACTTGTTCAAAAGAGATGATATGCAAATGACGGGTATATACTTATACGCCGTGATTCTTTATGATCACGCTTCACGATCTTGTCTTCCTTCCTGTCTACTCGAAACCTGCGCATAAATAAAAACTATACGCTAAGCATATTCATGCTTAGGGTTCTATACAGTTCTATTTCAATATTCAATTTAACTCGGCATGTATTTAACACCTTTATATCAACATATACTCATGCTATTCATTTCCGCATGCTTTCAATATACAAATCATTTACCATATTATAACATGCATTTTCAATGCAAATAACTATTTCACTATCCAATTTGTGGAGGAGATTTAAGTATATACATAAGAATCTCATTTTACACTGGCCAATGTTGGTTCTTTCACCTTGACTATTCAATTTACATTTTCGATGCATTCCGCTTTGATGAATCCCCGCCTTATTATCATTCGCAATGTGCTTACACATTTAACACCGGCCTCCCATCAGCGATGTATGCCGCTTGTGCACCTCGGTTACGTGGTATCAATTAAATGCCATACGTCATCATGACGGATGCCGATCGCATCCCACAAGCGGACATTGACACTCGGGGTGCTCGTGATGGATGCCGATTTGTGCATCCCACGCGGTTCATTCGGAGAGCATCAATCAATTCACATTTGGCGACGATTTCGTTTAATGAATCCCGCCTTTATCATCATTCACATTCATTCGGGTTTTCAAATACTACATTTCAATTCCATATTCACTGTGATTATCTTTCAAAGATATACTCAATCTTATGTACTTATTTCATATGCTCATTTACGACTCGCTTCATATACTATCTATGTACTCATTCTTATAGCTACTGGTAAACTACCATAATACTCTTAGCCAAGAATAGAGTCGTAGAGAACAAAACTAAGTCGTCGACCTAGCTTCCTTCTCGATCTCATTCTAGGTTAGGCGATCATCACCCGTCCCTAGTCAATAACATTCACGCCTAATTTTAGTGGATAAACAATTGTTAATAATTCAGTGGAATTACAAATTTATTTTTGTTAATACTGGGTTAAGACACTAAGTCTGCCCGAAGATCGAGCTTCGCCGAGGCGGCAGTAATGACATTTTTCACTTAGCTCTAATCCTATTTGAACCCCATTAATCATTTCTTAGGATCCCTAAACAATCGCGTATGAATACGACTTAACGGTGCAAAATAAGCAAAACGGCTGTCGGAACTAATTGCACGCAGATAACTCGACCTGCATCAAAGACAGTTACCTTAATCACAATGCAGACGGTGATAAAGTTTGATCAGACGGGTGATAGTTTGACTCAGACCGCACAAAGTTATCCATCGATCTCTCACTTGCATAAACAACTCAGACTCGATATTAATTCACGGGTTTTTGTCTAAAATGAGGAATTTTGCATTTCTACTCATTTTTCATTTACTAATCTTCTCTCCAATTCGTCCCATATCAAAAAAATCCACTATGGAATCCTTCAAAAACAACTCCAAAAGTGGTTTAGAATCAATGAAAACTCTTTCTCTCAAGTTGGGTTCTTCCTAAAATCCAAATCAAAATATGAGGTTAGGGTTTTGATTTTTCTTACCTTGAACTCTCTAAATCTCTTCAGATGTCATGGTCTCTTAGGAGCAAGAATTGAGAAGCAAAGCCAACCCAAGCCACTCCTCCTTGCAAACCCTAGATTTTCTCCCTTTTCTACTCTCCTCTTCCTCAAAAACGAGATTTGCTCTCCAATGAGGCCTAAGACCACATGTTTGGTCTTTATAAACCCACTTAAGTGTAAGTCCTTGTTCGTCTACACTCTTTTACTATTTCATTTTATCTGGGTCTTAAATCATTTATTCTCTTTAAGCCATGTTTGGCTCAAAACTCATTATTTCATTTAGGTCTCCTATTCTTCACTCTCGCTATTCATTTATCATAATTTTTCACCTAGACATATTCTTATAAAATTGACTCCTTAGGGCCCTCATTTACAAATTTTCACATTTGCCATTTTTCACTTGGATTATTTCTGGGTTCGATCAATTTTCTCATTTTAGCATATAATATTAAATCATATGCTCATGCCTTCAATTTATATTTCATAATTTATCAATTTATCAATTTTTCCCTAAAACTCCAAGTTTGTCTCAATTCATAATCTAATATATAATAAAATTATTATAAAAATTTAGGATATTTTTTGGGCATAAAGCAGGTATGTTTCAAATTTCTATGTGCTACACATACGGAGTTTCTCCCGCGGTGCCCGCTAGGTCACCAGCCCGCTCAGTCGCTTATATGCCCGTCTCAAAGTATTGTATGCCCGTCAGTCACGCCCACAGCTACACCGCAGCAGATCACATACAAAGTCGTGTCTCCCGGCTCCTCCCGGTCACGGCTACACTCCGTATCAGACCTGGGGTACCCATCGTGACACACTACCTAACCAAATCCGCCTCTTGTCACAATACAATGGTGTATTGTGATACTAACTTAGCCATTCAAGCCCACCATGTCACAATACAATGGCTGTATTGTGACACACTCTCCAGCCACTCAAACAGCCGCCTATTGCAATACAATTGCTGCCCACAAAACTATGTCACAATATAATTTTATTGGGCAGTAGCCCAAATCAGTTCTATACCATTCTTTTTTTTTTTCTTCGTTTTTTTTTTCCATTTCTTTTTCAAATTATTGAAAATCACTAATATATATATATATATATATATATATATATATATATATATATATATATAGAGTATATATATATATATATATATATATATATATATATATATTTTTTCATTTTCTTATCACACCAAATAAATTTATTAAAATTTATTTTATTTATGTTCTTTTTCTAGTTTTACCCACTGTAAAACCAAAAAAAAAAAATGATTTCCTCTCTTTTTTTTTTTTCATTTCCACCAGTAGCCTTCCTTGCTACTCCATAGAAGCAATAGCTTGTACACTGCTATCCATACACTCAAAAATTTATGAGTTAAACTTTAATATTTTTTTTTTCATTTAATTCTGGACCATTTTGTCCAAATTTTTTCGAACACCTAAGGTTTTAATTTATCAACCCTAGTGTTCACATTTTTCCTATGCTATTCACCAAGCATATAAGCAATACAATTCATAATAATCAATATGCTATATACACTATCTACTCATCAATCATCACCCATCAAACAATCATATGAGCACACATAAACACACGCATGCAGTGTTCTAATCCTATCCCGTGATTGTCTAGGTAATCACATACCTAACTCTACACCGAGATACCAAGTGGTGATGTCCTTACACCTCATTGACCATGGCCTAAGCCCAAGTTCCCAAGCCTCAGTGGTCGATACCCAAGCTTTGATACCAAGCTGTAGTTTGTATCGTAATCCAAACTTATGGATACCCAACCCAAGCCCCCTAGGCATTCAGATACCTAAACTCCGATACTGTCGAATGCCCCAAAACCCGGTGTCCGCTGACTACCCACTCAATCATGGAAAATCATACGTCCTGGGGATCACAAGACGCGCATACCTCGAGTAAAAATGGTCACTGGGCCCCCCGATCAACACTCATCAAAATATATACCAACTATATTCCAATAGTTCATGAGTTAAGTAATAACATTTCTCATCAAAATAACCAACCAACTATCTCACATGGTTCAAGAGTTATACATTACTCTTAATACAAATACATATTAAAATCTATAATTCTAATACATATTATCCAAAAACATCAAAGCCACAACCCGGCGTTCTTCAAAATCGGTCTATAAGAAGAGTCGTCTTCTCGAACGCTCCTTGTACCTGAAATAATATTCCCTCGATAAGGTGAGCTATCACCCAGTAGTGGAATTACCCTAAATGGGTTACTCCCCACCTAAGTGCATATGCAATGATCCAATTTAAACACACACTCAAGTAAATACGTGATCCTACTTCAATGTCTACATGCCCATTCTCATGTCTCCAAACATCATCACTCCTACACTTGCTTAAGCCATGTATGAAAACATCATTTCAAAACAAAAACTGTTGTTCTTGAAAATACACTACCGTAGTTCCGTGAAAAATATGGGAGTACCCTCCGAGGAGAATGTGCCTGAGAACTCGGAACAAATATGGTCCTCATCCGAAATGACCGCTGGATCCTCCTCCAACCCCATTCTAAATCATCCCGTGAAATCTCTTTGCAACCATGTTCGCTTTTCGTAACAATCTACATGTCATGCACTCACCTAATTTCTTAGGTTACCTAAAGGTATATGAAAAATAATATGCCATTTCAATCATTTTTATACCAATATATATCAAATATGCATATATTCTCAAATTTACATTCACACCACATGTAATTCAATCTGGATCAAACAACACCCAAATTAGCTCACTTGAGCAAATCACCATTTCATCTCTAATGGCCTATGCTCACAATTATATTCCATATAATTGAGCAAATCACAATTTCATCTCCAATGGCCTATACACACAATTATATTCCATATAATTGAGCAAATCATGCTAACACATCAAGCTTATGCATTAACTCTATCTATTTCACTAACTCAAGCCATTCATTTTAAATAATTTTTATACATAATATATGGACGCTTTTATCCACTCCATCTATAAAACCTGTGGATATTTTTTAATACCCCAAATATGTGGGTCAGTCTGGGTGGGCAAAATCGACTTTCATCAAACATTGGTTCCACTTGAAACCGATTTCCATGGCCGCCCGAATTTACATACCAAAACATAATTTATTGTATAAATTATGTCACAAACATCCTAAACTGGCCCTTTACAATTATCACGACAGCAAATGGGGTCCCTAAAATTTCCGCACACTTCGGTTCCAAGATTTGGGACTGACCAAACGGCCACTCACAAATTTCACACTGGTACACAAGCATCACAAAACACTTAAACAAAGGGTAAAACAAGTAGGATAAAACCCCAACCTCACGGATTTTGTCGAAACTCCCTCAAACCAGAGTCCACGCGTAGGCCTCGCCGCCTAGAGCAACTTTCCTTCTTGCTCCAAAGAAATCCGACGGTCCAATTGACCGGAAACCTAGAGAAAAGGTGCTCTCTCTCTCTCTAAAAATATGAAAACCTAACTTTCTGCATCTCTATTCCAGCCCCTCACATTTTGGTCTTCAAATTAAATGGAGAAGAAGACTATTTGAGTTTTTGTCTCATTCTCACCATAATTTCAAATTCCCATCTTGTCCCCTTTTTGTCACTAATTACACATATTGAACTAAGCTACTCCATTTCATCCCATCTCTAATCTTGTAACATGTATCACAAGAGTACATGTGGCGGGTGAATTTTGTCACATCACATGTCTCTTAAACTCGTTTTACGACACCCGACACTGATGCCCGAAACGGTAATTCCCAACACTGTCTCGTAATTCGACAAAATTCGACGCTTTAGCTAGATTTCGCAGATTACCCAACGTGAAGTCTCTGCTTCATCATCCGAGATTTTTAAAAAATTCCTGATTTTACCAGCACATTAATGTCTTTCACAGGTTCAACTTTCTGTGGTCTCACATAGTTGTCCTCTTATCTGCTATATTACGAGAATTGCTGCAACATTTATATGAAGTGTAACTCGAATAATGAACAATATAAACATGAAAGTAATCAACTCAAATGTTAAGGTTATTAACTTTGTTATGCATCAGTATACCTACTTAGTACCTTCATATAATATCATGTTATGAACTCCTAATAGAGAGGATACAATGGTTGATAGGTGAAATAATTATAAATATGCACATAAACTGAAATTGAGGATTACTTGAGAGCGTCATATATATATATATATATATATATATATAATATATATATATATATATATATATATATATATATATATATATATATTTGTGTGTGTGTGTGTATGTGTAGGTTATTATGTTTTCCCTCTACTCAAGTTATATACTTAGCACTGTGTTTTATCCGTAGTTCAAAAGAAGTCTATGACATCCCCAGATCTGGCACAATACAACTAGAGGAGTCTTCCTCATGTGGGTCTTTACTCCATATTATTTTTGTAAAAGAAATGTAAATGTAATATTTCATGTAGTGAATTTTGTAAAAATATCAGTTAGAGACTCGAGCATATATGTACTGGATATTTTAATCGCCACTATAGTGGTAATTCCACAAGGTTATGGGTTATAGTCTGGAATTTTTATAATTCTGGCATTTTGAAACAAGTTAATATTAATTATAAATCTATGCTTGACATGATCTCAAATAATGCCAGAAAATCAGCTTAATGTGTCCTCACTCATAGAAGGGCCCCATTCCGTCAGAGTCGTGAAGAGGCGCTTACACCCTCGACTTCCACTTGGCCCTGCAGCTTAAGTCCCCGCTAGCCAAGCATCCTCTCCATTTCATGAGATGATTATTTTATGCCTTGCACTAAATTTCTCGACAGCACTGCTTCCTAGCAAACTTAAGTCCCCATAAGCATCCTCTCAATTTTCATGAGATGATTGTTTTATGCCTTTGACAACTAGGCCATCGATTTAATTACAGACTCCTTGGCTACAAAGAAAGTTCCCCGCAAGGTCAAATTCTCTTAATTTCAAATGAGCTTCCTCCAAAACCTTCTCCAATTATGGGACTCAAAGAGTCGACTCACTCATTGCATCTCTCTCCCCTCCCCAGATATAGGGGACATATGGTCACTGGTTTTTTTCGTGTGTCACAATACTTCGCCATATAGGCACTAAATATGTTCATCTGCATCAATTAATATATCTAGAATTGCCATCTATATAAGACAGAATCGTGGAGGTGTCAACGTCATGATGACTTTTGCGACGTGCAACAACCAAAGAGTCTAGCGTCATTCCAACTCTAATGGCTTGAAAATACGCTAGGGTGGCTAGTGGAATGGGATAAGCTACAATGCACGTGGCATTCGTGTGGGGTACCCGAACATTCATGTAGGTAACCCAAACCCGATCACGTGACAGTCATGTGAGTGACCTGAGCTCAACAGGCAAGAAGATCGAGCATGACCCCCAGCTCAACCACCTCGAGCATCAAGGCGGATGGAATCAGATACTCAAGCAAACAAGCCACCTTGAAAATGGAGGATAAAGCAAACGGAGCATGCGTTGTTGTCCACTTCTACAGACATTATGACAGTATTAATGTATAACAGTTAATGTATAAATTAATGGGTAACATAAGGACATTGAGGGTCACTCATAAACGTCCATCCCATAATCGTCCACCATCTAACCTTCCACAATGGGTATATAATGTATGGGGATATACCCGAAAGAGGGATCTATTTTTTTTTTCTTTTTTTCTTTTGGAGAAGTAATAAACAAATTATTTTTTAAGGACACGAAACCTTTCTAGGAGTAGGGTGGAAAAATAAAAAGGGTAAATAAAGGGTCTATTTTTAATTTTTGTTTATTATTTTTTAAAATTATTAATTTATATATTCTTTTATATATATATATATATATATATATATATATATATAAGTATATATATATATATATATATATATATATATATATAATAAAATAAAATAATTTTACACTCATGAATGATAATAATAAATTATTTATCATGTTAATTTTATCGTTTTAATTTTTTGTAAAATAATTTAATATAAGAATAAGGATATAATATACAAATATTTTGTATTTTATCATAATAATAAGGGTGGTTTGATTAAAAGACATTTAAAAACACTAATTTCGAAATGTCTAATTAGTTTTTTATCTCGTTTTGAAAAAAAATTCCTTATTATTTTCTTGTAAAAATAAATAAAAGACATTTTTGTGAGTCATTCTTCAAGAAAAAAAAGGGTTAAAGGGCATTATTACCCCTCAACTCTGGTATAAGTGTCAACCTAGCTTCTCAACTAATATTTTTTGTCATTTTGACCCCCCAACCTTTTTTTCTTTTTTTTGTCATTTGATTTTTTGAAGTATTTAAAACCAATAATTTTGTCTTTTTCTCATAGTAGCTAGGGGTGGACATAGTTCGATTAACCTAATCGTGCCACTAAAAATAAACCGACCGTCGATTTTTAGTTTGTTATTTATATAAATCAAAAACCTAACCATCAACATGGTTAACCGAATCTTCAGTTAACCATTTTTTTGGTTAACCATAATTAAAAAACAAACTTATAATTTCATAATTATATATTAAAGTTCAAATTCCAATAATTGCTATAAATACAATAAAAATCCAACAAAAAAATGAATAAATTGTTATCAATTTATTTGCAATCCCATAGCACTTGGTTTATTTATAATACATCCAAATAATATATGAAATGCATGAGATTAGATAATTTAATTACGATTTTTTAAATCAACCACATTTTTAAACTTCAATAAAAATAAAATAAATAAATAAAAACTATATCCAAAATAATCATAATCTATATGCTTTGCATTGACGATATTAGATAGGTCCAAAAAATGTTTTATATTATATATTGTTATATACTAATAATATAAGTATATAACCATGAAATCTGGTGCATAATGTCTTACTTCATTTTCAAAAGCAAACATTTATCAAAATATTAATGTAACCCTTCAACCAAAAAAATTATTATTATAATCCATCTATAAAATTTAGGAAACTATGAATATTAAAGTGGAATTATATTGATAAAATATCAATATCACTTTTGTACGATTATTTCCATCTTAATCATTAATACTCACAAGAGGATGCTTATATATATATATATATTTATATATATATATATATATATATATATATATATATATATATATATATATATTGATGGTGCTTTTTCTATCGAGCACTCGGGCCGGAGCCTATAGATAGTTGTTGGGCCACCATTGGCCAGATCCAGAATAATCCCCTGGCCCTACCCGCCCGACCAGAAGGCGAGTCCGAACCGAAACCCCAGGGATTCCCGTTTAACTCTTTCATTTTACATTTTATTAAGCTATTTTTCAAAAAGGTCATACCCGAATCTCCTACCCGACCCGACCCATGATCCAACTGAAATGGCTTACCTGGACAAGTGTATTTATCTTATTAAACGCTTAATTAATTTGAGCCATTGCTTAAGCGTGAGCTCAAATTTTTGGGCAAGCTCACAATCATTTATAAATTCCCACTAACTGCAGGCCCTTAAACTTTTACAAAATACATTTACAAAGAAGGCATTCATGCCTTTTCAAAATGATATTCAAAATCAAGGTTCGGGGTTTAACCCTTTTGTTTTAAAAAAAATAAATACCAATTGTTCACAAGAGATGATATGCAAATGACGGAGTATACACTCTATACTCGTGACTCTCTATGACTATGCGCACACGATCTTGTCTCACTTCCTCGCCCATTTAAACCCGCGCATAGATAAAACTATACGCCAAGCATTTTCTGCTTAAAGGTCCCATACGCTTCATTCCAATATTCAATGTAACTCAAAGATGAGATCAACATTAAACCATGCTCTATCAATTCAACAATACCATGTTATTTATTTTTCATGCTTCAATTTCTAAATAATTTACCAAATCACATCATGCAATTTCAATGCAACAATTCATTTCACAATTTAATTCATGAGATTTAAGCATATACACAAAAAAAAAAATCTCATTTATACTCCTCAATGTTGGTTATTTCACTTGACTATTCAATTCACACTTCTGACGGATTCCGTTTGATAAATCCCGCCCTTATTATTATTATTTGGTAATGTGCGTACACATTTAACAATTCGGTCTCCCATCATGACGGATGCCGTTTGGTGCACCCCGACATGTGGTATCACTTAAATGTCATATGTCATCATGACTCGATGCCGATTGGCATCCCGTTTGCAAAACATTCTTCAATGATATATCATCATGACGGATGCCGATTGCGTATCCCGCAAGTGACATCGACAATTTCGGGCAGCCTTCGTGATCTACGCCGATAGCGTGATCTCAATGCGCTGGGTTCATTCCTAAGATATCGATGCAATCTAAGATAGTTTAAGAATCAAGTCCATTCATTTATACTGGATTTATCAATCATATCTATTCGGTTTTCAAATATCACAAATTAATTCCATATTCACTTCGTGATTCTTTTCAAGGATATACTCAATCTATGTACTCATTTCATATACAATAATTCATATTACTCATTTCATATACTCATTCATGCATACATTTCATATGCTTGGCAAACTACCAAAATACTATATACATTAGAATAGGAAATGCAGAACAAATATGCAAAACTTGAATCAAGAATAGATTCAAGAGAAACAAACATTTCAAACTTGAAATGAGAATAGGATTTAGAAGAACAAATATGCAAAGAAACCTTGAAATCTGAGGAATAAGAAAAGGTAGAACAAACCTAAAAAATATTTGCACTTTGATCTCCAACTTGGAATCTCAATCACAGCTTTGTCTTTTCCTCCTCTCACCTTATTCCAAAAAACCATTGTTAATAATATTATTCATGCATACTAGTAGTTTTGGTTAGGATTGATTTTTAGACACAGATTCTAAATTTGATGTTTTATATAGATGGATTCTGACCTAACGGTTTCCATGGAGTCCAGAATACCCGAATCGCAGTTCGACAAAGAAAGCGCGACCTTCCTAAGCTGAAGGTCAATGAGTCAAATCCTAAATCGACGAGCCGACCGACATGCACGAGCTCGATCTATCACCTTGGTCTGAAATCTAATATCCTCTCAGGTATATGGATGGATTCTTTGACTTAATTGATTTTATAGAGTCCAAGAACACCCTAAAATCTGGAGTTCAACCAGGAGATATGACCTTCCGGGTCGAGGTCATACAGAAATAACTGACGAGCCACTTGAACCGACGAAAATCGCTTAATGAGCAATCGCTTGACGAGCACCATTTGACTAACACCGTTGACGAAAGCAATCGCTGGACGAGCAATCGCTGGATCGGCACCTCGACGAAAAATCCGCTTTCTGACGAGCACTGTTTTGACGGCACCACCATGTCACCCACCACCGCGGGCTGACAACCACCGCTGGATCTACCAACGCTTGACAAAGCACCGCTTGGACGAGCACTCATTTGACGAAAGCACCGCTTGACTTCCACCACCGCTTGGACGAATTAACGCTTGATGACCATGACAACGAACGCCGACGTTCACCGCTTGACGACACCGCTTGATCGACCACCGCTGGATCACCACTATCGGACAGCATCACCGCTTTGGACGACCACCACCCATTTGACTGCTCGAGTAAAAAGACTACAATCTTGGTCTACGTATCCGAATCAAATTCAGTGCTTCCAAGATCAAGTTCTATTGATGTGGATACAATTCTCGCATGACTTACTGCCAAATTCTAATATTTCTAATCCAAAAACTCCGTTTGCTAAACAAGGTAGCTGACTCGAACTGACAACTAACCTCGGCCTAGATTTAGCTACCGACCTTTGAAAAGTGACTTATAATCTTCTAGTCTGGCAGAGAGGTCCAAACTCTGAGAATTCAAGCCTAACATCAGTTAATTGGATGTGGCTACAATTTACTAGAAGGACATACTACCAAATCCCCTACTCAGACTCCAAAAATCAGCCTTAATGTTCGACAATATGATTACCACAATGTGGCAGCTCCCCATGGTTTAAAATGCAACCAAACTTTCCCCTAAGGCTGACAATCTGCCCAACAATCCTTAGGGTAGAAGAAGACCAAGTAGGAGAAGACCTACCTCATGGAGTTTGTCGAAAGTCCCCGGTTCCGGTCTCTACTTGTAGCTCTTGTCACTAGGAAGGACTTCCCTTCGTGCTTCGCCGGAGACCTATGGTCCGATCGTCGGTACCCAGAGAAGGTGGAGCCCCTCTAACTTTCCCTTTTCTATTTTTCTTCGCATCACTTTAATCGATTTTTAAAAAGGAGGAAGCTTCTCCTTTCCTAAGCATGCCATGTCATTTCCTTGATTTTTTTTCTCTTTATTTCATTTTGTATCAGGTCCTCCATTTCTCATTATTCTTCATTTAAGTCTCCTATTATTTTCCTCATTTGATTTTCTAAAATTAATAGATGATCAACTTTTAAGTAATTGACCCTAGATCCCCATTTTGCACTTCATATTTTCTTTTCACTTGGGTTTATCTCCTGATTCAAAAAAATCATTTAATCAATATTCATCTAAAAATTCCAAAAAAAAAAATTAATAATAATAATAATACTCAAGTTGGTCTTAATTATACTCCCTAATATAATAATTTTTATTATAAAACTCTAGTGGTATTTTGGGGCGTTACAACTCTTCCCTAATGAAAATTTCTGGGTCTCGAAATTAACTTGGCCAAACAATGCGTACCTTCATCCATAGTGATACTTTGAAAAAACACTTTCGCCGATCTTATATCGAGTTTCTTTTCTTTTCATGTTGGCATATGTTTCTATCTATCGATGGTCACTTCTAATCTTTCTAATCTTTTCTTACTAAATTTTGTCCAACACAAGGGTATTCTACATTTTCTCCCATATAAAGCATCGTAAGGCGCCATTCAAATTCTTGATTGGAAACTGTTGTTGTAAACAAGTTTAACTAAAGGAATTTGTCTATCCCAACTACCCTCATAGTCGATCACACAACCTTTTTAACATATCTTCTAAAATGGCTTTCTTTACCATCTCTAATATCACATCCAATTCTCTAAAGGATAATTCGATCAAACCCCCAGGAAACTTTTACTCTCGTATTCGGATAGGGAAATCTCTATACACTCTATTCACAATAACTCTATGCCCGAGCGGGTTCGTCACCAAGATGTCATACTCGGTTTCACTCCTCGGTAAAATTACCCAAGTTGGGTATGTCAGTACATATATATGAATGAGTCTATCCTGGATCTATCAATGCATGCATAATAGTAACATCAAAGTATTCAAAGAGAATTAATGATTATCACATCCGTGTCGGTATCTTTCCATCGCTTTCATTGCATATGCTATAGCCGAGCACGACTCATCTTTCCTACCTAAGGTTTGTGTCCTCGCGCTGAACACCTTGATGCAACACTTTTTCGCTCTCTCGCATCGGCTGAAACATTGCCCCTTGGCTTGAATGCTTGGGCTGGACGTGGCCCTATTACACTCTCGTGATTTTGTGCTCCATGGATCCACAACCCAAGCAAGCACCACTACTTCCAACAATCTCCCTTGTGCTCCACACGGGGAACAACGAGGAACGTCTTGTCCTCTAGAGGCACCTCCTTGTGCACTTGCAACTGACGGCGCCGGCAGAATAGTATCTCTACCGGTGGCCTCGAGTCAGAGGCTCTCGGATCCCGTGGTCCCATGAATCTCTTCCTCTCACGCCGATTTAGCACTGACCGACCGGATTTTCTTCCCTCGTCTATCATTTCTTTCTATTTTCCTCCTTCTTTACTCTGCTCCACATTTAGAGCGCATGACGTGATTTTGGAGAAATCATCGTGGCAAAAATCTCGTGACATGGGCCGAATGTATCGCTTAGGTCAACAAACTTAATATGAGATACTTCTCTCTTCACTTACTAACATCCTGAGCATACTTGCTCAATCGTGTGAATTCTCCTACATATCTCTAAGCACTGAATTGCCTTTGTTTCAAATTATTGAAACTCTCGTCGATATTGTTTAAATGATATGCACCAGTTACAATGCCTTGAACTCATCCATAAAAAACTCCATGTAAATCCCTTTCCTCGTGGTGCAGCCCCGGGTCACTAAACCCACTGACCGATAAGCCCCATCCTCAGAGTAATGGAGGCTGCATTCCAGCTTCTCTTCACTGCATAAGCATTCGCTCGGTCCTCTCGAGCCACCTCCTTCCGCCATTGAAGGCTCATCTTCTTTCTTCAAGAAAGCTCCATCTACTTCTGCACTCGTCATTCTCTCACAGTCGATCACGTGAATACTTTGTAAAATTGGTTGCTCCTAGCCTTTGCAAAGCCTGAAGCACCGCTGGAGGATACCCATAGTAATTCTACCACTTGTTCCATTCACTATTGCGGTGCATGAGATGCTTGTCCACCTACCACTAGCAGATCTTCATCGTAACGATTTCGGTCACCTTCGAATTTCTGCACCCGAATCCATCCATGTTTACCTATTAAGACCAACAAGATCCAAGGCGAGTCATATCATCCCTTTAAATGCAAATGCAATGTATGTCAAATACCATTTTCAAAATCCTTTTAAAAACTGCCGAGGGTCTTTTTTCCAGAACGCTAAACCTAGGCCTCATACTCACTAAAGTGTAATAACTCCCCGAGCCCGCCCCTCGACCCGGAAGGCGAGTCCGAATCAAACCCTTGACGCCCTTCGCTTAATCTTTCATTTACATTTTATTAAGTTTTATTTTTCAAAGTGTCGCGAATTCGAACTCGGCTCGACCGAATGGCGGATCCGAACCGAGCCCGGCGATTCCGACGCTTTTATTTATCTTATTAAAACGCTTTAATTAATTTGTTTTAGTTACGAAGCTGTTTCTGGGCTGGTGTCTACACCTATTTACAAATTTCAAGCAATCCGGTAGGCCCTTAAACTTTACAAAATACATTTACAAAGAAGGCATTCATGCCTTTCTAAAAAGATATTCAAATCAAGGTTCTGGGTTTAACTTTGTTTTAAAAAAATAAATACCAATTACAGAGATGATATGCAAAAAACACGGAGTATACACTTATACGTCAGATTTATGACTCATGGCAAAGACGATCTTGTCTCCCACTTCCCGTCTACTCAACCCGCGCATAGATAAAATCTATACGCCAAGCATTTCATGCCAGTGGTTCCATAATACATTTCTATTCCAATATTCAATGTAATCAAAGATGAATTTAACATTAAACTATGCCTAATAATTCAACAAATACTCATGCTATTTATTTTTCATGCTTTCAATTTTTAAATAATTTTACTAAATTCACATCAAGTAATTTAATGCAAATAATTCATTTCACAATTTAATCTTATGATTTAAGCACATACATAAAAAAAAAAACTTCATTTACACTCCTCACTGCTGGTTATTTCACTTGACTATTCAATTCACACTTCGAATGATCGCTTGATAAACCCACTCTTATTATTATTATTCCTGAATGTGCACACATTTAATAACCCGGGTCTCCCATCATGACGATGCCGCTTGCGCACCCGACATGTGGTATCACTTAAATGCCATATGCCATCATGACGATGCCGATTGGTGCATCCCGCCAAGTGATCTCTTCAATGCCACGCCATCACGACGGATGACGCAGCATCCCGCCTGGCGGACATTGGATACCTCGGTGCCTTCGTGATCTGGCGTTACTGGTGCATCCCACAAAGCAAGGCCTATCCGTATATCATGCAATTCAAGATGTCAAGAATTGTCCGATTCATTTACATTTCGATTTATCAATCACATTCATTCGGGTTTTCAAATATCATAAATTAATTCCATATCTACTTTCGTGATTCTCTTTCAAGGATATACTCAATCTATGTACTCATTTCATATACACATTCACATACTCATTTCATATACTCATTCATGCACTCATTTCATATGCTTGGTAAACTACCCAAAATACTTGACATTAGAATAGAGTCAGAGAACAAACATGCAAAAACTTGAATCAAGAATAGGATTCAGTATAACAAACATTTCAAACTTGAAATGAGAATAGGATTTAGAAGAACAAACATGCAAAGAAAACTTGAAACGAGGAATAAGAAAAGGTAGAACAAACCCAAAAATATTTGCACTTTGATTCCAATCCTTGGAATCTCAATCACGCTTTGTCTTTCCTTCTCTTCACTTCCTATTCCAAACTATTAAAGAATAATAATATTATTCATGCATTCAGTAGTTTTGGTTAGGATTGGATTTTCGGAGATTAATATGATTTCCAAATTCAACAAGATATATATAGATGGGATTCTGACTCAGTAATGGCTTTCCATAGAGTCCAAGAATACCCGAATCGTAGTTCGGATTTAAAAGAGTTACAGACCTTCCAAAGCTGAGGTCATACGAGTCAAATCTCGAACCTGACGAGCCGACCACATGGACGAGCTCGATCTATCACCTCGGTCTGATGCATCTAATACATCCACCCCAGGTATATGGATGGATTCTTTGACTTAATGGGCTTTCCATAGGGTCCAAGAACACTCCAAATCGGAGTTCAAACGAAGGAGATATGACCTTCGGGTTGGAGGTCGCGAGGTCAAACCCCGACGAGCCGACTGAATCGACGAGTCGCGACTGAAGTGACGAGCCCATTCAAACACCTCGGTCTGACATCTAATATCCTCCTCAGGCATATGAATGTAATTTTGACTCCATGGCTTTCCATAGAGTCCAAGAACACCCAAATCGAGCTCAAAACGGCGAGATATGACCTTCCTCGGGGCTGGAGGTCATACATAGTCAACTTGACGAGTCGACTTGAATCGACGAGCACCGCTTCACGAGCACCGCTTGACGAGCAATTATTTGACTTGAAAGAATCGCTTCTGACGGTAATTCAACGCTTGACGAGCACCGCTGGATTTACCAACGCTTGACGAGCAATCGCTTGACGAGCACTCATTTGACGAGCAATCGCTGGACGACGATCGCTGGACGACCACCGCTGGACGAGCACCGCTTGACGAAAGCAATCGTCATTCCAGCACTATTCACGCGCATCAAGCCAATCGACCACCGCTGATCGCACCACCGCTGACGCACTACCGTTTGACGGCCCATCGCTGATCTACCACCGCTTTGACGACCACCGCTGACGCACCACCGCTTGACGACTCAACGCGCTTGACTACCACTTACCATTTGACTGTTTCGTGAGTAAAAAGACCATAACTTGGTCTACAAAGTCCGACTAAGAAATTCAAAAGCCTAAAATCAAGTTCATTGATGTGGCCAATTTCACAGAAGGGATCATGCACAAATTCCTTCATTTCTGATCCAGAAACCTGTTCTAAGGTACGGCTAGTTGACCTTAATCGATAAACCGAATTCAATTTTATTTATTAATGACTCAAGAAAAGGACTATAAACTTAGTCTACAGATATCCAAACTGAGAAATTCAAAAAGCTCTTTCCAACATCAATCTTAATTTGATGTGGCTACAATTTACTAGAAGGACACACTACTCTCAAATCCCTTCACTGCACTCCAAAAAATCAGCCTAAGGTTCAAGTTAGTCAAGACTACCACAATGTGGCAGCTTCTCATGGTTTAAAATGCAACCAAACTTTCCCCTAAGGCCAGATAACTACCCAACAATCCTTAGGGTAGAAGAAGACCAAGTAGGAGAAGACCTAACTTCATGGAGTTTGTCGAAAGTCCCCAGTTCCGGTCTCTACTTGTAGCCCTTGTCACTAGGAAGGACTTCCCTTCGTGCTTCGCCGGAGACCTATGGTCCGATCGTCGGTAAATCTAGAGAGAAGGTGGAGCCTCTAACTTTCCCTTTCATTTTTCTTCTTTATGGATCACTTTAATCGTATTTTAAAAAGGAGGCTTCTCCTCTTTCCTACATGCCATGTCATTTCCTTGATTTTTTTCCTTTATTTCATTTTGTATTTAGGTCCCTCCATTTCTATTATTCTTCATTTAAGTCTCCTATTATTTTCCCCTTACTTCTATTTATTATTTCTCAAAATCTACTTTAGACATCTAAACTTTACAATCAATTCTAGGTCCCCATTTTACAATTCCATATTTTCTCCTTTTCACTCTTGGGTTTATCTCTCGATTCAAAAAAATCATTTAATCAATATTCATCTAAAATTCCAAAAAAAAAAATAATAATAATAATACTCTGTTATTTTCAATCTATACCCCGAATATATAATAATTTTGTATTATAAAACTTCTGTGGTATTTTCTGGGGGGTGTTACAAGATCGCTGTATAACCTATAACTCCATACCGTAAAGGATGATCCCCGAGGGTGTGTCTCGCTACCGATGCCTAAGCGCTTCTTTCTAAGGTAAAGGAAAGAATCTAACCATTGATGGCATTATGACTACATATGTTTTGTTAGTGGGTTGCTCGATATTTATAGTAGATTATCACAATGACTTTCCTTGTTGGATGATGATACGACGTCTTCCCCATTGGGTAGGGGATCTTTTCTTCCTTATCGCTAACTGAATATTTAAAGGATAACTAGAGGGTCGTAATCGTGGGATCCTTCTTCCCTTAATTGATATCAGATCATGAATATGAAGTGCTTTCCTTTCTTACGTCTCAACTGGCGGTCAGCGAATTATCATCATCACTGGGCTTAGTTTCGACCCTGGGCTTACACCTTAGGGGGAACCAAGACATGATTATGGGTTGAGTTCCTCGGTGAGGCTCTTTGCCAAATTTCATGGAGGATGCCAATCAAGCCTTCTAAGCCCGCTCGGGCCTCGTGGGCTACTTTTTATTTTAGGCACCATCAGCTTGCCCTCAAATTCTTTTACCAAGTGAGTTTGCAAGGGTCACCATTCTTTGATCACAATGAAGTTCCATGTTGCCGAACAGGCTTTGTTAGTCTAGGCTTGTCGCCGTCAATTGTATTGCAATAATGATGGCTTCTCTCAATTTTCGTGCTCTTTTTTACCGACGTTTCTAGTGTTTTTTGAAGCCTCCCACAATTACTCGAACCATATTCCCCTTGTTCTCTAGTCCTTATTATCAGTTTTCCTGTTTCTCAATTTCCCCTATTCTTCAAACCTCTTTCTCTGTGGCCTAAGATTTTTTTTTTTTTGCTTTCTCAAACTTTTCGGATTATCGCGTAGGACTGTTTCCTGGGCATTTTATCAGTTTCTATCTCGCTTTGAGTTGTTTCGTGTTCCTTTCCCCTAGTTTGGTACGCTCTTTCTTTCTTTCTTCCCTATTTACCTTTACTTGTTTTGAGTTCGGGTCCTTAGGTGGTCAAGCTTTTTGTCCTTCTTTCACTCTTTGGCCAAAATTTTATTTTATCATTTGTCCGCCTTCCATTACACTTGCCCAATCATGCGTACTTCCTCCTGCCCAAATGTCTTCCCATTCACAGACAGGGGGTTCTCGCGAGTGATCGGACTTAGGGTAGATAGGAGGAGGGTCCGGCCATCCTGATATTGTTGTTGATCGGGTCCCTTTAGCGGGTCCCCCTTCCCCCTATGGCAAAGGCAAGGGTAAGGTCGAGGCCGTATCCCGGCGCTTCCTACTGAGGGCCACTGTGCACTCACTGTGAGTCCGAATCAAGTCGGGCCCTCTTTTGGACATAATTTCGCCTCTCGCTACAGGCCTCCCTTCGGTGTTTGGGTTTGGTGCCCTGACTTTCTCACTTCTTACATCGTTCAAGTGCCGAAGATGGTTTGCTTCTTCAAGGCGGCCTTCGAGAATGGCCTCCGCTTCCCACTGCATCTCTTTATCAAAAGCGTCTTGCAGCATTTTAATGTCTCTCCGGCCCAACTTCTAGGGCGTTCTGGTCGGGCTACTGGTCGTCTTTAGGGATAAAGGTCTCAGGGTACCTAGTATTGCTTTGCTCTTAGACTTCTTTAATGTGAAGGAGTCCGCGGAGGGCTTTTTGTACATCGCCAAACTCTCAAATGCTAAGATGATCATTTCGGATCTCCCATCTTCCCACAAACAATGGAAGGAACGGTATTTTTTTTTTGTTAGTGGTCGTAATTGGGAATATAATCCGGCTGACCGAGAAGACACGCTTGGTATTCCGACCACCTGGACTGCCCTTGAGAACCTCCGTGAGCTTCTGTTTGCGTTAATTAGGTTTAGCTTACGAAAGTCATGAGGTGTTTTCTAACTTTGCTTTGGTTATGCAGTCTTCAGGTATTCGCCCTGGCCTCAGCCCCGGGGATGAAGAGGTGAAGTAGAAGTTGGTCAAGTGTCGCTCATGGGTATACTCTGAGCTGATTAGGTCGGATATTCTCAAGCCTTCTGGCTTGTCTCCTTCTCGGGCCCCGGCTTCGAGGCCCTCTTTGCCCTTTGTCATGAAGACTTCTCGTGAGGGGCCCTCAGTCGTGAAACCCACTCGGGAAGAGCTCCAAGCTCGAGTCAAGTCGTTGGCAAAGAAGAAGAGGAGCGTTAAGCATAAAGCTCAGGCTCCCCCAGAGAGCAGCCTTGCGATTCTGGGTAAGGTCTCGAGGTTGGGAGCATCTTCTCCACCATTGACCTTTAAAGGGTGGGGGTCTTCTGACCAAGTTCCAGCAAGAGGTCAGGCGCCTCCTCCCTTGGCCGAGGTGTCCAAGGCTGCAAGTCCAAAAAATTCCTCGGGAGGTGCGACGATCTTTCTCTTGTTGTTCTACCCATTTCTGTTCGGAGTCCCTTGGCACAAGACTTTAAGTGTCCTCCTACAACGCCAAAGGACGAGGGAAGGGTTGCTTCGAAACTAAAGGGGAGGAGGACTCGCTACTTGCCAATTCGGAGCTTGTCGTTGGGGTCGTATCGTCCATTCTACGGGATTCTGATCTCAGGAGGGCGGATGCCATGTTTGCTGAGGATGTTCTGGCCTTATCGCTTTAGGGAGCAACCACCGTATGTCCGGACGCCTTTATTTGTTTGTCTTATCTTTGATTTCGATTTGCCCTTACCTTTGTCTTGTTCCGGCAGGTGGCTACCTATGTGAAGAGCTGTGAAGAGGGCTTATTTTGAGGGGGTGCGCCGGGTGCAAAAGCATATAAAGCAGGTCGCCTCCTAACCTCAGGAGGCTTGACTGTGAGCTGGTCTGGCTTTGACGAAAGTCTGGCTCATCACATAGATCCTACGAAGCATACCTGTGTGGCGGAAATCGCGGTACGGAGAAACGGAGAAGAAGGCTCGAGAATGAGGAGAATTTGAGGAGCTCGCTCTGTTTGTAGATGGTCAAGATGAAACGCGCGGAAATCACCGGGGGAGCTAAGACGACGAGGAGATAAGGCTGCGCGAAAGTTGTTAGGCTGAGCAATGGGGCGGACGAGGAAAAATTGCGAGGCGGTTAGGGATGAGCTTCGATCTGAACCCGACCTTGAGCGAGTCTTCCAAGACGTCTCTGGTAGGGGCTCACGAGTGGGGCGCTGAGCGACGAATATTTGCGGGCCATTGATGACCTCGGAGAAGTTGGCCTTAGTGGCTCAAAAGGAAATGGTGATGGCCGAGCTGAGGAATGAAACATGCACCTTATGGTCCTCCGGTTGGCTCTCTTTTCGGTGCAAGGCTTCTAAGGTCTTTCCAGGTTTGGGCTTCGATTTTCCCGTTCCCATTGAGGACGAGATGGGGGGATCTAAATCTGACGGGGAAGATGACCTTTGGGTGTCCTCAAGCGCCCACAACTCACGCGTCTTCCTACTTGACCGGAGTGGTCGGCGCGGGACTACGTCTTCGATACTTAGGCTTTTTCTTGTCATTCTTCTTCATTTTGGTAGCCTTTGGCCCTTGTAATGACATTTTGACCTTTATTGAACGTTGGTCGCATATTCATACTCTAAGTCTTTGCCTTGTACCTGCCCTTTTATGAAGCCCCAAATGAAGCCCAGATTCTATGATTGTTCTTTGCCAGTGAGACCTTGTGACCCTTTGATGGATGAGTTTCTTGGCTCTCCAATTTGGAGCCTCATGGTTCTTTTGAGCAGTATATGGCTAGGAGCGAGCTACGTGGGCTCTTTGCAAGGCGAGCTCTGGGCTCGTGGCCCAGACTATGAGCTCAGGTGCTCACCTTTGGACTTGTAGCTTTTTGAATTATACCATGACAATTTCATAACATGTTTAGGGTATAATAAAAGTAAATATATATTTTTTCGGAATAAAATAATGCTAAAAATAAAATAAGCAAAAAACCCGGAATTTATACAAAAGTCAAGGGTAAATTGTAAATTGCCAATTCAGGACCTAAGGGTCATAACTTAAGAAGTTCATAGGCCAAATTAGGATTTTGGTAAGTAGAATTGCAAATAACATGAAGATGGGGGACCAAAGTGTCAATAACGGAAAAGTAAAATTTAAAAAAAAAAAAAAAGGATAAGACCAAATAAATATCTCATTTTTGGTCTTGGGAGGAGAGCAAAAACGGATAAGGGAGAAGAGAAGAGAAGGAGAAGAAGAAGAAGAGGAGGAGGAGAAGAGAAGAAGGGAAGGAAGGAAAAGAGATCAAAAAGTATGGAAAAGTATGGATTTTCGTACACTAGTATGGAAACTATGATTTTGGTATGGATTATATGTAAGGAATTGTTAGTATGGAAAAATCAAACCATAAACCCATTTTTTTATGAATTTGGATCTAAAAGAACCCTACTTGGTATATTGGTGGTGTTTGGCAATTTTAGACTAGATTTGGAGTTGTTTTGGTTTGGTTTTGTGGTTGATTTGGGGTTGTATGGAAACTAAGTATGGATTCCCCAAATTTTTTAGACTTAGGAAACTCTCCTAACCCATTAATTGTGTAGGGGTTTCTCCTACTCTAGTTCTTTTTCATTTAAGGGTTGTGTGGGGGTGTCTAACCCCAAGGGAAATGTCTGGTTGCAATTTGAACCAAGGGAAATTACCCTCTTTTTTTTTATCATATGCATTAGCCGGACTTTTAGACTAGTTTTTGGGTGGGAAATAAAGAGAATTTAACAATGTGTCCTTCTGGTAAATTGTAGCCACATCAGTGAACTTGATGTTAGGATTTTGAATTTCTCCATTCAGACCTATGTAGCTCAAGTTATGGTCCGTTTACCCTTAACAGTCTAACCGGCTAGGTCAGCCAGAATTTAGGGTCGGCTGACTAGGTCGACTCAGTTGGGTTTGACTATCCTATGTGACCTCGACTTAAGGCCACTGCTTCTTACGTCCGAACTCCGTTTTGGAATTAATTCTTGGAGCTCTATGGAAAGCTCATTGAGTCAGATTCTATCCATACCTTTGGGGATAGTAAGGTGAACACCAACCTATTTGAAATCTGAATGATAGTATTAAATAGCTGGCGTACATGGTAACCATAGTTATTCAAGCATATAATGAGATATGAAAAAATGCAAAGATACAAATAAATGATTGTAAATATCGCATATGATTACCGGATGACAATAATTATTCGAGAATATGAGATATGTACTGAACATAAAATACACATGGATTGTCTGCTTAGAACCTAATAGAGGGATAAATGGGCATGCCTATTAGGGAAAAACAAATTACGCAACCTCTGATTCCTGATATCAAGGCCCTAGTTTGGGTTGATGACATCAGTCTGTTTGGATCATTATAAGACCCAGTTTGGGGTCATACGAGATAGAGATCAGCATCTCAAATACAGGTGATCGTACCTTCAGGCCACATACGGTTCTTTCCATTATCCACTTAAGGTATTTGTAGCCATGAAACAAAAAAAAACGAAAAGATTAGTATGTAAACAAATAGGGTGTATATAGTATATGATATGATATGAAGCATATTTATGTGATGATAGTATACGGTTACAAAAACAAGAAGTAAAGTGTAAGGTATTTTGAAAGTATATATGAAATAGTAAGAAATGAAATATAGTATCTGAATAAGTATGACATATGTAGTTGTCTAGGTGTGATGACCCTTATTAGAGGTCGTCGTATTTATTAATTCCCACTAGCTATAAACAGCAGTTGTTTCATGCGTGTAGGTCGGAGAGTAGAAAAGCGAAGTCAGAGACACTCCACATCAGCAACCAAGGCCAACACATCACTAGGTGCCCAATGGAAGACCATTTGGTCTAATATATATGTATTTTGTTTCTTTTGTAAGCAATGTAAATATTGTAAATGTTGAACACTTCCATATATGGAGCTTGTCTATATTTTGTAATCCGCTGCTACAGGATATAGTACAAGTTAAGTGTTTAACATTATATGAATGAACAAGCTTAAAGGTTATAAGTTTATAGTAAACAGAAATGAAAAAAAAAATAATATAAAAAGTGACACCTTCGCTTGACACCGGGAGGCGGGTCGGGGGTGTCACAGGTTAGTTGGTATCATAGCATCTCAGATCCAGTTTGGACCCATCCAATCGGGTCGGACGGGAGAAGGGGAGCTATAATTCAGTGGTATCAGAGCCTAAGTTTAGGCGTTTCTGGAAAATCCAAGGTTTAGGTGGCTCTGGAATAGAGTATATGATAGAAAAGCATATGTTTGTCTGCATGTTGGCTTTGATATTGGATGTCCTTGTGTTTTTGGCATAGATGGAGCATCCTTGGTCGATTGAAGAAACTGACCAAAGTCATTAACCAGGAGATCGAGGGTTACCCGCGGATCATGCAGATCTATGAAGTGAGAGTCGCTGGCCAGGCAGTAGGCGCCAGTATGAGGATATCTCAGGACATGGCTTCGATGTTGGAGAGATTGACACCTCTGAAAGCCTCGATAGACATGGTAAGAAGACATGGGGCTGAGGAATTCCATGGGACAAACATGGAAGAGTGCGATAAAGCAAAATTATGGTTAGAAAAGTTACAAAGAATATTAGAGGAAGTTAGATGCCCCCGTCGGAAGTATCATGTGCGATCTCTTGTGCGAGTGAGGCATATGATTAGTAGGCTAGCATTGAGAGTCGAGGATTCCAAATCCCATGACTGGAGTTCTTTGCCAAGTTCAGGGCAAAGTACATTACCAAGATGTATAGGGAGTCCAAGTGGAAACAGTTCCTGAATTTAAAGCAAAGGAACTTGTCGGTGGCTAAATATGAGAAAGAATTCAACCATCTCAGCAAATACACATCGGAGTTGGTCCTCACAGAGGCATTTCGGTGTAGACAATTTGAGGATGGACGGTATGAGTCCATCAAGAGGTATTTGGCACCTATGACTTCTCTCCAAACAGTGGATTTCTATCAGTTAGTCTAAGCTGCGATGAAAGTAGAGACTAGAAACGAGCGACAAAGAAAAGATCTCAAAGAATAAATTTTTCTAGAGAACCGTCCTCCTCGGGGAAAAAAAGCTAGGGAGTCTCGGCTTAATCGAGGCCATAGTTCCTCTCTACGAGAGGTAGAGGCAAGGGTCCCGATGTAGCATCTAGTACGGGTGGGGTGCTTGAGTTCAGACGGAGAAATTCAGTGCCCTCATTGTCATCGGCGACATTTTGGGCGTTTGCAGTTATTGACCAGAGGGAAAGTGCCGGATGTAGGCTGCTTGGTATTTATGGAAAATTGTCCCAAAATTAAAGGGACAATGAATCCTCATAGTAACGGTGAGAGGAGGTATGGCACCACCAAAAATCGACTCGAGATAAATTAAGGTCAAGGGCCAAAGCCAGCATAGAGGACGAGGAGGCATAGTGTCAGAGACAGTTGATCAACCTATGCCTTCAGCGCCAGCACGAGCATATGCTATGAAGGATCGTGAGAATCAGGATGCTCCTTAAGTGATTGTTGGTATAATTTCTCTTTATGGTATTGAGATGCATGCATTAATAGACCACGATATGTTCATATGTAGCCATTGAGCATGTGTTTATAGCCAGGCCCCATTAGCATATGGCGTACATGCTTGAGCTAGTCCATTGGGGCCTGATGTTAAGCGTAAATAGCATATACAAAAGTGTCCCATTGTTATACAAGCAAGAGAGTTTCGTTGATTTGATAACCTTACCATTCCGAGAGTTTGACTTGATTTTGGGAATGGATTGGTTGTCTAAGCACCGAGCTATCGTTGATTGTTGTCAAAAGACAGTAGTGTTAAGATGCTTTGACCAGATTGAGGTGATAGTATAAGGCATTGGATCAAGTGCAATGTCAAATGTAATTTCAACTATGCAACCCCGACGATTGCTAAGAAAAGGATGAGGCCTTTTTAGCTTTGGTGTGACTACAAAGGGTCGAATAGAGATTGGAAAATATTACGGTTGAAAATTTTTCGAGATGTGTTCCACTGAAGAGTTACCCAATTATTCACTCGAGGCGGGTGGACTTAGCCATAGAAATTGTACAGGGAGCAGGTCCTATGTCTAGGGCACCATACGAGGATGGCTCAACCAGATCTAAAGAGGATAAGGGAAATTGATTACGAGAGCTTTTGGATAAGGATTTGTAGGCCAGTGTGTCCCCTTGGGGTGCACCTGTTTTATTCGTGAAAAAGAAAGATGGCACTCTACAGATGTGCATTGATTCTCGGCAAATCAACAAGGTAACAATGAAAAACAAGTACCCATTGCCGAGAATCGAAGATATTTTTTATCAGTTAAAGGGAGCGAGTGTCTTTTCGAAGATAGACCTGATCGAGGAATATATCAGTAAGAGTGAAAGATATCCATGTCAGAAAGTACGCATTTACCAGAATTTCGATAAGGCTATTATGGTTTTAGTAGTATATTTAGGTTATTTGTACCGTGACATTTATTGACTTGATGAATAGGGTGTTTCGACCTTATTTAGATCGGTTTTTTGTTGTCTTTATTGATGATATATTGGTCTATTCCAGAGATGAGCAGGTTTAGCGACCCCCGAGCCCGACCTGACCCGGTTGGCAGATCCAAATCAAAACCCCAAGGACGCCGGGCAAAGCCTTTATCACATTGTTATTAATAAACATTTTCATTCTCAAATCTTTGGAGCGTTTATTATAGTAAGCCCTTAAGCATTTACAATTTCATTCATTCTTTAAAATCATGATTTAACCAAAAATGGCATTTTATGTCGTTTACAACATAATATCCAAAATCGTAATCGGATATAAGTACAAAAATAATTTCGGAGTTGAACTCCTTTGTTTACAAAACAATGTCATGTTCAAAATGGTAAGGATGCATGTAATGGAGCATACTCCGTGAACCTTCTGGATGACTCTAAGCTCCTCGACCTTAGGTCCTGGCACAATAACATCTATCGTGGTACTGCGCGTGATTAAAACAATACGCTGTTTCATGCTTAGTGGTTTCTATCGATTCTCTATTCCATTTTCCAGGTTCAATACGAATCATGCATTTATCTTCAATAATGCCTTTATCTGACATTTATGTGTAATGTAAAAGATACTTATACAAATACATTTTCAAATCATTTTTTAAGCATTTCGGTTTGCGATTTCACATATGGCTATAAATTGACATTCCCCAATAGATTCAGTTGGTGAATCTGTCACATTTGTCATTCGGTAGCAATGTGTTTACATTCAAATATTACCAGCTCGCACATATTATAAGTCGGCATTCACAATGGTCGATTGGTGAATCTGTCTGTGCCATTGATGGCAATGTGATCTCACATTCAATATTGCAATCTCACATATGGCCCCATAGAAGTCGGCATTCACAACGAGATTCAATTGGTGAATCACGTCACTGTTTTTTCAAGCCCAGTATTAATGTGATCTACGCGTTGAACAAATCTGATTTACCTTCATGACGAATTCAATTGGTGAATCCCGTCAAGTTGGTCATTCAATAATACATTTCAAATCGATTTACTTTCATGCAGTAAATTCACTTATAGTTCAAATACACGCACACATGCAGATATTTGATAAACATTTCAAATACTAATAATTCAAATCGATGTATATATATATTTTGTAATTAGAACTTGAAATGGGAATGGAGTCATAAAGAACAACAAATAGGACAGAGAACAGAGAACATAACAAAATGAGAACAAATAGAGAACAAAGAACAAATAATAGCGATCCTTTTCTCTCGATGCGGTCTAAATTAGGGTTGTCATCACACACGTGCCTAGTCAAATGCAAATTCTCCACTCTTAGTGGTTAAACGAATAATCGATAACTAAATGATTCATTTGTGACAGTGTGATTTTCATAGTCTTATTCTTGTTTTTACTAATAGTCATTTACCCACATTGGGGTCCACTGAAGCAATCGATTAATGCAGATATGGGACTTAAATTGCATAACAGTAAAGCGGGGTTGCGAGGAAGCGGAGTGGTCTTGGTACACTTTGGTACATCTGCAGTCTCAGTCTATCTTTAGTGCATTGCCATTGCATCATGGATACATACCACTCTTGATGGGGTACCACTACGCGATTTTGCCAGAAAATGTCCATTTGGCATTTTCAGCCACTTCTTCCATGAAACCTCCTCTAATTCATCGTATCAAAATCACCATGGAATCCACGAAACAACTCAGTGGTTTAGAATCAATGAAAACCTCTTCTCTTAAGTTAGGGCTTTTCCCCCAAAATCAAAATCATAAAAGGTGAAGTTAGGGTTTTGTTTTCTTACCTTGAATATCTTCAAATCATTCTCTTGTAGGTTGCTTGATCTCTTATAAGCAAAAAGTGGGAAAGAATGCACAAAGCTTGGTGTTCTCCCCGACCACACAGCTCTGCCACACTTGCTCCTTCAAAAAAATGTGATGTGCTCCACAATGAGCATCAAGCCACATACTGGTCTTTAAACTCATTTGATGTAAGGCCTTGTTTGGCTACACACTTATTATCATTTCATTTCTCCATTTTTTGGTCTCTTAAGTCACTTATTCTATATAAGGCCTTGTTTGGCCACAAAAATGCATTCTTGGGTTAAGTTTCTCTTTAATTGCAATATAGCCCATAAGTCTCTCAAATTGCACTTCAACTCTCAGAATTACACTTAGACACTTAAACTTATTTACAATTGACCCTTATGTCCTCATTTTACAAATTTCAAATTTTTCCCTTTACATAGGAGTGAAATGTCAGGGTCAATAATTCTCATTTAGCACATAATATTTGCATTTGACTCTTGTCATATAATCATTTATTCAATATTTCATTTTAACGATTCCCGGAAAATACAGAGTTAGCTCAATTCATACACGGAATATATAAAAAATTTATTATATCGTACTAGGAGTATTTTAGACGTTACGGCAAAACATGACAACATTTGAAAATAGTTCACAAACTTTGAGAGAAGAAAAAGTTATAGGCTAAACGCAAATGGATTTTTATTAAAGGAGATTCCTTCCTAGAGTCATATTGTGTGTCTATTTGAAATTATAAGTAGACCACTATAAATTAGAGTTATTGTAAATTGGAAACCGCCTCGAAGTGTAACTGAGGTAAGGAGTTTCTTGGGTTTGGCTGGTTATTATCTAAGATTTGTAAGGATTACGCCAGTTATAGCATCCTCGCTTACAGTTACTCGAAGGAGTGAAGTTTGAGTCACGATGGTAAGAGTGCAGTCCGACTTTGAAAGGTTAAAGAAATCTTAGGTTTGAAGCACCGGTGTTGATTCGATCTCGCCGGTAGGGATTATCGCATATATAGTGAATAACCCCGGGGATACGGGTATTGGGATGCGTATTGATGCGAGGGATGGGAAGAGTGGTGGCTTATGCGCCGACTTTGAAAGATTCGACCATATGCACATGTGGAGGACCGGTAGGTGAACATAACCTATTGGAAATACGAGATGATAGTAAATAGCTCATAAGTATGCATGGTAACCATAGTTATTATGCATATAATGAGATATGAAAATCTGAATCTGAAATAAATGATTGTAAATATCGCATATGATTACCATGACAATAATTATTCGGGAATATGAGATTATCTCTTTGAACATAAAATACACATGGTTAATGCCTTAGAACACAGTAGGGATAGATCGGCATACTATTAGGAAAACAAGTCTGGCTGTCTAAGTTCCGTTTAGCTGAGGCCCTAGTTTGAATTCGATGACATGAATCCGTTTGGATCATTGCCAGGCCAGTTTGGGTTATACAGATAAATCACTATCTCGTACCGATGATCATACTGCCGAATTTTTATCTGGATAAAGATCACTATTTGTCTGTTGATCGACACCTTGGTACATACAGTTCTTTCCGTATCCACTTCTAAGGTATTAGCAGACATGAAACATAAAAGAAAATAGCAAGTATCACCTTGAATGAGATGTATATAGTTTATGATATGATATGAGAAGCATATACTTTGCTATGTGATGATAGTATAAACGGTTACAAAACAAGAAGTAAAGTGTAAGATGACACGAAAAGTATATGAAATGTGATAAGAAATGAAATATGATAATACAAATAAGTATGATATATGTAGTTGTCTAAAGTGTGATGACCCTTATTAGAGGTCGTCCATATTTATTTATTCCCACTAAGTTATAAACTTAGCACGGGTGTTTCATCTGTGTAGGTACAGGAGAAGCATAAAGAAGTCTGACCGCTCCATGATAGCCAGAGCCCGACACATCCTTTAGGTGCTGATGAAGACCATTGGTCTAATGTATATATATTTTTTGTTTCTTTTATAAGCAAATGTAAATATTGTAAATGTTGAGACAATTCCATATATGGAGCTTGTATATATTTTGTGTCATTTTTCTGGGATATAGTACAAGTTAAGTGTTTAACATTATATGAATGAATCTCTAAAGCTTAAAGGTTATAAGTTTATGAGTATGAAATAAGAAAAAAATAATATAAAAGTGACACCTTCACTTGGCGCTAGATGGCGAATTCGAGGTGTCCGCAGTTGGATCAAATGCTCATAGCATCTTTGGATCGGTTCGGACAGTGTCAGTCGGACGGGGGAGGCGTCTGGGCCAGCCATGGTTCCCTCGGAGTTTGAGCTCAGTCTTCCTCACGTGGTGTTTTGCATGGTTCCTTGAAGTTTGGGCTGTGTCTGCCTTGGTGAGTTACATGGTTCCTTCGAAGTCTGATCTTCGTGTCCCCTATGGATTGAGCTGCATGGTTTCTTCGAAGTTTAAGCTCCGTGTCTCCTCTAGACTAAGCTGCATGGTTACTTTGAAGTTTGAGCTTCGTGTCTCATGTGGACTAAGCTGCTTGGTTCCTTCGAAGTCTAAGCTTCGTGTCTTCTGTGGACTAAGTTGTATGGTTCGTTCGAAGTCTGAGCTCCGTGTCTCCTTTAGACTAAGCTGCATGGCTCTTCCAGCATCAGGGCTCAGGGGATCTTGAGTGAGCTCTACGTGGCTCTTTACGTCTTCCTTTTCCAGGAATGTGCCTGCCGGTTTACTAATCTTTGGTATGGAGAATCGGAACAGACTGCGTGACTTCCCCATGCGTCCAGACTTCTTTATAAATAATCGTCTTTCCTTGATGGTGTGTTATGCTCGCTGACTTCCTTCCTCTCCCGGGCAATGTCGGGTTCGGTTATGATGAAGCTTAGGATTGTGATCGTCAACTGAAGTACGTTTGGTGGTTGTAGGCGATGTTTGGTTCATTTGGTGCCATTGTTGAGGTTGCATTGTTCCACTAGTCTGTGGTTTGTGGGAGTTGCGTTGTTCCTTAGGCCTGCCATTTGATGGATTTGGGTCGGTCACGCTGGAGAAGCGGTGTGTTTTGAATGTGAGGGCCCAGTTCCTTCTCTTATGCCTCTCCTCCCCTCTTTTCTCGCCTCATTGTACTCTTTCTCTTTCTTGTGGTTTTAAGCCTTGGCCCAGGTGTTTACTGGTGTAGTACAAGAGATCGTGGCAGGCATGATTAATAATTTTGGGATAAGCGTAATAAAAAGTAGTCTTTTGGAGATGTGTGTACTTGTAAGTTTTTTTTTTTGTATCCTCCTCGGGCTCTTTAAGTGGTGAGTTCGAAACTAACCAAGCCTCGGCTCTTTTTAGGATTTATGAAAGTTGGTAGACCAAAAAGCCAATAAAAATTATTTTCAGCAGGAAGTGAAGCTGTTCAGGTTTTATTGTCGGTGGGGTGAGGTTTATGGGTAAAACCGCTTGAGGTGATCGGCATTCCAGGAGTGTTGCAAGGTCTTTCCCTCCTCGGTTTGGAGCTCAAAGTTGTCAAGACGGATTACCCGTGATACGATATAGGGTTCTTCCCAATTGGGTCCCAATTTCCCATGAGTAGGGCCCTTCCTTGCTAGCAAGAGTTTCTTGAGTACTTCCCTAGGTTCTTAGGGCTTGAAACTATTAGGCGACCTTAGTCCTGGCCACTTATTGTTTTGATTGGTAGTCCTTGGGGCGTTTCAAAGCTTTCTCTCGCTTCTCTTCCAGGAGATCGAGGTTCAGGCGAAGAGTCTTCTCGTTACGCTTGGGATTTGCGAACTTGACCTGGGTGACTCGGGTGACCTCAGATAAATTTCTGCGCCTCGGTGCCCGAATGCTAAGGTGAGACGGGTTTCTCGGAGTTGCGGGACTTAACGTGTGGATTCTGTGCCCATAGTACCTCGGGAGGTATTCCACCCGTTTTCCTTTATGGTCTTCCAACTTGGTCTTCAAATGTGTGAGATTCCTTATAGTGACTTCTACTTATCCATTAGATTCTTGGATATTTGAGGAGGAATAGTAATTCTTGATTAAATCGGCCTTAAAATTTTTTGAATTTACAGTTGCTCGAACTTTTCTTTGGTGATTATCATGATGGCTCGACCTCAACCATTAATTGAAGTAGTCCACTCCCGATAATAACAAATTTGCATTGACCTCTTCCAATGGTGAGGCACGGAGTATAATCTAACGAATTCTTCAGAAAAGGCAGAACTTTAAGATCAATTAGATGGCTTGGTAGGGATGGGAGGATGCTTGGCATGCTCTTGGCAAAATTTTCACTTCGACTAGTTATGTAGGCGTCTTTGAGCATGTTGGGCGATAATACCCTTGCTGGGGTTTTTCTTACCAAGGCTGAGCTCAGATATGGTTGCCACGAGGATGCCTTCGTGCACCTCTCCCAAGTGCGTAAATCGGCATCTTTAACAATACATTTGAGGAAGAAGGTGCAAAAAAAACCTCGTTTATAAAGGGTCCACATGAAAAGGCGAATCTGTTGACCTCTTGATTTAGATGCTTCTTTTGAATCTAGCGTGTCCCATTCGATAGATAGTCCAGTATAAGGATCGTCCATTCGATAGGTCATTCTTGGGAGGACCTCGTAGTGTTGACATCTCTTGAAGGTTCCATGGGGTGCTTTCGATTGGAACCCGTGCATGAAATCTTATTAAATAGTTTCGTAGCTAGGCGTCAAAACATAATTCTCCTTCCTTAGGATATGTCGACTGAACCATGCAATTTTTTTGACCCGATTCGTACCTTCTTGAGATAGAGGATCATCTTTTTTCTCCTTTAAACCGTGATCATCTTACATCATTTTACCACCAATTGAGAATCGCTGCATACCTCTAGTTGATCAGCCTCCATGGAGTGGGTGAGGTTTAGTCTAACAATGACAGCTTCATATTCAGCTTCATTGTTGGAGGCCTAGAATCCAAATTTGAGTGCATATTCCACGTCAATCCCATCCTCGGAGGTCATAATCAAGCCTGCTCCACTTCCGTGGGCATTGGCGGCCCGTCAAAAGGACAACCTCGGATGGGGAGGATTCGGATGCGGTAGGCGGTTTAAGTAGAGCTCTATGAGTGAATTCCATGATTAAATCTACGAAATTTTCCCGCTGCCTCTGTTCTTGGCTTGTACCTGTCTTCGAAATCACTCGGCTCATGACCCATTTCACGATTCTCTTCAGAGGTTTCAGTTTGTGCAATATTTGCTTTATCAGGTGTTCTGTTGGAATTTCGATAGTGTGGGCTTGAAGTATGGTAGAAGTCTTCGACCGTTCACCAATGCTATATGAGCTTTCCCATCTTCGGGTACCTTTCCTGCTCCTCTCTCGGGCTTGTTGTAATGTGACCCAGGAGTTCTTTGCGTTACGTCATTCTCGACCGGAGCAGCACTAGTCGAGAAATTGGAAATGGCTAAGTAGAGAATGAGGATTTCTCCCTCGGAGGGGCTTACCAGAATAGGAGGAGAGCTCAAGTAGGTTTTCAGCATTATGAACGCCTCCTCACAGTGGGCATCCCATTGGAAGGCCTTTTTCAAAATTTGGAAAAAGGGTTGACACTTACAATCCTTCGGATCACGGACACAAAGCGAAACCGCTTTGACTATTCTCAGATCAAGCGTTGAACTTCTTTAGTGTTTGAGGGCGGTCGTATGCCGAACTGACCAACATTTGTACGGATTTGCCTCTATTCACGACTATTGGTATGAAACCCGAAGCACCTTGCAGGAGACTCGCACACTTGGTTGGGTTGAACTTCATCTTGTAGTCCTTCAGGACCTGGAACGCCACGGCTAGATGGTTGACTTGGAGCCCTGCCTTGACTGACTTCACTAACATGTCATCTATATACACCTCCATGGATGTACCAATCTGTTTCTGGAACATCTTGTTTACTAGCCTTTGATAAGTGACTCCTGCGTTTTTCAACCCAAAAGGCATCACGTTATAGCAATATGTCCCTGTTTAGTCACGAAGGAGGTCTTCTGCTGGTCGCTGGGGTCCATCCTGATCTGGTTGTAGCCGAAGAAAGCTTCCATGAAGCTAAGAAGCTCGTGGCCAGAGGTGGTGTCTACTATGAGGTCGATTCGAGGTAGGGGAAAGTTATCTTTAGGGCAAGCTCGGATGACGTTAGTAAAATCAATGCAGAGTCACCATTTTCCATTTGCTTTTTTGACGAGAACTATGTTAGCTAACCAGTCAGGGTAATCTACTTCCCGGATAGCTCGGGCTTGGAGGTTCTTGATATCTTCATTGATTGCCTTACCTCTGGTAAAAACTTCTTACTATGTTTGACATGTTTGAAGGAGGGGCTGACATTTAGCTTATGGGTGATGACTGCTGGGTCAATTCCTCCCATGTCCTCTTACTTCCAAGCGAATACTTCCACATTTTGTTTTAAGAAGTGGATGAGAAGGTCTCGGACGTCTTCGGCTAGCTTGGATCCCATGCTTCAAGCTGAGTGTTATGGTGAGGTCGTTAAGTTAGCATACTAGTTCGACCTTACGGGGTGTTGGTCGGGTGTCGATTTGTCTCTCATGGTAATGAGCTCATCCATGGGCGTTAATCAAAGCGCTGCTTCATTGACGCCAAGTAGCACTCCCGGTGTCGTTAGTCTCCTCGAGCGCTCACACCCCATTCTTTGTGGAGATTTGACAACCATGATAGGCGGAAGGATAAGCCCTTGGCATTGAGGAAGGCACATGGTAACATGTATGTCAATGGGGCCTCCACGATGAGGAATTTTGTAGTCATTGTAGCCTGGCATGGGGGGTCTCCTAGAGTGAGCACTAGTTGTACTAATCCCGAGACGGTGTCTCTTTGGAGAATCCTTAAGTCAGGCGTTGCAGTTCCGACTTCTCCGCTGATACCCATTTTGTCAAATGCCGACGCGAAGATGATGTCGGTCGAGCTTCCATTGTCGATCAGAACCACTATGGGTATATTTTGTGCGCCACGGCGCTATCACGTGAGTCATCATGGGGAGTGTTGCGACCTTCAGTCGACGCTCCAGAAGGTTATGGTGGTATCCGATCAAGGGGCTTGAACATGGCACGCACCTCTAATGTCTCCCACGATCACGGAAATTTCACGTGGGTGGGCCTTCACAGGCTGAACTAGACTCCCCACCGTACGTGAACCCAATCACGGTAAATCTCTCTAGGTTGTTGTTGATGCGAGCGGGGTGACTAACGAGGTGGTGGGGGAGGTGCCTGGTTCCGATCTTCGGGAGCCACGTAATGGCAGAGATGTCCACCATTGGATCGGGAATTGATTTCATTTTCAATTGAATCTACGGACATGTCAGATGCCCGTGATCTCTATGGAGGTATGATACTTGGTCGTATCTCTCTTGTTGATCAAGTCTTCATCGGGATGGCCATCTTAAAAACTTCTCATACACCTCGTATGGGACTTGAGGTCTGGGGTCGTCGGGGGTAACTTGTTGGGGTGGGTACCGCGGGCTGCGGCTGAAATTTGGGGACCCAAGTGGTCCCTGACATTACCTCTTCTCTTTAAAGATCAATCTTTGTCTTCCCTACCCCTCTGTGGGGATCTGTCTCTGTCTCTGTCTCTTCGTCTCTTAGGGCTTCAGTCCCGCTTTTTCTCATCCTTTCTTTTATCCTTTCGCGCAGAAGAGCTTCCCCGCTTAGACATAAGGGCCTCCTCGCCGTTGATGTACATTTCGGCTTTGGCGAGCACCTCGACCATGCTTGCCTGAGGGTTCTTCGAGATGGAAAACATTAGGTCTTTGGATTATATGCCTAGCCCGGCTATAGAGGCGGTGATGGCGAATTTTTCACCAAAGATGTCCACCTTTAATGACTCCGAGTTAAACCTCTGGACGTAGGACCTCAGGTTTTCTTGAGGGCCTTGCTTTATGGTCAGCAGGTGGTAGCTCGGCTTCCCGATACGTGCAGACTCAGATGAAGTGGACACTAAAGCGATGGAGAGTTCCCGGGCTGGGGCGAGGCTGGCGGGGCACAATTAAATACGTGAGGCTTAGCCTTTAAAGGCGTGATGGCAAGGCTGCGCATCACGGGGTCTTGGAATCCATGCAGCTCCGTCTAGTTCTTATAGGTGTTGAGGTGGTCTATGGGGTCTTTCAATCCATTTAGAAACCGATCTATGACATTCGAGACTTTGTTGGGAGAGGAAGTGTAGTGCCTCGGTCATAGCGAGGTTCGTTTGCTTTGTACTAGGCGTCCATGGAGGCCAGGGGCTCGAGCTTTTACCTCCTTCTTGTGTGGGTGAGCTCTTGTTGGATATCCTTGAGCGGGTTGCTCCCGAATCGTTCCTCCTTTCCCCCTCGATGAAATTGACTCTCTCACCTCCATGGAGTCCGCATTAAGCGTTCCTTCGTTGAGAAATGAGTCGGGGTGTACGTGGGGATCGCTACCCTCCCAGTTTCGACTATTTTCTCACCTCACTCCGTGACGTCTTGGGGGCGTCGAGGTGTTATATCATGGTATGTGTATGGCCTTCATGGGCACATTGTTCACCTATGGTGGTGCACATGGTGAGTTAGCCCGACTCCTCGACAAGCGGCCCGATTGATGAGACGGAGCCTCCATCTGGATTCTTCAGCGACATGGAGGCCGGGCGTCTCCCTTGTTGTCGGCTGTCAACATCGTCCTATTGGTCTTATGTCCTCGGGGGGTTGGCAAGACTCCTGCTCATGTTTCGAGTTGATACCGCCGATCCATCGGTTTATTTACTTGAAGGAGCGGTCGTTCCTGAAGCGGTCTCCAAACTAATGGTGCTTTTCTACTCGATCTTGGGTTAAAAACTGTAGGAGTTCTTGAGGCCGTCCGTTGGGTGGATCGCGTATAACACTGCAACTTGCGAAAGGATGATCTGGGGTGTGCCCTCTGGCTCCAGAGTGCACAGTCAGTTCTTTCTTAGAAAAAGGAAAGAATTCAACTGTTGATGGCGTTATGACTACGTACCTTTTGTTGGTGGGATTGCTCGATATTTATAGTGAATGACCGCGATGACTTTCCTAGTTGGATGATGATACAGTGTCTTCCCCATTGGGTAGGGGATCTTTTCTTCCTTATCGCTAACTGAATATTTAGAGGATAATTAGAGGGCCGTAATCGTGGGGATCCTTCTTCCCTTAATTGATATCAGATCATGAATGGGTGTTTTCCTTTCTTTATCTCAGGCGGCGGTCCAGCCAGTTATCCTCGTCACCGGTTAGGCCCTAGGCTTAGTTTCCAGCCACGGGCTTCGGCTTGGGGGGAATCGGGACATCATTATGGGTCGAGTTCCCCGGTAAGACTCTTCTACAGGCCCGTGGAGATCTTGAATCAGTTTCTAAGCCCGGATTCCACTAGGCACGTAGAATTTCTTTTATTTAGGCATCATCACACACACACACACACACACACACACACATATATATATATATATATATATATATATATATATATATATATATATATATATATATATATATATATATATATATATAAAGAATTTAAATTATATGACAATGTTGACCTATATATAAATTTATTTTCATAATATATATTATATACATTGTATTTTATAATTTTAGTATAATATTTGTTTTTTTTTTTTTTTCGTTTGGTTAACCGAAACCATGGTTTTTGTATTTTATAAACCTAAACCAAAATCGAAACCGAAAATTATATAAAACAAAAATTAAAATCAAACTGATCGGTTTAATTAACCTATTTTTCAGTTCGGTTTCGGTTTAGTTTCTCGATTGATTGGGATTCTTAGGTTTTTTTGTCCAACCCTAATAAACTTGTTAGTGTTGTTTACATGGAAATTTTTAAGCCATGACATGCAATAGTGATACATGTTAATTTTTGATAAGAAATTACTTATCACTACAGGACTATAATTTAAGATATTCATATTTATTTTATATTTAATTTCTAGGAAAAATTTAAAAGTTAAATCAATTTTTTTTTTTTTTAATATTTAGTTTCACAACGGAAAATAAACGAAAATTAAAATTTATTAAACATATTATATGTTTTCAAATTATTTAATACTTATATAGATAAATAAATAAAGTGACTTAAATTAAGTGAGTAAAAATAAAATATTGTGCTTAAATATGTTTTTAATTTAATTTGTTTTTTATTTTAAACTTTTTATATTTTATTTCCTTTGCTAAATAATCCAATTTTTTGTTTTTCATATGAAAAGAAAGGAAAAAAATTATTAATTTTAAATACTACAAAAGTAAAAGTGATTAACACCCAAGTTATAATTGTGGGGCAAAAATGTCATTTAACCCAAAAAAAAAATGGAAATAATTAGTTTTACAAATTTTGAATTATTTAAGTTCTTGTAACCAAATGTTTATGTTCTTTAAAAAAATAACCTAAAGTTATTTTTTTGATATATTTAAGATGTTGAAATTAAACTTATAAAAAAATTTAATACTCAATAGAAATACAAAATTAAAAAACGAATGTTTGATACTATTATTCAACATTCAATTAAACAAAAATTATATTTAGCATTGAGTAAAAAAATAAACACTCACTTAAATTTAGTATCTTTTATATTATTTCATATCAAAAAATAGTTTTTAAAAACTGTAATCAAATAGTTTTTTATGATACTTTTTTCAACCAGAACTGGGCTGGAGCGTATTGGGATCGCTGGGCCGGAATTGGAACTACCGCTGGGCCGGGCCGGTGGCTCTAAACGTTCGACTCCTCTGCAAAAACAAGAAACAAAGGGGGATCGACGCCGCCGCTGCCCCGATGTTTAAGCTTCACTTCTTTCCTATGGAAAGAAAAGATCGACTGTTTAGAGGGCGAATGTTCTCATGCACTTTCTTCGTTCATGGGATGGCCTGATATTTATAGTAGATTTTTTCCCAATTGGATGATGATGAGGATTCCCTCTTATTGGACGGGAATTTTTGTCCTTATCGCTATCAGATTAATAAGGGATAATTAGGGAGCAGTTATTGAGAATTATCTTACTTCCCTTATTAGTGAGATTTTATTTGATTTTACAAGGTATAGGCTCTTTAGGCTGTCCGTGTCATTGGCCTTTGGGGCGAATGAACTGGGCTCCCTTTTTAGGCTGGTGCCAGGAGCCCTGTTTCACTCGGGCCTCACACCTTTAAACTACTGACTTCGGGAGGGCTCAAGGCACTTATTTTTCAAACACAAACAATTGTCCTCAAATTCTTGGTTACGACGAGCGGCAAGGGGGCTGTATCAAGCTTGAATCGGTGCGACTCGACGTAGCTGCTCGTGTGGCTGGTTTGCTAGGGCTTTGTCACCGTCAAATGTCCTGTGATAATGATGACCTTTCAACTTTCGTGCTCATTTCCTCTAGTTCCTTCGCCCCAGAATGAAGGATCCCGAATCTTGATTAACTCAAGGAACCCGAGGGACCTCTCCCGCACTCCAATGGATATAGAAACTTTTCCTCAAAACAATCAAATAAACTATGGAGCAACCCCTTTACAATCCTTTACATATCTTTAGAAATAATGCGGAAGCCGGCTGCAAATTTTTTTCTTTTCTTTTTTTTTTCAAACACTTAGTTTTTTTCGTAAAATCGCGTAGTTTCTCCGTTTTTCTGACTTTCCTACCTACAAATACCTGCATAAGCATTTAAAAACACTTCTAATCTTCCAATTTTCAACTCGCTTTAGGACTCCCCGTCCACAACTCAATCAACACAATATATACCATATAGCATTTATTCATTTGAATCATCAAAAACACTCAAAACTTCTTCAATTCCATGCAATAGTTTATAAAAAGATCGGGGCTTAAGCCGACTTGCTTCACCCGCCTAAGTAGTTCCTTTTCAAAATATATCCATATATGCATATATACATGACAGCATTCGATATATAAAATATGCAAAACTATTTATATAATGTCAATATAACGTTTCTTCATGGTTTCACCACCATATGAGGGTACTCACCCACAAGACCGTCTTCTGGGTCCCGAAAATTTTGGAAACATATGGAAAAGAATGAGCTAAAGGAGCCCAATGAGGTACATTTCTCATTAAGGATAACATTTTCAAAGATATATCAAAGTAATACATACTTATACAATTAAAAATCAATTTACGCTTAAACTTTTTTTTTTCTTCTTCTTCTTTTTTCTTTCTTTCTTTCTTTCTTTCTTTCCTCGATGGAACCCAGGGATAAACACACCGAACAGCTTTCCGGCACTCGACGGTGAGGACAGCTTCATTCCAATCATAACCACTACGCTCGCGGGAGGTCCACCACGCCATGGAGAAACTCACGCTTTGCATAGGGTTCCACCAGCAGCACTCCATCACGTGCAAGGATATTACTCGAAACACTCATTTCCCTCCCCGCTTAGTAACCATAACTTTACCCTAAATCCTTACACGCCTAAGGTACCTCAAGCCGATATCACTATAACAACTATATGGGGTTGGGGTAAACTACCGCAAACCTTTTTTAAAATACATTTTAAATCCATTTAAACTCATCATCAACGCCATACATCATACTTTGCCATCTTTAAACTTCCATAATGCCTTAACATATGCATACATATATAAATTCTTAATATAAATATATATATATATATATATATATATATATATATATATATATATGGTATATATATATATATATATATATATATATATATATATATATATATATATTGATGCAAGATAAACATGTACATTAAACTACTACATTAAACTTTTCATTTTACATTCAAAATCGCTCACTTTTAAAACTCAATTTGCAAAACATCATTTTTACACTCTCACAGCTTCACTCCGTCAAATCTCCGCTTGTTTCTGTCGACCTTGCTTCCCCGTCCGATAGTCCTTTCACCTTTTCAAGAAAACCACAACTACACATTAATCATAACTTCCATTTTAATCCACCATTAGCCATTCATTTAAAGCCAAATGAACAAATTACCCTAAGCACTAAAAACCCACTCATTTCAAGCAACCTTTTTCCAACAATACTCTATAGACTTTATGACTAAAATTATTCAAACGGGTCTTCAAAATTTAAGAAACCTCCAGATCAGTCCTCTTATATATCCAATGACATCTCTTTAAATTTTCAATTTGAAATTCTTCAGTTCTCAACCACATAACACAAGCTATGTGCATGTTTTTGATGCCAACTTGGTTAACTCACTGAATCACCTACTGTTATCCTTGATTTATGGGATCTTAATCTACAAATTGGAAATGGTTTCTTTACTCATTTGAAGCTATGGTTATAAGGTTTTCTCCAATTGGAATCACCCAATTTTGGATCACCAAAACTCAAGTTATTGTATTTTACATCTAGATGACTCAATTTGGCAGAACAGAATCTGCACATAGCTCCACTTTGACAAATTTTTTGGGCACTTTTGGGTTACAATTTGCATGCAATTTATTCAGATAAATTTTTCCCCTAGAAGTCTATTTTACCCAGAATTTTGAATCACTCAATTTGGATGAGTGAAACTCGACTTATGGCCAAAACACTACAACCATACCCAAAACAGAGCAAAATCAGTGAGCTACACGAGCTCACCTTTCAGTCCGTATTTGGGAGCCTTAGAGCTACAATTTGCTCTTGGTCCCTTCTATACATTTGTATCCCTATCTCTTATGGTTCTTTACCAATTGGAATCAATTCATTTGGATGATTCTAACTTAATCTATAGCCAAAATAAACACAGGGGTTTTACAGAAATTTTGACAGCATTCCCTTTACTTTACAACATGATCTTAATGCCCTCAATTCAAATCCTTTTCTAAACAATCTAATAAATTATACCTCAATTTACAAATCTCTAACCAATTTCAAACATCAAACCCTAAATCCATTCACCACTTGATTTTTCAAACCCTAACCTAATCCATTTCTTTCAATTTCTATCAATTCATCATGATTCAACTTTAAATACCCCAATTCTACCATCCATACAAGAGAATCAAAGCATTAGGTATGGAAAACATCAAAATCCAACTTTCCCACCATTAAAAACTTACTTGTTCTTGGTTTTCTTGGCCTCTCTTGGATTCCACTTGTAGATCACTAAAGAGTTTGACCGGAGGAGAAAAATCACATCTCCCACCTTGCTCCACCTTTTCTTCCCTCTCTCTCTTCTTTCCTTTCTTTTCTCTCTTTTCTTCTCCCTTTTCCTCTCATAGCTGTGCTCTCCTCTTTTGAGCACACTTAGTCTTGAATTTTGTTTTGACTCAAACTTCCAAAATTACCCTTGAATCAAAGAAGCTCATTGGTTCATTATCATGAGTCACTAACCCTAACTTAGCCTTTTTAAAAATTTTTGATCGGGTTTGTGCCCAAGTATCTCATTGGTCCATTCTCATGATATTTGAATCATAACTTCAGCTATTAAGAAAAGTTTTGATTGGCTCTCAAGCTAAATAAAATATCTCCCTTATAGTACCTTTTATCCTCATTTTCTTTCAATTCTTATAATCGCTATAACAGATTAAACACAAAATATTCTATGGCCTTTCAAACTCGATTGACCATGAAATATTCTAATTAAATTCTTCCCGATTCTGTGCTCAAATCACCCCGAAATAGGATTTAAAACTTCATTAAAATCGGAAATCCGGACAATAGCGAATTATTATCCGAATTACGTTCGGATCGCCTGGAAACTATTCAAACAGACTTCGTTTCAGTTTCGTTAGACTCTGATTATTTTTGGACATTTTCGTATTTTCGGCCCAATTTCCGAAAAATTTCAAAGACAAGCCCACTCCCGGGCCTGAAATCACTATTCACTTAAATTCTAATTCTCTTCTAAATATCACCAAAGTCAGAACTGAAATTTCTTAAAAATTCCTTGCAAACCCCTTTAATCCGATATAATAAGAAACATCTATTCCATAGGGCATCTGGTGAAATTTTGAAAATTTCACTTTTATGCCCAAATGACGTCCTGAGCGCTCAAATTCTAATCTACCCTCATTTCTATCATTGGACCTCTAACTGGCTCAAAAACTACTATTATAACATTCAATCAAAGCAAGGGTTTTACAGAACGTCCTCCGACTGCTGTAAATTTCTGTGTTCCCCTGATCTTGAAGCTTTTTTACTTTTCTGCGAGTTCGGGCTTCCTTTTTCTTAACATTCGTCTGACCTTCTGTTCAAAATCTCTTTTGGGGTTTTGTGATACCTTGCTTAGGGTTGTCCTTTTCGCTTTGTTCCTAGGACTGGTGCGTCTTTTTTCCTTCTGTGTCTCTTCGAGTAATATAAATGGTGGCGCTGTGGCTAACTCGTGGTGTCTTGACCTTACCATTTGATACTCCCACTGTCCGGTCATTCCTCTCCTCATGATGATAGGAGGTGACTTCGCGGTACCCGCTTCATGACAGTGAATCCAATCGTTTAGATGTGGTTGCACTTCAAGATGCCCCGAGGGAACCTCCTCTCCCCTTGGGTAAAGGCAAGGGGAGAATTGACGAGATTAAATACCCTGTTGGGTCGGAATATCCCGTCACGCAGCGTAATGCCCCAGCGGTGGACCTAGCAGAGTTGAGCCTTTATATGGGGAAATTTTCACGAGACGATAGGCCTGTTTAGTGTTCAGTGCGGTCTCTCGGCGTTTTGACCTCCTCGTTGTGCGGTGCCCGAATGGGGTGCTTGCCGAGGTGGCGCCGGCAAATGGCCTCCGTTTCCCTCACATCCCTTTATAAAAGGGTCTTTACAACATTTCAGCGTCGCCCCTCTCCAACTTTGGCCCAATTTCTAGAATTATTACGATTAGGTTGTTGGTTTTCTTTGGGGATAAAGGCTTGTGTGTTCAGTGTGAAAAATACGTTCTGGACCTCTTTAGTGTGAAGGAAGTCGGGAGCTTTCTTTATTTATCTAGAATTCGGTGCTCCTCGATCATCTCGGATCTCGAATCTTCCCATAAATTTTGGAAGAAGCGTTACTTTTTTTGTTAGTGGCCGCGGATTAGGTCTGATCCTTAATGAGGAAGACACCACAGGCGTTAGGCTATCACGGACCACTCCCGAGAATCTGCGTGAGCTTTGCTTTGGCTTAGTTTGGTCTAGTTTTCATAAATTATAGGGTATCCCTAATTTTCCATTGGTTATGCGCTTTTCAGGTATTCGCCATGATCTTAGCCCCAAAGACAAGATCGTAAAGCGGAAGTTGGCCAAGTGTCTTCCGCCGCTTACTCTGGGCTTATCAGGTTGGATATTCCCGGATCTTCAGGTTCGAGGTCCTCCCGCCCTGTTACTTTGAGGCCTTTACCCTCATTCGTTATGAAGTTCTCTCATGATGGGCCTCCCTTTGTTAAGCCTACTAAGGGAGAGCGTCAAGCTCGGGTGAAGACGTTGTCCCGGAGATCTCGTAGTGTGAAGCGGAGGCCTGCGGACTCCTTGAGAAGACCACCGGCACGGGGTAAAATCAGAGGTTGGGGAATGTCTCTTCATCACCTTCGCCCATGTCCTAGAGTGCGGGGCAAGTGTGCCGCCTCGGCGGGTTCCTAGAGCCCCAGTTCGCGACTAGTTACGGATTTATCTTTGCGAGCCAAATTCTCGAGGAGAATTGCTTCGAGCCTCCGTTAGCGGTTATGCCCCACCGCCATGAGTTTGGAGTCCTCTTGCGTTGGCGAGCTCCTCGCCGAGAGTGGAAGAGTTGGGAGCGACGCCCGAGGCGTGGAGATGGGGTTCCTTGCCCGATCTTTGAAGCTCAACTGGCGGGTGCGTCGTCGGAGTCCTCGGGATTCTGATCTCAAGAGGTCGGGTGCCCTGCCTATTGAGGAAGCTCTGGCTCTATCCCTCCAGGGGGTTGCCTCCGTAAGTTCCCGTGTCTTTCCATGTCTGCCTTTATCTTGGTTTTGAGTTGTGTGTTGACTTTATGCTGGGTGTCGGCAGGTGGCTACCCATCTGAAGAGTTTGGAATAAGGGCCGGAGCGGAACGAGGGGTCATGTGGCGCGAGGCCTCTGGCGGAGTGGTACTCTTACCTGCGACGCGGGCTAAGGCGCAGATCGGATGCAAATATGACCGGAGGGCCGTAGATCTCATGTCAGGCTTGAGGCATCTGCGATGAACCTGAGCATGGCCCAGGAGTAGGAAGAAAAGGCTGAAAATGAAACCCAAGGTGGTAGGGTGTGAGCCCGAGGCGAGGGCGGGCTGCGGGGTTGCGGCCCGAGCTTCAAGTAGTCGGATGAGAGCGCAATCATCCCGAAATCTTATTCATGATGATAACTTCGGGAAGAGCTATGTGCTGCTAGAGATGAGCTGCGTAATAGAGCAGCGTTGCTAGTTAGTGCACGTCACGAAGCTTAGGGGCGAGTGAGCTGCATTGAGCGCTGTCCGGAAGTGCCATGGGTTGTGAGGGGACAGCCGGGCGAGGAAACTACGGTTGTTCAAAGGGACGGAGCGATAAACGGACTGAGGATGAGGCACGCACTCGGTGGAGCGCCTGGATGGCTTGCTTTCGGGTTGCTAATGCCTACCGGGCTTGGACCTTGGCGATATCCCTAGTGACGGGGAGGTAGAAGAGTCCTTTTCGTAGGGCGTGCGGAGGCTTGACCACCGGTGAGGCAGCTCCTTCTTCGCCTTCTGCTCCCAGCTCTGGCTTGACTAGCTTCTTTGTATAATTTTGCTTCTTTTTTTTTTTTTTTTTTTTTACGTTGGGCTTCGAACCCTAGATATACGTGATGTCGTTCTCAATGAATACCCCATTTTATATCTCCTCGATTTTTTTTTTCTTCTTTTATAACGGCTTCCCTGATGCTGCTCTTACCTCTGCTGACTTGGATCGGTGGCTATATGGCCTTTGTCTTAGCATTTGAGCTCCTGAGTGTGCATTGTTGAGGCTCCATGGGCTAATCTGCTGGCTTGCTCTGGGCTACCGGGCCTTAGTTGAAGCGGTCGAGGCTCTTGCCTTGGCCGTAGGCTGCGTGGGCTATCCTCTGGCTGAACTTGTTCTGAGGCTACCGAGGCCTTAGTTGGCTGGTCAGGCTCTTCAGCGAGCGGCGAGGCTCAGGTAGGCTAATCTCTTTGTTTGGAACTTGCTCTGGGCTACCCGGAGCCTTAGTTGAGCGGTCGAGCTCTTCAAAAGCTGAGCATTGAGGCTCAGTGGAGCTATCTGCTGGTGAACTTGCTCTGGGCTACTTTGCCTTAGTTAGTGGATTAGGCTCTTCAAAGGCCCGGGCTACTAAAACCGTGTGCTAATGCACGAAATTTGAGACTTGCTCTGAGCTACTAGGCCTTAGTTGAGCAGTCGAGCTCTTCAAAGTAATGCATTTGAGACTCAGTGGGGTATCACTTCAATTTGAACTTGCTCTAGGCCACCGAGACTAGTAGTTGACGGTCGAGCTCAAAAATGACGGCGAGGGCTCGCGTGGGCTAATATGCAAATTTGAACTTGATCTGAGCTACCCAGGCCTTGGATTGACGGTCAGGCTCTTCAAAGCTGGCGGATTGGTTCGGCTGGGGCTAATACACTTTATTAAACTTGCTCCTAGGCTGCGGGCCTTACTTGAAGCGGTTATGAGCTCTTCAAAGCGAACTCACGAGGTCATAGACTGTCTGCTTTGGTGAACTTGCTCTTGGGCTACGGCCTTAGTTGATTGACGATCGAGCTCTTAGTGGCCGTTGAGGCTCAGGTGAGCTGTATCCTTGAGCTAAACTTGCTCTTGAGCTGCAAACCTTGGTTTAGCGGTCGAGCTCTTCAAGCCCGGAGCTGCGAGGCTCGTGGGCTAATCTTATCTGGACTCTTGAGAAACAGTGGCGAGTTCAGTCTTGGCTGGCGATCTATGGAGCACCAGTGACTCAAATAACAGCATTTTGTTCTTTGACTTGAGTGTTGGTTGACTGGAGCTGGAAATCTTCAAATGCAGATGATTGGAACAGTAGGCTAATACCCAGGCAGACTTGTCTATGGAAATGGGCATGTTAAGTGATCTGGAATATTCAAAACATGGCAAGGGCTCAGTGGGCTAATGCTGGTGAACTTGCTCTGGGCTACCGGACCTTAGTTGGCGAGTCGAGCTCTTTAAAGGCGAGCCTCTTGAGTCTTGTGGATTGACTTCCACTTCTTGGAAGATGCGCGGGCTTCTTTAATCTTGGTTTATGGAGGTGGAGCCAGGCGCTGCGATTTTACAAAGTCTTTCACGACCCACTCACTTATAAATTGAGCTCCTGCACGATGGAGCTCATGCTTCGAACCTTCTTCCCTTTTTGGGGCGTAACTGGAATCTGCGCGTGATGAAGCGTCAAGGCTTGTGATCTTCACGAGAGAGTCACTTTGAGAAGATCTTGGGATGAGGCGTTTGGTTCCCGATATTTTCACTTGTAGGGTGTGTTTTCTTAGTTCCTTTATGGGGTTATGTTATTCCTAGCCCAGTCCCCAGATGACGATGCAGGTGCTAGGGAATGCATCCCGAGGTGTGTAAAGACTTTTGATGCAGCTTTTTTCATTCTCCTCTTCTTCCTTCTCTTTCTTTCTCTTTCTCTTCTTCTTCTCCTTTTCCTTCTCTTTCACCTCGCACTCGCCCACTTCTCCTCTCTGTTCTTCTCTTTCTCTTCTTTCTTCTCCTTTTCCTTCTCTTTTTCCTTCTCTTTCGCACTCTCTCTTCCTCTCTTTCCCTCTCTCTTTCTCTTTCTTGAGATTTTTTTTTTTTGTTTTGAGGAACTGCTTGTATTGTTCATTCGCGAGATGTAAGGGATAGCGCTGGCGATTATGTCGGTGTACCTTCATTGGAATAAGAACAATATATTTTATTTTGGAAACATCATCAGGTAATGATACGAGGTGTGTAATTTTCTCGGGTGCTACCTGGACGAGCTATTTGCTTTTTTTTTTTAGATGCCTTACTTTAAGATCCATAAGGATATTAAATAGAGTAATCAACGAACACACAGACTGTTATCTTAAAGCTGATAATACTTTATTAAAGATTATAATCTGAGGTCTATTGATAGAAACGCTTGAGGTGTTCAGCGTTCCAAGAATGAGGTAGAATTTTTCCTTCTTACGGCCGAGTTAGTAGTTGCGAATTAATGACGCGAGACACGATATAGGGGCCTTCCCAGTTGGGCCCTAGTTTTCCATGTGTTGGATTTTTTCTTGTAGGAAGAATCTTTTTTAAGACTAGGTCCCCAGGCTTGTAGCTCCTTGGTTTGACCTTTTAGTCGTAGTACCTTGTCGTCTTCCTTTGGTAGTCTTAATGCGTTTACGGACCCCGATCCACACTTTTGACTAAGTGCAGGTTTAGGCGGAGAGCCTCTTACGTTATGTTCAGCGCTTGCGATTCAATCATGGGGATTTTAATCCCGTCTCGGCGGGGCTGCCACCTCGGTGCCCAAACGCTAGAGCGAATGGTTCTGAGTTAACGACTTGCGTGTGGATTACGTATGCCCATATCACCTCGGGAGGTATTCACCATTTGCCTTTTAGAACTTCGACTTGGTCTTTATGACTGCTTTAAGGGTTCTAATGGTGACTTATGCACATCCATTAGATTGTGGATGAAATTTCGAGGGCGAGTAATAGTTCATAGCGATCAGAGCTTCGACACGAATCCACAAACTTGGGATTGTGATTGCTTCCGTTGCGACACGAGGCTCTCGAGATACGAGCACGCATGTGGCACGCGAAACGATTTGCGTACCTTTGTTCACTGATGGTAGCGAGGCTGGAAACACGCCCATTTGGTGAAATAATCCACTACTACGATGACAAATTTGCATTGGCCCTTTCCAATGGGCGAGAGAGATTTGATATCTCATACTCATTGGCCCGAAAGGTCGAGGGCTTATGATTGGTCGGTGACTGAGATAAGTGAGAGATTTTGGCGTGCTCACGACAAACTTTGCATTTCTGACTAGCTACGACTGCGTCGAGCATTATGGGCGGTAGTATCCCACACCTTAAGACCTTTCACTTGGCCTTTCGAGCACGATCTGATTCACTGCGCGCTTCATGTACTTCCCTCGGTGCGTAGTCGGCATCCTCTGCGATGCACTTGAGAATGGGTGTGTGAAAAACCTCGTTTATAAGGGGCCCCAGATGAGCAGTGAACTTTGTGAGACTTCGACCTAGCTTTGATGCCTCCTTTGGATCGTTTAGCGTGGTACTTATTAAGTAGTCCCGAATGGGGTCCGTCCATCTCGGCTTAGGCGTAATGAGACCTCTTCGCTGTTGAGATCTACGGAGGGCTCTGAAAGGTGCTCGACGGGCATCAATTTGTTGAGGTCCTCTTGGGAGGCTATTGCCAGTTTTGCTAAGGCATCTGCTCGCGAATTTTCTACTCTTGGTATGTGTCTAACCTGAACTAGTACGAACTTCCTTAGCAATTCCCGTACCTTTTGAGTGTCGGATCATTTTCACCTTTAGCCTCGTAGGTGTCTTATTTGCTTTACCACCAAGCGGGAGTCGTTGCGTATAATTTGATCAGCTTCGTCGAATGGGCGAGGTTGAGTCCAGTATGTGACCTCATGCACCGACCTCCGTTGTTGGAGGCTCGGAACTAGTCTGAGGCGCGTACTCGATGTCACGACATTTCTTACGGAGAGGGTCGAATTGGCCGAACACACTCCCTTGAGCATTGGCGGGGCTGACTTCTTCCAAATGGGAGGGTCGGCGTCGTTTGATATCTTTGGCAAGCTACGTCGAGTGAATTCCATAGCGAGAAATGCGCCAAGATCTGCCCTTTTATTCTTTGTTTTTGGTTTTGTATCGATGTCGAACTCGCTTCGACTCTATGGCCTACTTCATCAATCTTCTCGAGGTCTACGGTTTTATGTAGCACCTACTTCGCAGGGTATTAGTTGGGATTTGATGGTATGCTTGGGGAAGTAAGGCGAGTTTCAGTGGCGTAGTTACCAATGTAAGTTAGTTTCCATCCTTGGATACCTGCTCCTCTGCTCCGCTTGAGCTCGGCTGCAATAGTAAGGCCGGGTCTGCAGTCTTTGTCTCACGTCCCGGAGACGGTGATGGTGAGAAATCCCGCTGCTAGATGCGGGTAAGGAGCTCTCCCTCAGAGGGACTTACCAGAATGGGGGGGGGGGGGGATTTCAGATAAGTTTTTAGTGCTGCCAATGCTTCCTCGTAGCGTGCATCCGTTAAGCTTTTTCAAAATGCAAAGGAAAAGGGTGGCACTTATCGGCGGACCTGGCGACAGCGCGGCTGTCCTTCTAGTAAAGGCGTTGGACTTCTTTTATGTGATGGTGACGACATATCGAGCCGGCTTTTTATCTTGTGCAGGTTTGCCTCTATTCCTCGGTTGTTGACTATAAAACCTAGAATTTTGGTGAGACTAAAACGCATTTGGCAGTTCAACTTCATATTTGTACTCTCACTTGATCGGGGAATGCCTCGACAGATGAGCTATGTGGAGCTCGGTAAATGATTGATTTTACGACATGTCGTCTATATATACCTCCATGGATGCCCCCTATTTGCTTCTAGAACATCTGTTCACCAATCTACGGTAGGTAGTTCATGCGTTTTTCGATCAAGCGTACCATGTGATAGGTCCCTTGCAGCTTTATTGAATGAAGTCTTTCTCTTGGTCGCTAGTGTCCATCTTGATCTGGTTGTATGTAGGAGAAAGTGTCCATAAAAATTTGAGTTCATGAGTGGTACATTTGCGTCTACTAAAGATCGATCAGTGGGAAGCTATCTTTGGGGCATGCTAGATTGATGTCAGTAAAGTTGATGCAGAGTCGCCATTTTTCGTTCGCTTTTTTGGCAGTGCAGCGTTGGCCAACCATTGAGTGTCCACTTCTCGTCCTTTTGCCTAGGAGCTTGAGCCTCCTCGTGTCGCTTTTTATCTTTTGGTGAAACTCCCTTCTTTGCTTGGTGGTTTGAAGGACGGACTAACGTTTAGTCACGCAGGTGATTATTCAGGTCGATCCCTCCCGTGTCCTCCTGGCACCAAGCGAAGACATCCTTGTTCTATTTCAAGAAGTGGATAAGGAGGCTTAGAGGTCTCTCCTCACAACGGGTAGATGTAGAAGCGGTGTTCGAGTTGTCAGATCCTAGCGCACAAGCTCGACTCTTGGGGGTCGGTCGGTGTTTACCTCGTCGGCGCGTCTGAGCTGGTACCGTATATGTTGTCGGCCGCTTTGCTTCGGTGATCTTGAATAACGCTCCTTTGTACGAGTGGTCTCCTCAGGTCATTCCTACTCCGTTTGTGGTAGGCTTGATCCTGTGTGGTGAGCGGAGGATGGCTTTTGCTGGCATTAAGAGGAGAGTGCGCAATAACGCGTTATAGCGAGGAGGGCATCTACTGAAATCTTCTTTGTCGTTGTTGCACAGCACGAGGGTCTCCCAAAAGTGAGAACTATTTGTATGGACCCCAATGAACTTTCTCCGGAGAATCTCGTAGGTGGGTCTTTGAGTAGTTTCTAGCTTCTCCCACTTCCGTGCCCGTCTTGTGTAAGCCTTGAATGATGTCGATTGAGCTCCCATTAGTCGACAAGGACACGGTGGATTGTTTTATTAGCCACAGCGCCTTTGTCTGAAGGATCGTCGTGGGGTGTTGACATCCCTCCATGCAGATACGAGAATGTTATGGCGATTATGCGGCGGGACCGGGAGAAAATCCATATTTCTAAGAGGAAGGATAAAATGGTAATTGGTAAAAATCGAATTTTCTAGATCTCGGATAGCGAAGCGAACTGCCGTTGGAATGAATGCCATGAAATCTAGCTACCGCGTCGAATTTCGTGGTCGAGAGGCAGATGGGATTTCACGTTTTCGGGCGTGGGGTGTAGGATAATGATGGCAAGGTTGGGAATGCCACATGCCACACGAAGTGACATGGCATGGAAAGAATGGCTCACAATTAGCCATGTGTGGGAAATGGATCCCATGGCTCACATTGAGCCATGTAAGTGGTGATGTCATAAAGAAAGAATTATGAAATAAAAGAAAAGGGATGGAAAATTGAGAGCCACACAATTGTCTTGGGGAAGGAGGGGAGGAAGCTTCCTCAGGCTGGCCCTATCGTTGAATGCTCAAAGGGAGAAAGAGCGAGAAATGAGAAAATGGGAAAATGAAAGAGAAAGAAAGAAAGAGAAAGAGATAAAACAAAAGCGGAAGCGTGGGGAGGAAGGAAAGAAAAGAAGAAGCGAGGAGGTCTTGGATCTCATTTTCTAGAGAAGTCTTCCTTCTCTCTCTGGGTTTTGTAGCCCGATCCGGCCAGTGGTTCTTTGCGACAGAAGGAGAGTTGTTACGAAGAGGACAACGTGTGGACTCCGGTTTTAGGGAGTTTCTACAAACTCCGGAAAGGTGGGTTTTCTCTCTTTGTTTACTTTCCTTAAGGGTTATGTAATGGATGGGGATTTGTTGAGGCTGAATGGTAGTGGTTGATTCAAAAGCTTTGGACCGAGTTAAGAAATCCCTAGAGTGTTTTGGACAGTCCACGGACTGTTTGGGTGTTTTGCTTGATTTGTGTGGTGTTGTGTTATTGCCATGAGAAAATAACATGTTTGTGTGATTTGTGGGCAGTTCCAAGATGGACTGCCGGGTTGTGCCTTAGCCCATGTGAGCTAAGTTTATGTTATTATTGTAAAATGAATAACATGATTTATGGAACTAATTATGTTAATATATGCATGAGTGATATATTAGCATGTGTTATATGTTTACATGTCTTAAATTGTATTGTGACTTGGGTGGGGAAGTAATCAGTGAGGGAAATTCCTTCTTTGGGCTTTGCTCACCCCGTCGTGGGAATATATTTTTCTGGTATTGAAGATGCAGTGGGGATGGGACGCATCAGGGTTTTAAATGAAGAAACAGCGAATGGCCTTATCTTGTATTTTACATTTTTTTTTGTAAAATTTTGGTGAGACCCATTTTTGTATAAATTGTAATTGAAAACACAATTGTAAATAAATCATTTTTTGTATAAAATATATAATTGTGTTGAATGGATACTCTGAGCCCAATCGAGCATTTTACACATGTACGTGTCTCAGGCGTGAGACATGTAGATCCGTGGGTTGTGGTGGTCAGCGGACACCCCGGGATTAGGCGTCACGATTGTCGAGTCGAGTAGTTTGGACCTTTGCTTGCACTTTACTACCTCTCCAGGACTGATGCTCTGTGAAATGGGCCTTCTTTGTGTTGGACTCCCCACCTCCTGCAAATCCTCCACGAGAGATCACATGGATTTCCCAAAGGAACATTGATGCTAAGTTGTCATTGTCGAGGCGGTGGTAAGGCTGCTGATCGACCTTTAGAGGAAAGCTATGTACTTGACGGAGAATATCTCATGAATCAGGTATTCTATATCCTTGGTATGCAATCGTCAAGTTCGTGCGAAGTGGTCCTGTGGAACTCGGTATTTAGTGTTGTTATCTCTCTTGGTAAGGTCTGTCCTCATCTAGGATGGCCATCTCGAGAGGAAATTTTCATGTTGCACCTCGAAGACACAGTAATCTTTGTGGCTATGTCGGGGTTGAACCGGCCAAGGTAGATCTGGAACCAGTAGCTCGGGCTAAGGTGGTCCCAGACGGTCTCTGATGCTTCCTCGCCTCTTCGGGGACCGTTGCCTGTCCCTCCTTGGAGATCTCTCTCGATTTCTTTGTCTCCTAGGGCTTCGCTCCAATTGCTTGTCAATCCTGCTTTTCTCCTTGTGGGTTGAAGAGCTTCCTCTCTTGAATGTAAGGGCTTCTTCGCCGTTAATGTACTTCTCCGCTTTAGCGAGCATGACCATATTTACGAGGATTCTTTGAGATGGAAAACATCAAATCTTGCAGGCGAACTCCTAGCCCGTGATGAATGCGGTGATGTGAACTTTACCAAGTCGGTACATCTCCTTGAGACTCGGCATTGAACCTGCAGACATAAGACCTCGGGCTCTTACGGGCTCGCTATGGTCGTAGTGATGCTTCGACTCTACGTGTTCTGGCTCGATAAAGTGGGAGGCGAATACGATGGAGAGCTCTCTAAATGAGGGCGAAGGCGGTGGGAGCCTATTAAACCAAGCCAACGCCGGGCCTTTTAGTGTGATAGCGAAGGCTCTGCACCGTACGAGGTCTTGATATCCGTGCAGTTCCATCTGGTTCTTATAGGTGTTAAGATGGTCGAGAGGATCCTTCATTCCATCGAACGCCTCTATTTGCAGCATCCGGAACTTGTTGGAAGGGAAGTGCACCTCGTGTGAGCGGTATTTCGGTTCTTGCACCATAGTGTCCATAGAGTCCGGTGCTCGGCGCTCCACGACTTCGCCGTATGGCGAGCTCTGGTTGGATACCGCCGAACCTATATTTACATGATGTCCCGAATTTCCTTGCTAAGAGAATTAGGCTCATCGTTACGATGTCCCCAGTATTGCTTGTTGCGCTCACTACAGGGGCTGGTGAGTCCGTGCCCAGCTGTGGATGTTTACGCCTCTCGGAGGCGGAGTCGAAGTGAGCTGTCTTCTGAGGGGTGGTGTTATGGCCTTCCTGGGTCTGTCGCGCTTCCAGCGGGCGTTGCATCTGCCTGGTGAGTAGCTCTAACTCCCCCATCAAGCGTTGGTTGGTGAGACGGAGTGCCTCCACCTTGTCCGTGTTGGCCTGCATTGTCTCCATTGCACCCTTGGGAGGTCGACTATCCACCCCACCTAGCTGGTCTTGCATCCTGGGAGGATTGACGTGGCTCCTACTTGTATTCCGAGTTGATACCATCGATTCTTAAGGTCGAACTTTGTTGTAAATGAGCTATCGTTCAGTGGCCTTGATGATGCTTTTTCAACGAGCGGGTGCAGGTGTGTTGGGATCGTTAGGCGGGGCTGGAGCGCCGTTGGGCGGTCAGTGGCTCTGGGCGTTCGATCCTACGCAAAAACAAGAAACAAGGGGATCGGCGAGGCTCGCCCGTCGTCGGCTCGATACTATGTCGGTTCTTTCTGTAAGAAAAGATGTTGTTTAGAGAGGCGAATGTTACAGCATTACCTTTCACCAATGGGGTGGCCTGGTATTTATAGTAGATTTTTTCCCAATTGGATGATGATGAGGATTCCCTCTTATTGGACGGGGAATTTTCTGTCCTTATCGCTATCAGATTAATAAGGAATAATTATGAAGCAGTTATTGAAAATTATCTTACTTCCCTTATTAGTGAGATTTGATTTGATTTTGCAGGGTATGGGCTCTTTTAGGTTGTCAGTGTCTGTTGGCCTTTTTGGGAGCAAATGAGCGGGCTCCCTTTTGGGCGGTGCCGGGGGGCAGCGTTTCCTTTGGGTGCCTTATAAATCTTTTAAACCTACTTGGAAGCGGTGAGTGGGCCTGCGCGCCTATTTTCAAACCAGACAGTTTAATATATATATATATATATATATATATATATATATATATATATATATATATATATATATATATATATATATATATATATTCCAAAAAACGAAATGAAATGCCCAAAAATTCCTTAGATAGAATATTATAAAAAATGGTAATTTGATTAAAAAACAATTTTGATTAAAAAAAAAAACCTTTTTGGAAACACAATTTTGAAATTTTGATCTTTCACCTGTCTTGATTTGTACAAAATTAAAGGATGTATTAGATTATGACTTTCATGGAATTATAAAGTCTATAAAAATCATTTACTTTATAGATTGTATTCAAGAATTTACATTTCAAGAACGAAATGATACTTGAAAATTCCTTAAAGAGAATATTATAAAAAAAAAATGGTAATTTGATTTAAAAAAACCTTTTTCAAAACACAAATTTGAAATTTTGACCTTTCACCTGAAAATTAAACTTTTTGCTTCTTCATGCAAGTAAACTTTTTTTCTCGGGGGATGTCTTAGATTATGATTTTCATGGAATTATAAAGTCTATAAAAATCATGACTTCATGTAGTATTCAATTACATTCCAAAACGAATTGAAATGCCCAAAAATTCCTTAGAGAGAATATTATAAAAAATTGTAATTTGATTAAGAAAAACCTTTTTAAAAACACAATTTTGAAATTTTGACCTTTCACCTGTCTTGATTTGTACAAAATTAAATTTTTTGTTTTTTCATGAAAATAAACCTTTTTTCTCAGGGGATGTATTAGATTATGACTTTCATGGAATTATAAAGTTTATAAAAATCATAACTTCATGTAGTATTCAATTACATTCCAAAACGAAATGAAATGCCCAAAAATTCCTTAGAGAGAATATTATAAAAAAATTGTAATTTGATTAAAAAAAAACCTTTTTGAAAACACAATTTTGAAATTTTGACCTTACACCTGGATATGTACAAAATTAAACTTTTTGTTTTTTCATGAAAATAAACTTTTTTTTCTAAGGGATGTATTAGATTATGACTTTCATTGAATTATAAAGTCTTTAAAAATCATGACTTCATGGCGTATTCAATTACATTCCAAAACGAAATGAAATGCCAAAAAATTCCTTAGAGAGAATATTATAAAAAAAAATGGCAATTTGATTAAAAAAACCATTTTGAAAACACAATTTTTAAATTTTGACCTTTCACCTGTCTTGATTTGTACAAAAATTAAACTTTTGTTTTTCATGAAAATAAACCTTTTTAAGGAATGTATTTAGATTATGACTTTCATGGAATTATAAAAGTCTATAAAAATCATGACTTCATGGCGTATTCAATTACATTCCAAAATGAAATGAAATGTCCAAATATTCCTTAGAGAGAATATTATAAAAAAGGGTATAATTTGATTTAAAAAACCCTTTTGAAAACATAATTTTGAAATTTTGACCTTTCACCTGTCTTGATTTGTACAAAATTAAACTTTTTGTTTTTTCATGAAAATAAACTTTTTTTTCTAAGGGATGTATTAGATTATGACTTTCATGGAATTATAAAATCTTTAAAAATCATGACTTCATGACGTATTCAATTACATTCCAAAACGAAATGAAATGCCCAAAAATTCCTTAGAGAGAATATTATAAAAAATGGTATAATTTGATTAAAAAAACCCTTTTGAAAACACAATTTTGAAATTTTGACCTTTCACCTGTCTTGATTTGTACAAAATTAAACTTTTTGTTTTTTCATGAAAATAAACTTTTTTTTCTAAGGAATTTATTAGATTATGACTTTCATGGAATTATAAAGTCTTTAAAAATCATGACTTCATGTAGTATTCAATCACATTCCAAAACGAAATGAAATGCCAAAAAATTTCATAGAGAGAATATTATAAAAAATGGTATAATTTGATTAAAAAAAACCCTTTTGAAAACACAATTTTGAAATTTTGACCTTTCACCTGTCTTGATTTGTACAAAATTAAACTTTTTGTTTTTTCATGAAAATAAACATTTTTTCTAAAGGATGTATTAGATTATGACTTTCATGAAATTATAAAGTCTATAAAAATCATCACTTCATGGCGTATTCAATTATATTCCAAAATGAAATGAAATGCCCAAAAATTCCTTAGAGAGAATATTATAAAAAAAAATGATATAATTTGATTAAAAAAACCCTTTTGAAAACACAATTTTGAAATTTTGACCTTTCACCTATCTTGATTTGTACAAAATTAAACTTTCTATTTTTTCATGAAAATAAACCTTTTTTCTAACGGGTGTATTAGATTATGACTTTCATGAAATTATAAAGTCTATAAAAATAATGACTTCATAGCGTATTCGTTTACATTCCAAAACGAAATGAAATGCCCAAAAATTCCTTAGAGAGAATATTATAAAAAAAATTGTAATTTGATTAAAAAAAACCTTTTTGAAAACACAATTTTGAAATTTTGACCTTTCACCTGTCTTGATATGTACAAAATTAAACTTTTTGTTTTTTCATGAAAATAAACATTTTTTCTAAGAGATGTATTAGATTATGACTTTCATTGAATTATAAAGTCTTTAAAAATCATAACTTCATGGCGTATTCAATTACATTCCAAAACAAAATGAAATGCCCAAAAATTCCTTAGAGAGAATATTATAAAAAAAAATGGCAATTTGATTAAAAAAAACCATTTTGAAAACACAATTTTGAAATTTTGACCTTTCACCTGTCTTGATTTGTACAAAATTAAACTTTTTGTTTTTTCATGAAAATAAACCTTTTTTCTAAGGGATGTATTAGATTATGACTTTCATGGAATTATAAAAGTCTATAAAAATCATGACTTCATGGCGTATTCAATTACATTCCAAAATGAAATGAAATGCCCAAAAATTCCTTAGAGAGAATATTATAAAAAAATGGTATAATTTGATTTAAAACCTTTTGAAAACATAATTTGAAATTTTGACCTTTCACATCTTGATTTGTACAAATTAAACTTTTGTTTTTCATGAAAATAAACTTTTTTCTAAAGGGATGTATTGAATTATGACTTTCATGGAATTATAAAATCTTTAAAAATCGCTTGACTTCATGGCTGTCAGTACATTCCAAAAGCGAGTAAATGCTAAAAATTTCCTTAGAAGAATATTATAAAATGGTATAATTTGATTAAAAACCCTTTTGAAAACACAATTTTGAAATTTTTGACCTTTCACTGTCTTGATTTATGCAAAAATTAAACTTGTTTTTTCATGAAAAATAAACTTTTTCTAAGGATTTATTAAGATTATGCCTTTCATGGAATTATAACGTTTTTAAAAATCATGACTTCATGTAGTATTCAATCACATTCCAAAACGAAATGAAATGCCCAAAAATTCCTTAGAGAGAATATTATAAAAAATGGTATAATTTGATTAAAAAAAACTCTTTTGAAAACACAATTTTGAAATTTTGACCTTTCACTTGTCTTGATTTGTACAAAATTAAACTTTTTGTTTTTTCATGAAAATAAACATTTTTTCTAAGGGATGTATTAGATTATGACTTTCATGAAATTATAAAGTCTATAAAAATCATTACTTCATGGCGTATTCAATTATATTCCAAAATGAAATGAAATGCCCAAAAATTCCTTAGAGAATATTATAAAAAAATGATATCTTGATTAAAAAACCCTTTTGAAAACATAATTTTGAAATTTTGACCTTTCACCTATCTTGATTTGTACAAAATTAAACTTTCTATTTTTTCATGAAAATAAACCTTTTTTCTAAGGGGTGTATTAGATTATGACTTTCATGAAATTATAAAGTCTATAAAAATAATGACTTCATAGTGTATTCAATTACATTCCAAAATGAAATGAAATGCCCAAAAATTCCTTAGAGAGAATTGTTACACCCCAAAATATACCCTAACAGTTTTATAACATGTTTAGGGTATAAAATAAGTTAAAATTGTATTCGTTCGAAAAAAATGACATTTTTATGAAAAATGGCAAAACGGTAATTTTGTCACTTGAGAAAATTCTGGAAAATTTCTAGATCCCGGATGACGAAATGGACATCACCGTTGGAATCGTCTCGTGAAATCTAGCAACCCTGTCGAATTTCGTCAAATTCCGAGACAGTCGGAATTTTCACGAATTTCAAGACAACGAGCGTTGAGTTAACCCAAAAAACGGGATTTTTAGAAAAATCTCAAAAATTGACAATATTTAAAGAATGTCCATTTAAGATTATTTAGAAAACTTGAGCGGCGAAATCGGTGTTTGGGCTGAAACGGACAGAGATGGAGCAAAGGGGGGACATGTGAGCCCCACCTTAAACATATATATATATATATATATATATATATATATATATATATATATATATATATATATATATATATATATATATATATATATATATATATATATAAAATAAGGAGGAAGGAGCAGGGCAGCCGAGGAGGAGGGGCGGCGTGAGAGATGAAATTTTATTTTATTTTTATTTTCTTCGCTTCTCTTTTCGATATATATAGTTTCGATCGTCCCGAGTCGTCGGACCAAGAGCAGTTAAATGTACTCGGCTTGAGGGTTACACGTGAGTACCAAAAACATGGGATTTCATCGAGAATTCAAGTAAGAAGTTCGGAAAATCCTAAGTTTCTATATTTTCTCAGATCTACCGCTTTCTAACGATCAGAATTGGTTGGATCAAGAGACAAAGTTGATCCACGCATCTCGGGAGCGCTCGCATGTGTACAAAATGCCCCAGTTTGTCAGCTCCTCTGAGTGAGAATTTTCTCTGCTGAATAAAGTCGTATGCGGCATAGGTTGTTTAAGTAGAAATAAGTAGTGTGATTTAGTCCCGATATTTAGGGTGGAATATTGGAAATTTTAAGTTAATTCGAGCAGTCATTGTATTGAAGGATATAAATTAGATAAAGAATAAGAATATATATGAATATATGATATAATATGAATAGATGAATAATATGAATATAGGAATATATGAAATGAATATATGATATAAATACATGAGATTAGGAAGTATACGATTAGACAACACATACTAGAAAATGCCTGAATAATAGGAAAATAGTTACATGTATGGTAAAGAATTCTGAATACAGTAAATTGAAGTTAAAAGATATATGAAAAATGCAAAGATACAAATACATGGTTATAAATATCGCATATGATTACCGAATAACAAAAATTATTCGAGAATATGAGATATGTACTGAATATGAAATATAACTAGATTGTCTACTTAGAACCTAGTAGAGGGATAGATGGGCATGCCTATTAGGGAAAAACAAGTATGTAGCATACCGATCAGCTGGCTCTGTATGGGTCATTACATCGCCTTCGGGTCCTTATAGATGAGTCGATTGTCTCGTCTGATGATATGGCTTTGTCGGGCCCTTATAGATCCTTGTTTACGTGCGAGTGATCTGGTATGTCGAGCCCATATAGTTTCCTTTATCCACTTTTAAGGTTTATGCAGGCATGAAACATAAAACAAATGACAAGTATATGCACATGATTCGAAAATGATAAAAGTACATGACATGATATGAGAAGCATGACATTGCTATGTGATAACAAGTATACAAGTACAAGAAATAAAGTGTCAATGACACGAAATGTATATGACAGATAAAGTATATGAAAAGCATATGAAAGTACAGTATATGAAAAGCACAGTATATGAAAATCATAGGAAAGTATAGTATATGAAAAGTACAAGATGAAAATATAGGGAAGTACAATATGGCAGTACAAGATGAAATGAAAGTATATGACAAAATGTAAAAATTACATAAAATCACATTGCTACTGAATGACAACCAAACATGACAATTCCCTCTGAAATCTATCGTGATATCAATTCTATAGTCAAGTGAATCTCTGCAAATTAAATGGCAAGGAAATCACATTGCTACTGAATGACAAACATGACGAGATTCCCTCTCGAATCTGTCGTGAATGTCAATTCTATAGTCAAAGTGAATCATACTGTTAAATGCGAAATCACATTGCTATTGAATGACAAACAGGACGAGGTTCCCTCTCGAATCTGTCGTGAATGCCAATTCTATAGTCAGAGTGAAAACGCAAATGCAAAGTATATGACAATACAAGATCGTATAAGAAAATATAATAAAACAATATGTAAGAAATGAATACTATAGCATGGGCGTGTAGCCACTACATGAAAGGAGACATGATATAGGTACAGGATAAGAAATGATATATGTAATAGTACATAGAATGTAATAAGTCATAGAACTGAAAGATGAAAAAGACTAGAAACAGGTAAAAGACATATGAAAGCATTTGAATAAGGCTGCGACCGTCGATGTGTGGTGAGTCCATGTATATGTTTTCCCTTTCAAGGCGTAAAAGCAGCACGGGTTTTAATCCGTGTAAAAGGTCTGGTGGAGCGAGAGGATAGGACGCCGCATCAGCGGCACGGGCCGTCTCGAATGGGTGCTCAACGCCTTTGTTCACATAATCTTATTTTCATTGGGCGAGGTATATGTATAGTTTTGTAATAGTAAGAAATTGTAATAAAAATCTAGTAAAAGGGACTCAAGTATATGTGTATAGAATATAATGAATGCCACTATGGTGGTATGTATAATGTATATGTAAAAAAAAATTTTGTTATTACAGAAATTGTGCATATGAATGAGAAAAGCAGTACAGTGTCGGCTACGAGAAAGAAAAGGTTAAAGAGTCTCGGTCCGAGTGCTTGACAACACAAAGCGACACCACATCGTGTGTCGAGTTGGGGTGTAAGCAGTTAGTATTGTCAAGCGAGGTTTAGGCGTTTACGGAATTGCACAAAAATGGATAGAGAGAGAGAAGAAGTATAAGATGCGATTCTAGATAGAGTATAAGAGATAGAAAAGTCTATGTATAGAAATGTATTGGCCTGATGTGGATGTCCTTGTGTGTTGTATAGATGGATCGTCCTAAAGAAGCTAATGAAAGTGTTAACCAAGGGAACAAGGGTTATCGAAGCTTCTCGACCTCCCAACAATGTCACTAGCGATCAGATAAAGCCTTTGCTAAGAATTATACGCGAGAGACATGGCTCGGGTATTGGATGGACTGCATGAGTCTATCAAGAGCTATTTAACACCTGCGACTTCTCTTCAGCGTGTGACTTTTCCCTTAATTGGTACAAGATGCTATGAAAGTAGAAAAACCTGAATCAAGTAACCAAGAAAGGTCTCAGAAGAAGGAATTCTCAAGAGGTGGTTCCTCTTCGGGTAAAAGGGTCAGAGAGCTTCAAGCTGATTCGATACACGGTTCAGCTACCAGGGGTAGAAGGCAAGGGCCTAATGTTGCTCCTAGTTCTAGTAAAGGCATGGCCTCATGACAAGGAGAAAGTTTAGAATGCCCTCATTGCCACAGTGTCGGGTGTTTAGTCTTGACGAGAGGATGTTCGGATGTGGAAGTAGCGACCATTTCTAACCAGTGTCCTCGAGTGCGGGGATAATGAAAATTACGCAAAGGAGATCGGTGCTTAACACCTTCGACTCGGGGTCGAGGTGGTCGATCGACACAGAGGCGTGGAGGTCCGATTAATCGAGGAGACGGTGGATCGTCTAGTGCGCATAGCCCGGCCAAGGCTTATGTTATCTGGCTCGTGAGGATCAGGATGCTCCCGATGTTATAGCGGGTATTTCCTCGCTTTATGATATTGAGATGTATGCATTGATTGATCCTGGATCTACTCATTCGTATGTGTGCATTGAGCATGTATTTGACAAAGTACGGTGGTGGAAGAATTGGCATCACGACGCCCATGTGACTAGTCGGATTGAGAGCAGTGTTAGTGTGAATAAGCGTATCTGAGAAATTGCCCCATTGTTATACAAGCAAGAGAGTTTCTGTGTTTGATATCATTAGAGTTTGACAGTTGCAGGAATGGATTGGTTTCATTAAACACCACGATCTCAAAAATCACGCATGGTACATAATAAAATTTATTATATATTCCCGGAGTATAATTTAACTTGGATATTTTACAGGGTAGATGAATATTGATTAATTGATTAGTGAATCAAATAAACCCAAGTGAAAAAGGGAAAATGGAAATTGTAAATAGGGACCTAAGGGTCAATTGTAAGTAAGTTTATGTTTTAAGTGATGTAGGAGAAATAAATGAGTAAGGGGAAAATAATAGAGACTTAAATGAAGAATAATAGAGGAAATGGAGAGGACCTAAATATAAAAAAGAAATAAAGAAAAAATCAAGGAAAGGACATGGCATGTAGGAAAGTGGGAGAAGTTTCCTCGCTTTTTAAAATCTGTTTAGAGTGATCCGCAAGAAAAGGAAAACGAGAGAAAAGTGGAGATATTTTAGAGTGAGAAAGCTCTCACTTCTCTCTAGATTTCCCGAGCAGTCGGATATGGGTCTGGCGAAACAAGAGGAAAGTCCTTCCTCGTGACAAGAGCTGCAAATAGAGACCGGAATCGGGGAGTTTCGACAAACTCCAAGAGGTAGGCCTTCCCCTACTTTGGTCATTTTCTACCCTAAGCTGCCACATTGTGGTAGTGCGCATTAGCCGGACCTTAGAGCTGATTTTTGGGTAAGAAATAAAGAGAATCTGGAAGTGAGTCCTTCTGGTAAGTTGTAGCCACATCAATGAACTTGATGTTAGGATTTTGAATTTCTCGATTTGGACCTCTGTAGACCAAGTTATGGTCATTTTACCGAGGTCGTCTCAGCTGGATCTGGTCGGGTCAGTTCGGCCAGTTCGGGTCAACTAGCTGGACCTTAGAACGGGTTTTTGGGTCAGAAATAAAGGGAATTTGGAAGTAAGTCCTTCTAGGAAATTGTAGCCACATCAATGAACTTGATGTTAGGCTTTTGAATTTCTCAATTCGGACCCTTGTAGACCAAGTTATGGTCTTTTTACTCACGAGCGGTCGAATGGGTGAAGGTGGGTAATAGGATGCGTCAAATGAAGTCGACGGACCTCATCTTGAAAAACTCAACTAAGTCATGCGATCAACTCGTCATGTAGAGCTTAGCTCGTCACGAAGAACTCGGCTCGTCTGTGAAGTGACTCGTCACTTGATGCAGCTCGTTAGTCGGTCGGCTCGTCGAGGCCCATTGCGCGTGACCTCGACTTGAAGGTCGCCAGCACAACCAAATGCGAACTCGATTAGTGTTCTTGGACTCTATGAAAAGACCATTGAGTCAAGAATCCATCCATATGACTGAGGAAGATATTAGATGTCAAACCGAGGTGTTAGACTGAGCTCGTCACTACAGTGCAGCTCGTTAGTTCAGGTCAGCTCGTCAAGACTGACTGCGCATGACCTCCAACTTCGAAAGGTCATAACTTCTTCGATGCGAACTCTGGAGTTAGTGTTCTTGGACTCTATCAAACATTGAGTCAGAATCCATCCATATGCCTGAGAAGATATTAGATGTCAGACCGAGGTGTTAGACTGAGCTCACATCACTTCAGTGCAGCTCGTCGATTCGGGTGACTCGTCATTGTCGCGCATGACCTCCAACTTGAGTCATAACTATTGTCTGAACTCCAGTTCAGTGTTCTTAGACTCTATGGAAACCGTGGGTCAAGAATCCATCCATATATTTGAGGAAGATATTAGATGTCAGACAAGAGGTGTTATACTGAGCTCTTCATTCGTACCTTTCGTCGGTTCGAATCGACTCGTGAGGCGACATTGCGCATGACCTCAACCGGAAGGTCATAACTTCTTCGTCCCGAACTCCGATTAAAGTGTTCTTGGACTCTATGGAAGAAGCCCATTGAGTCAAGAATCCCATCAAATATGCCTCTTGGAAGATATTAGATGTCATACCAGGTGTTAAATTGAGCTCGTCACTTCAGTACAGCTCGTCGATCCGGTCGACTCGTCAGGCCATTTGCGCATGACCTCCAACCGGAGTCATATCTCTTTAGTTTGAACTCCGATTTGGGTGTTCTTGGACTCCTATGGAAAGCCCATTGAGTCTAGAACACATTCATATTCTGAGGAGTATATTGAATCCAGACAAGGTGTTGTATCGAGCTCGTCAGGTCGGGTCAGCTCGTCGGTTCGGGTCGACTGGAAAATGCGGGTTGACTATACGACCTCCAACTTTGGAAGGTCATATCTCAGCCGTCCGAACTCGGTCGGGTATTCTTGGACTCTATGGAAGCCCATTGGAGTCAGAATACATTCATATTCCCTGAGGAGGATAGAGATATTTGACCGGAGTGATAGATCGAGCTCGTCCAGGTCAGGTCGGCTCGTCGATTCAGTTATTTGCGTATGACCTCGGCCGAAGGTCATAACTCCTTTGTCGAACCCGTTTAGATTCTTGAACTCTATGGAAAGCCCATTAGTCAAGAATTCATCTATATATAGCTTGTCGGAATTGGAAAATCATATTAATCTCTGAAAATCAATCTAACCAAAACTACTGAATGCGCATAGATAATATTGTTCTTTAATGGTTTTGGAATGAGGATGAAGCGGAGGAGGAAAAGCCAAGGCTGAGATTAGAGATTCGAAGTTGGAATCAAAGTGCAAAGATTTTAGGTTTGTTCTACCGACTTCTGTTCCTCGTTCATGTTTTGCATATTTGTTCGACTCTATTCTTATTTCAAGTATTTTGGTGATTTACAGTAAATGTGAAATCGTGCATGAATAGTATATGAATGAGTACGTGAATGAGTATATAAGAAATGAGTGCATAGATTAGTATATCTTTGAAAAGACGTCAGTGAATATGGGTGAAATGTGTGTTGAAAACCTAATAAGATTGAATGATATACGGAATGAACGCTGACTGGGATTACCGTCGGCGTAAAGTCCGCGAGCACCGGTGTCCAATGTCCCGCCGGCGGGATGCACTAATCGGCATCCGTCATGATGGCGTGGCATTGAAGAAATGTCACTTTGCGGGATGCGCAATCGGCATCCGTCATGATGACGTATGGCATTTAATTGATACCACATGTGGGGTGCGCAAGCGACATCCCGTCGTGATGGGAGACAGGTATTAAATGTGTAGCACATTGCGAATGATAATAAAAGTAAGGATTCATCAAGCGGAATCCGTCATAAGTATGAATTGAAATTACGAATGATAAGTGGGATTCCTTAAGCGAATCCGTCGGCTTGATAATTAAATAGTCAAGGTGAAATAACCAACATTGGCCAGTATAAATGGGAATTTCTATCTTATATGCTTGAAATATCTCATTCGTTATCAAATGAATTGTTGCATTGAAGTGTATGATGTGATTTTGGTAAATGATTTAGAAATTGAAAGCGTGCGAAAATAAATAGCATGAGTATGTTGAATTAATAGGCATGGTTTAATATTGAAATGCATGCTAAGCTACATTGAATATTGAAATAGAAGCATATAGAACCACTAAGCATGAAAATGCTTAGCGTATGGATTTATCTATGCGCGGGTTCGAGTAGACAAGAGGAACAAGATCGTGCAGCTCGAGTCATAGAGAAAGTCTGACGTATAAGTATATACTCGTCATTTGCATATCATCTTTACCCAGACAAGTGGTATTTTGTAAACAAAAATGATTAAACCACGAACCTTGATTTTGTATATCATTTTGAAAGGGCATAGAAATGTCTTTCTTTGTAAAATGTATTTTGTTAATGTTTATGGAGCCTACCCGAATTGCTGAAATTTGTAAATGATTGTGGGCTTGCCCAAAACTGAAACCGCTTCATAATAAACAAATTAATTAAACGTTTTAATAGATAAATAAAAGCGTCGGGTCATCGGGCTCAGGTTCGGATCAAATACATTCGAATCCGAGACTGAGGATTCGAGTGTGACACTTTTGAAAAGAAAACTTAATAAAATGTAAAAATAAAAAATTACATGTCCAGGGTTGGGGTTCGGATCCACTAATCGGTAGGACAGGGGTCGCCACAATTTAAGTGGTATCAGAGCCTAGGTTTAGGCGTTTCTGGAAAAAGGCCCTAAACGATTTTAAAAAGGATTTTGAAAATGGTATTTGACATATCTTGCATTTGCATTTAAAGGATGATATGACTCGCAGCGGATCTTGTAATAGGTCTTCATGGTAAACATGGATGGTTCGAATTTGAAGGTCGAAGGTGACCCGGGAAATCGTCCTGATAGTCCTGCTAGTGTGATGGGTGGACAAGCATCTCTTTACGATGAATGAGCCGGAACAAGTGGTGGGAGTACTATGGGTATCCTCCAGCAGTTAGCTAGAGGCTTTGCAAAGATCGGGCAACATTTCTGGAAATGTTCATGACGATTAGCCATTGAGAGAATGGCGAGGTACCGACCGATAAACTTTCTTGGAAAAAAAGAAGATGAGCCTTCAATGGCAGAAAATTGGCTTGAGAGAACCGAGCGAATGCTTGTGCAAATGCATTGCACATTGGAAGAGAAGGCTGGAATGTACGCCTCATTACTACGGGATGAGGCTTATCGGTGGTGGGTTTAGTGACGAACCGCACCACGAAAGGAAGATTACATGGAGGTTCTTTTGGATGAGTTCAAGAAGCATTATGTGAGTCGCATCTATTTAAACAATATGCTACGAGAGTTTCATAATTTGAGACAAAGGCAGTAAGTGTAACGAATATGTGTGAGAGGAATTCACAGTTGAGCAAGTATGCTCCGAGATATAGTAGCTGAAAGAAGTCTGAAGTAAATTTGAAAGGCGACCTAAGCGACCACATTCGAGCCGTATGGGTTTTGCCATGATGATTTCTCCAAAATCATGACATGTGCTCTAAATGTGGAACGAGTAAAGAAAGGAAAATGAAAAGACGATGAAGGCGGGGAAAGAAAATCCGGTCGAGACCAGAGAGTGCTCATCGTGAGTAAGAGATTCGAGGGACCCGGGGTTCCGAGGGCGAGCTACGACTCGGGGCCACGATTAGAGACTATTCCTCTTGCAAATCGATTGCAAGTGCACCGGGAGGTGCTTCTAGAGGAACAAGGCGTTCCTCGTTGTTCCATTATTGAAGAAACCACAAGGGAGATTGTTGGAGATTGACTGATGCTTGCTTGGGTTGTGGATCCATGGAGCACAAAATACGAGTGTGCTCGGGCCGTCCCTTCATAACTGGCCCGAGGCAATGTATCATCGATCCGAAAGCGACAAAGGCGTTGCATCACCAAGTGTTCGAGACAAGGGACACAAACTTTGGAGTAGGCAAGATGGTCGTGCTCCGGTACATAGCATATCGTTAGAAGTAGTAGAAGATCACAGCGCCCGGATGTGATGGTCGATGAATTTTACTATCTTTGATGCTATTAATACATGCATTGATAGATCGAGGATCGACTCATTCATATATATGTCTTGACGTACCCAACTTGGGTAAATTACCAAGAGTGAAACGTGATGTGACATCATATAGTGACGAACTGCTGGGCGCAGGTTATTGTGAATAGAGTGTATAGAGATTTCCCTATCCGAATACGAGAGTATGAGTTTCCTGGGGGTTTGATCGAATTATCCTTCAAAGAATTGGATGTGATATTGGAGATGGTAGAGAAACCAAGTTTGAGGTAAAGGAAGATGGATCCTTGTTTTATAAGGATAGGGTTAGGTAATACCAAATGAATTATGAATTAAAGCCATTTTGGAAGATATATTAAAGATTAGGTAATGATCGATTATGAGGGTAGTTGGGATAGACACATCCCTTTAGTTAAAATTGTTTACAACAACAGTTTCCAATCAAGAATTGGAATGGTGCCTTACGAGGATTTATATGGGAGAAAATGTAGAGCGCCATTGTGTTGGACGAAATTTAGTGAAAGAAATTAAAGTGGCTACGATTTGGTACAAGAGGGCGAAGAAAAAGTGAAAAGATTAGAAGATTGAAAGTGGCCACTGATAGATAGAAATCATATGCCGACATGAAAGAAAATTTGATATAAGATCGGCGAAAGTGTTTTAGAAAAGTATCACCTTGGAAGAAGGCAGTGAGATTTAGGAAAGAAAAGGGCAAGTTAGACCCTCGTTTGGGACTTATGAAGTAATCGCAAAAGTGGGTCCAGTGGCATCTGATTAACATTACCTCAGGACTTGGAAGTCCGCAATGTATTCAGCACTGTCCTGCTATGGAGGTACCGATCGGACTGATCACATGTAATCTCTTCGAGGAACAATTGAGCTGAGCCAAATTTGGCTTGATATGAGAAGAGCCAATAGAGATTTTGGCTCGTGAGTAGAAAAGAATTACGGAACAAGAAGATTCGCTAGTCAAAGTCTTTGTGGAGAAACCATAAGGCTGGAAAGCCACTTGGGAGAGAGTGAGAAACAAATCAAGCGACAATATCCATAAATTTGTTTAGATAAGGTAATTTCGAGGGCAGAAAATTTTTAAGTGGGGAGAGTTATAACGCCAAAATACCTAAATTTTTATAATAAAATTTATTATATTAGGTATAGTGGGCAACAGATATTTTTGAGGTGTTAGATAGATATTGATTAATTGATTATTGAATCCAGAAATAAACCCAAGTGAAAAAGGGAAAATATGGAAATTGTAAAATGGGGACCTAAGGGTCAATTGTAAGTAAGTTTATATGTTTAAGTGAAATTAGGAGAAATAAATGAGTAAGGGGAAAATAATAGGAGACTTAAATGAAGAATAATAGAGAAATGGAGGGACCTAAATATAAAAAGAAATAAAGAAAAAAAATCAAGGAAAGGACATGTGGCATGTGGGAGAGAGTGGGAGGATTTCTCGGCTTTTTAAAAATACGATTTAGGTGATCCCGTAGAAAGGAAAACGGAGAAAGTGGAATGTTTTAGAGGTGAAACTCTCACTTCTCTCTAGATTTCCGAACAATCGGACCATAGGTCCCAGGCGAAGCAAGAGGGAAAGTCCTTCCTCGTGACAAGAGCTGCAAATAGAGACCGGAATCGGGGAGTTTCGACCCAAACTCAGAGGTAGGCCAACCTACTTTGGTCATTTTCTACCCTAAGCTGCCACATTGTGGTAGTGCGCAATAGCCGGACCTTAGAGCTGATTTTTGGGTAAGAAATAAAGAGAATCTGATAGTGAGTCCTTCTGGTAAATTGTAGCCACATCAATGAACTTGATGTTAGGCTTTTGAATTTCTCGATTTAGACCTCTGTAGACCAAGTTATGGTCATTTTACCAAGGTCGTCTCAGCTGGATCTGGTCGGGTCAACTAGCCGGACTTTATAACGGGATTTTTGGTATGAAATAAAGGGAATTTGGAAGTAAGTCCTTCTAGGAAATTGTAACCACATCAATGAACTTGATTTTAGGCTTTTGAATTTCTCAATTCGGACCCCTTTAGACCAAGTTATGGTCTTTTTACTCTGAACAGTCAAATGGGTGAAGAATTAGGCCCACAGAAGTCGTCAAATGGTCCCCATTGAGACCTCGTCTGAACTCAACTAGTCATGCAGAGCTCAACTCGTAATGCAGAGCTCAACTCGTCATGTAGAGCTTAACGTCTGAAAGCCGACTCGTCACGGCCAGAAATTTGAAGCTCGTCGCGATCTTGACTCGTCGATCCAAGTCAGCTCGTCAAAGGCGGCTGGCGTGACCTGGCGGAAGGTCATAACTTCTTGTCACGAACTAGATTCGAGTGTTCTTGGACTCATGGAAAGCCCATTAAGTCAGAATCCATCCATATGCCCTGAGAAGATATTAGATGTCAGACCGGTGTTAGACTGAAACAAATCGGCGGTCTCGAGCTCGTCGATAAGGTCAGCTCGTCGAGGCGGCTGCGCATGACCTCCAATTTCGGAAGGTCATAACTTCTTCGATGCGAACTCAGTTAAGTGTTCTTGGACTCTATGGAAAGCCCCATTGAGTCAAGAATCCATCCATATGCCTGAAGAAGATATTAGATGTCAGACTTGGAGTGTTAAACTGAGCTCGTCACTTCAGTGCTCGTCGGTTCAGATCCAGCTCGTCAAGGCGGTAGCGCGCGACCTCCAACCGGAAGGTCGCCACTTTATGTCCCTGAACTCGATTCAGGAGTGTTCTTGGACTTTATAGAAGCCCATTGAGTCAGAATCCATCCATATGCCTGAGGAAGATATTATATGTCAGACAGAGGTGTTAGACTGAGCTCGTCACTTCAGTGCAGCTCATCAGTTCAGGTCAGCTCGTCAAGGCGTGTGCGATCAACGGAAGGTCTGCTTCTTACGTCTGAACTCCGATTCGAGTGTTCTTTGACTCTATGGAAAGCCCATTGAGTCAAGAATCCATCCATATGCCTGAGGAAGATATTAGATGTCAGACCGAGGTGTTATACTGAGCTTGTCACTTCAGTACAGCTCGTCAGTTCAGGCCAGCTCGTCGGGCGACTGCGCATGACCTCCAACCGGAAGGTCATAGCTAGCCGTCTGAACTCCGGGATCAGTGTTCTTGGACTCTATGGAAATCCCATTAGTCAGAATCATCCATATGCCTGCAAAAAGAGATATTAGATGTTAGACCGAGTGTTATATTGAGCTCATCACTTCAGTACGGCTCTTGATCCGAATCGACTCGTCAGGCGACTGCGCACTGACCTCCAGCAGGAAAGTGCCTCCTTCGTTTGAACTCCGGTTTGGGTGTTCTTGGACTCTATGGAAAGCCCACATTGAGTCAAGAACACATTCATATTCCCTGAGGTATATTAGATGTCAGATCGGAGTGTTGTATCGAGCTCGTCAGGTCAAGTCAGCTCGTCGGTTCGGTCGGCTCATGCAGGTTGATACGCCGCGACCTCCAACTTTGGAAGGTCATATCTCCTTCGTCCGAACTCCGATTTGGGTATTCTTGGACTCTATGGAAAGCCCATTGAGTCAAGAATACATTCATATTCCTGAGGAGGATAGAAGATGTTTGACCGAGGTGATAGATCGAGCTCGTCCAGGTCAGGTCAGCTCGTCAGTTCAAGATTTGACTGCGTATGACCTCCAACTGTGGAAGGTCATAACTCCTTCGTCCGAACCCCGTTTCGGGTGTTCTTGGACTCTATGGAAAGCCCATTGAGTCAAGAATTCATCTATGTATAGCTTGTCTAATTTGGAAATCATATTAATCTCTGAAAATCAATCCTAACCAAAACTACTAGTGCCTTACGAATAATATTGTTCTTTAATGGTTTGGAATAGGGAGCGCGAGGAGGAAAAGCCAAACTGAGATTGAGATTCCAGGGATTGGAATCAAAGTGCAAATATTTTTGGGTTTGTTCTACCGACTTCTATTCCTCGTTTCATGTTTTTGCATGTTTGTTCTCTGACTCTATTCTTATTTCAAGTATTTTGGTAGTTTACCAAGTAAATGTGAAATACGTACATGAATGAGTATATGAATGAGTACGTGAATGAGTATATGAAATGAGTGCATAGATTGAGTATATCTTTGAAAAGACGATACGAAAGTGAATATGGAATTGAAATGTGGTATTTGAAAACCTAATGAATTGAATGATATCTGAGAATGAACCTTTGGCGGGATGCACGATCGACATAGTCAGAAGGCACCGAGGGGTAATCAATGTCCCACTTGGCGGGATGCACTAATCGACATCCGTCATGATGACATCTGGCATTGAAGAAATGTCCACTGGGATGCCGTCGGCATCCGTCATGATGGCGATATGGCACGTTTAATTGATACCACATGTCGGGTGCGCAACCCGGCATCGTCATGATGGGAGACAGTTATTAAATGTGTAAGTACATTCAGAATGATAATAAGGGCGGGATTCCATCCAAGCGGAATCAGTCATAAATGTTAATTAAGTACCGAATGATAATAAGGCGGGATTCCTTCGCGGAATCCGTCGGAAAGCGATAATTAAAATAGTCAGGTGAAATAATAACGTTGGCAGTATAAATGGGATTTCTATGTATGCTTAAATCTCATAAATTGAATTGTGAAATGGTGTTGCATTGAAATTGTATGATGTGATTTGGTAAATGATTTAGAAATTGAAAGCATACGAAAATAAATAGCATGAGTATATGTTGAATTAATAGGCATGGTTTAATGTTAAATGCATTATAGCTACATTGAATATTGAAATAGAGCGTATGAACCACTAAGCATGAAAATGCTTAGCGTATAGTTTTATCTGTGCGCGAGTTTAATGGAGTAGACAGAGAAGGAGACAAGATCGTGCGTGCTTGCGAGTCATAGAGAGAGTACGACGTATAAGTATATACTCCGTCATTTGCATATCATCTCTTTTGAACAAGTGGTATTTTGTAAACAAAAATGATTAAACCCTGAACCTTGATTTTGTATATCATTTTGAAAGGGCATAGAATGTCTTTCTTTGTAAATGTATTTTGTTAATGTTTATGGGTCCTCACCAAGGTACTTTAAGTACATGTGATTGTGGGCTTACCCAAAACTGAAACCGCTTCCGCAACTAAACAAATTAATTAAACGTTTTAATAAGATAAATAAAAACGTCGGAGTAAACCGGGCTCCTGTTAGGATCCGCCATTCGGGTCGGGCCAGGGATTCGGGTCGCGACACTTTTGAAAAAGAAAACTTTATAAAATGTAAAAATAAAAGAATTACATGGGCGTCCCCGGGGTTTCGGTTCGGATTAGCCAATCGGGTCGGGCTCGGGGGTCGCCACACACCGAGCCATCGTTGATTGTGGATAGAAAACCGATGTTAAAGATGCTCACGTCGATCACGAGTGATGGTAAGTGTGAAATCCAATGTAATGTCCAATGTGATCTCCGCTATGCAAGCTAGGCGACTTATGAGGAAAGGTTGTGAGACATTCTTAGTTGTGATACTTGACTCCAAGAGAAGTCAAGTTGAGGTGGAAAAGATTCCAGTAGTAAGGGAATTTCCAGATGTATTCCCTGAAGAGTTACCAGGTATTCCCATTAAGAGGGAGGTGGACTTATCCATAGAGATTGTGCCAGGGATAGCCCCTATGTCTAGGGCACCATACAGGATGGCTCCAACAGAGTTGAAAGAGTTAAAGGTTATTTCTGGGGCATACTAGATAAAGGGTTTATTCGACCCGGTGTTTTGCCTGGGGTGCTGTTTTATTTGTGAAAAGGAATGAGTGGCACTCTACGGATGTGCATCGATTATCGGCATATCAATAGGAGTGGCCGGTGAAAACAGAAATTACCCGTTCTGAGAATCAAAGATCTTTTTGATCAGTTGAAAGGAGAGGGTGCCTTTTCGAAGATTGACCTGCGATCCGGATATTATTAGTTGAGAGTAAAAGAAGCAAATGTGCCAAAGACCACATTTAGAACCCGATATGAGCATTCATGGATTTAATGAATAAGGTATTCCGACCTTATGTGGATCAGTTTGTAGTGGTCTTTATTGCTGACATCCTGGTGTATTCTAAGGATGCACCGGAACATGAACAACATTTGAAATTAGTCTTGCAGACGCTAAGAAAAAAGAAGTTTTATGCTAAGCTCAACAAATGTGACTTTTGGCTAAAGGAAATTTCTTTCTTAGGCCATATTTTGTAAGCATAAGGTATTAGAATTGACCCTGCGGAAAGTGATAGAGGTAAGAAAGTCATGAATTTAGTTGGATATTATAGACAGTTCGTAAAGAGATTCTCTGTCATAGTATCTTCGCTTACTAAGTTACTCAAGAAAGGATTAAAGCTGATTGAGATGACAAATATCAGTAAAGTTTTGATCGGTTAAAGAAATTACTGGGTTGATTTGTCTGAAAATTATGAGTACATAGTTGAGTACCACCCAAGAAAAGATAATGAGGTGGCAGATGTCTTAGATAGAAAAAAAAATTTTGTTTCGTCTAAGAAATACGATGTTTGGAGATTTGAACATGATGGAGCCTCGTTGGCTCAATTGAAAGTTATCTCGGATTTGAAAAAAGTGATCATATGATGATTAGAGAATAGATGCCAAGTTCTGAGAAATAGAGCAGAGAGTCGGAAATGGAGATAGGAATGACTAGATAGAAAATGAGGATTTATTGTACAAGAATAGATGAGGAGTATCAAATGTTCAAGAAGTAAAAACATAAGCTAGGCATGCGGAGGGCAAAGTACCCTCAGTTTTTCGGTTCAGGTAATAAAATTTCGAGGACGAAATTTCTTGAAGGGGGGGAGAGTTGTAACACCCCGAAATATACCCTAACATGTTTAGGGTATAAATAAGTTAAGTGTATTAGTTAAAAAAAAATGACATTTTTATGAAAATTGGCATGTTAAATTTTTCGCTTTGAAAAATTACGGAAATTCTAGATCTGGATGATGAAGCAGACATCACCGTTGGAATCGTCTCACGAAATCTAGCTACCCTGTCAAATTTTGTCAGTTTCCGAGATAGTCGAAATTTTTATGAATTTCGAGGCAATGGGCGTCAGGTGAACCCCAAAAACGGGATTTTTAGAAAAATCTCAAAAATTGACAATATTTAAAAAATGTCCATTTAAGATTATTGAAACTTGAACCGAGGCGAAATCAATTGTTTCGGGGCTGAAACGGACCGAGATGGACAAGGGGGACATATGGGCCCCACCTTAAGCTTAAAATAATAAGGAGAGGAGCAGGGGGCAGCTGAGAGAGACTGAGCGTGAGAGAGATAAAATTTTATTTTATTTTTATTTTCTTCGTTTCTTTCTTCGATATACGTAGTTTCGATCGTCGGAATTCGTCAGACCAAGAACGAAAGTTCATCTATGAGGGTTACACGCTGGCACTCAAAACACGGATTTTGCCGAGAATTCAAGTAAGAAGTCTCTGAAAATCCTAAGTTTCAAGATTTTCTCGTATCTACTGCTCGACCGTCGAATTGGTCTGACCAAGAGACAAAAGTTGATCCACGTATCTAGCCACGATAGGCACCAAAATCTGTAGCCAAACTCTAATGGCAAGTGAATTTTCCCTACTGGAATAAAAAGTCATGTAATGGCATAGCTAGTTTCTGGTGGCTCAATTAGTTCCATGATTGAGTCCAGATTTAAATGCAAGAAAATTGACTAACTTCAGATGTCCTTTAACCTGTATTGAAGGATATAAATTAGATAAAGAATAAGAATATATATGAATATATGATAAGGATATAATAGATAATATGAATATAAAGAATATATGAAATGAATATATAAGGAAATAAGCATGAGATTAGAAAGTATAATGATTAGACAACACATGCTAGAAATGCACAAAATGATAGGAAAATAGTTACATGTATGGTGTAAAGAACTGGAATACAAGAATTGAAGTTAAAAGATATATGAAAAACAAAGATACAAATACATGGTTGTAAATATCGTATATGATTACCGAATAACAATAATTATCTCGAATACGAGATATGTAATCGTAATATGAAATATAACTCGGATTGTCCGCTTTAGAACCCAAGAGGGATAAAGCGCACGCCTCTATTAAAAAACAAAGTCCACAGCAAAGATACCGACTGCTTGGTCTTGTTCAATAGCACACATAACAATTTCTTCGCTTAGATATCACTGTCCTACAATGATAATGTCAGATTCGGACCCTCTTATAGGACCAATTATTTCAGACAGTCACACAAAGCCGAGCCTTTATGGGCCTCCTTTATCCACTTTAAGGTTTGATGCTATGCATTTAAACATAAAACAAATGACAAGTATATGCACATGATTCGAAAATGATAAAAGTACATGATACGATATGAGTAAGACGACATCATACGTGATAACAAAGATACAAGTACAAGAAATAAAGGCCAATGACATTAAATGGCATGATAAAGTATATGAAAAGCATATGAAAGTACAATATATGAAAAACACAATATATGAAAATCATAGGAAAATATAGTATATGAAAAGTACAAGATGAAAATATAGGAAGTACAATATGACAATACAAGCATGAAATGAAAGTATATGACAAAAATATGCAAAGGCTAAAATCACATTGCTACCGAATGACAAACATGACAAGCATTCCTCGATCCGCCGAATGTCAATTTATAGTCAAAGTGAATCATACCATTAAACGCGAAATCACATCGCATCGAATCGACAAATACGACGGTGATTCCCTCTCGACCACCGTGGAATGTCAATTATATAGTCAAAGTGAATCATACCGTTAAATGCGAAATCACATCGATTCTTTATTTGAATGATGAAACGGGACGGGAGTTATATAGTCACATCGTGAATGTCGGTCCCATAGTCAGTGAAAGAAAACGCAAATGCAAAGTATATAACCAAATACAGATCATTATAAGAAAATATATGATAAAACAATATGTAAGAAATGAATACTATAGCATGGGCGTGTAGCTCTGTGAAAGGAGGCGTGATATAGGTGCGGGATGAAATGATATATGTAATAGATACGTAGAGATGTAATAAGTCGCCGGCGAAAGATGAAAAAGACTAGAAACGGTAAAAACGTATGAAAGCGTTTGAATAAACTGCGGCGATCAGTATTGTGGTTGTCCATGTACATGTTTTCCCACTAAGCGTAAAGCTTAGCACGGGTTTTAATCAGGTGTAGGTGCAGACGGAGACGAGAGGATGGGACGTCGCACGTCGACAACACGAGGGCCATCTCGAGGAGATGGGTGCTCACCGCTCTATTCCTTGATCTCGATTTTCATTGGACGGGTATATGTATAGTTTTTGTAATAGTGAAATTGTAATAGTACAAGTAAAAGGACTCCAAAGTATATTGTATAGGAATATAATGAATCGCCTTTATGGTGGTATGTATAAATAATATATGTAAAGGAATTTTTGTTATTCTGAAATTGTGCATATGAATGAGAAAACAGGAAATCTGGTGTCATTTCTGAGAAAGAAAAGGTTAAGAGTCACCGATCGAGTGTGACACCACTGGCTTGACTACCATCGGGGTCTTGGGGTTAGGGCGTCAAGAGATATTATAAAAAATGGTATAATTTGATTAAAAACCACTTTTGAAAGCTTGTTTGAAATTTTGACCTTTCACTTGTCTTGATTTGTACAAAATTAAACTTTATGTTTTTTCATGAAAATAAACCTTTTTTTTCTAAGGGATGTATTAGATTATGACTTTCATGAAATTATAAAATCTATAAAAATCATGACTTAATGGCGTATTCAATTACATTCTAAAACGAAATGAAATGCCCAAAAATTCCTTAGAGAGAATATTATAAAAAAAAATGGTAATTTGATTAAACAAACCTTTTTAAAATTTTGACCTTTCACCAGTCTTGATTTGTACAAAATTAAACTTTTTTGTTTTTTCATGAAAATATACCTTTTTTCTAAGGGATGTATTATATTATGACTTTCATAAAATTATAAAGTCTATAAAAATCATAACTTCATGGCATATTCAATTACATTCCAAAATGAAATGAAATGCCCAAAAATTCCTTACAGAGAATATCATAAAAAATGGTAACTTGATTAAAAAAACCTTTTTGAAAACATAATTTTGAAATTTTGACCTTTCACCTGTCTTGATTTGTACAAAATTAAACTTTTTGTTTTTCCAGGAAAATAAATCTTTTTCCTCAGGGGATGTATTAGATTAGGACTTTTATAGAATTATAAAGTCTATAAAAATCATGATTTCATGGCGTATTTAATTACATTCCAAAATAAAATTAAATGCCCAAAAATTCCTTAGAGAGAATATTATAAAAAAAATTTTGGTAATTTGATTAAAAAAACCTTCTTGAAAATTTGACGCTATCTTGATTTGTACCTTTTTTTCTCAGGGGATGTATTAGATTATAACTTTCATGGAATTATAAAGTCTATAAAAATCATGACTTCATGGCCTATTCAATCACATTCCAAAACGAAATGAAATGCCCAAAAATTCCTTAGAGAGAATATTATAAAAAATGGTAGTTTGATTAAAAAAAACCTTTTTGAAAACACAATTTTGAAATTTTGACCTTTCACTTGTATCATAGGTTGTACAAAATTACACTTGTTTTAAATGAAAATAAACTTTTTTTTTAACGAGGATGTATTAGATTATGACTTTAAATGAAATTATAAAGTCTATAAAAATCGTGACTTCTGTGATGTATTGATTAAAGCAAAGTCTATAAAAATCGAGATGTATTCGAGAGAGATAACAGGCTTAAGTAGATAACTTTTATAGAGTTTGATAGATTTTTAAAGACTTTTATAGAGTTTAATAGATTTTTAAAGACTTTGTAAAGTTTGAAAATGTATTGATGACTTTCATAAATTTTTATTTTAAAGACTTTTGTAAATATATGAATGTCTTTCATAGACTTTTATTATAAAAAACTTTTATAAACTTTGATAAGTTTTTATAGATGTTAATAGATTCTTAACAAACTTTTACAAATATTGATATACTTTTATAAATTTTATAGAATTAGAATTAATTCATATTTTAATAAAAACAAATAAAATTAAAATTAAATGATTAAATAATTTTCTTCAACAAAAGTATCAAAGTTATTTAAAATGATATTTTTCAAGTTAAAATATAAAAAATAAACTCAAACACGATTTTTCTATGTGAAAACATAATAAAATAAATTATTACTAAAACATAATTTTTAATACTCTTGAAACATTTTATTAAATATAAACTCATCCAAATAAAAAGTTATTAAAAAATAATTATCAAACCATTATCTAAATTCTTTTCCTTTAAAAAAATAGGATTACAATATTTAAAAATATAATATATTAATTTTTAAAATCATAAAATAATAATTTTTTAAAATAAAAGAAATTAAATGATGGTTTTATAATTATTTATAAATAACTTTTATTTTATAAGTTATATTTTAGTAAAATCTTTGGAAACTAAACTCTAATTTTGGAAAATAGTTTTAGAAGTATGTTTTGGCAATAATTTCTTATTTTATGTTTTCATAGAAAAAAATCGTGTTTAAAATTTTGTTTTTTGTTTTTTTTTTTTGTTTTAAGAATCATCATTTTAAATAACTCTGATGTTTTTTTTGAAAAAATTTATTTAATTATGATATTTTACTTTTATTTATTTATATTAAAAATATAAATTTATTATAATTCTTTAAAATTTATAAAAATATATCACTATTTATAAAAATATCTAAAAGTAAACATCCACACAAATCTTTCAAAATCTACAATGATTTTTTTTAAATAAAAGTATATCAAATTCCATACATTTATAAACTTTATGAAAATCATGGATACATTTACAAGCTTTACAAAATTTTACAAAAAGTTTTTAAAAATCTATCGTACTCTACAATTAAAAACCGTTCATTTAAAAAAGTTTATAAATGTATTTAAAAATAACACACCCCATAAAAGACAATATAAATTCATAAAATGGAAAAGGATTAAATTCATTTATTTAGGCTTATGTTTCTATAAAAATTCAAAATCAAAAAATTATTCCTTTATTTGGAAAATACTTCACTTATATTTCCTCAGATAAACTATGTCTTTTTAACATTTTTTTTTTTTTAAATTTTCTCGACGAGTCTGGATTTTTTTTTTTTCAAAACAAACCTTAATCCTTAACAAAATTTCAAGATGAAGATATAAATAGACTAATGGAGGTGGCAGTCAGAAAACTAATATGCCTCAATGATTTTGAGTTCAGAAAGAAGAAATCTCCTTTCACACATCTAATTGATTCATCACCCTTGCCACTCAACCCCATCAGAAAAACACAGCTAAAAACTATAGAATAAACATCAATCAGAGAAATTTCTAAATACATTAGCCTGAGACATTCATCACGCAATATTCGAATCTAGAATTCCATCAACTGAAAAAACCACAGATAAGACGGCATGAAAACCATTTACCAAAGGTATTCATTCCACAGAAGAATGAGACAGGAACAAATAAGGTGGGTTTAGGAAGAGACTCGAAAGGAAAACCCTAGGGAGTGCCCTTCAATGGATATTGTTGATATCGCGCAGCTATGACTCGATACGCTTCCATGGATGGCGGTTGGTGGAAGGCGATCTTAAGGGCTGCGCTTACGAAGGAGGAGAAAAACAGCAAATGATAATAAGAACGCGCAAAGACGAATCAAAACCCTAGATGGATGGCACAACGGCGGGGAGAAGGGAATCAAAACCCTAGAACGATAGCCTTAATCTCGAAGTAGGGGTTTATATAGTAGGGGCAACTTGTTTTAGTAAATGACATTATTGCCCCCCCCCCAATTCTTTATTCAATGACGCTTCTGTCTGTGCAGGCTTCCTGAGCGCTACTACTAGCCTGTATGCTTAGATTTAATCAGGTCGAGATATATGAAGTAATGGGCTGGTCACATAGGATTGGGCTTGGGCTTAGGCTTGGGCTTGGGCTTGGACTTGGACTTTCAAGGATGGGCAAAGGCTTCTACTCAAGATAGCCCAAAGATGGGTACTCTATTGTGTCCCATATTGCCTTAAAAGTGAAAGATGAATGTTCTTATAAAAAATAAAAAAAGGGTGAAGATTTATATAAGAAAAAAATCGAACTAAATAAGGTTAAGGTCTTTTCTTAAGGGTATAGACCTAACAGAAAAAACAAAATCGGGGCAAATTGGTATAGGTCAATAATATCACTGGAAATTTAATTTGGAGGCAATGAGATCAATTTCGACATAAATTCGTTGATTTTTCCAAAATTCAGTCTTGTCAAACATTTAAATTTCAATTATTATAAATTCAACAAATTTCAAAGATTTAATTTTGTTGGCATCACCCAACAAATTTCAAAGATTCCTCTAACTGTTGCCATCACCCAACAAGAACCAACGGCCTTCAATTTCAATTCAAAAGCCAAGCATTTTCCTTAGCTGGAAATCCGTCTATTTGTTGGGCCAAAAGCCGACCAGCCCGTGGAATCTTTAGCCTGTGGCTGGAAGCAATTTCCATTTCAACCCTCCTGAATTGCTCAATCATTTTTATAATCGATGAAATTTGACCTCTTTGTTTTTGTTTATATTTTTTTTTTTCCTTTTCCCAAAAAAAAAATAAATAAAAAGAATATAACATACGAAGAATAACATATGACATCATTTTCTAAAATTATTTTAAGAAACGATGAAAAATAAAAATATGAAATCTTGTAAAATATTTATGAAGCTCTATTAAATTTTATATCATCCACGCTAAGAAAAGACGTCTAACAAATATTAAGATAAGATTGTATAGTGTACACGTTTCTATATTACAAATGTCGTCACATACATAGAAATGAAATTCAATCCCAATTGAAAAGCTAAGGAGTAAGTCCACAAGTCATATCTCCATTATTTTGGGTGTCTGTCTGAAATCAAAATATTTTATTATATTAAATATATACAATTAAAATAATCTTATATATAACCAGGCGAGACTGGACAGGTGGTACTTAAATTTTAATTTCATTCCGAAAATTAAATATCCGACAAATTAAAATTGAGCCCACCAAGTTAACTTGAAAATTGGGTCACATACCATCTGTGAAAAGTCACCCCAGTCTTGCATTGCATGTGGGCTGACCTTATAATTTGATTTTCAATTCAAACAAAGCTATTATTTTTCCTTTAAATTTTATTTATTTATTTATTTATTCGTATTTTTACAGTAAAATGAAATATGAAAGGATTATGTTTCTTAATATATGAACATACATAAATATTTGTATTTATAAAAACCTAAATTATTTTTTTTATGATTATAAAAATATTAACAACAACATTTTAATTAATGAATAAACATATGTAAACATTTTTATTAATAAAAATAAAAATTTAAAATAATTATTTTTATGATTATAGAAATTTTTTAAATTTTTTTATAGAAATATTTGAATTAATCGAATTTTTAAAAGTTTATTTTTTAAATAAAATAAATAGATATTTTAAGGATAAATAAATATATTTTTAAGGATAAATAAATAGGTATTTTAGGTATATCTAAAAACTTTTAAAGTGTTTTTTAAAAAAAAAAAAAAAAACTCACCCCAAATGCTTCTCAAACAAACAATCCCAAGTGTTTATTAGGATATGTTTGGCAACGCTTCTTATAAGTGTTTTTAGTCCTAAAAACACTTTTAAGTGTTTCTATGATAAAAAAAAAGAAAAGGTGTTTGGTAATATTTTCAAAAATGTTTTTGAAAGTTCAAAAAAACACTTTGAGTGTTTTTTTGAGAAGCCCTTGGAAGGTGTTTCTTTTTTTTAAAACACTTTAAATTTTTTTGGATATTCTTAAAATATCTATTTGTTTATCCTTAAATATCTATCTATTTTATTTAAAAAATATGGATAATATCATATACTTTAAAAATTCAAACAACTCAAATATTTTAAAAAATTCTATAATCATAAAAAAATATTTTATAAAAATAATTATTTTAATTTGTTATTAATACAAAATTTTGCATATGTTTATTAATTAATTCAAATATTTTTATAAATATTTTTATAATTGTATATGTTTATTCATTAATTCACTTATTTCTATAAATATTTTTAAAATTTTTATAATCATAAAAATAGTTGATTTAGGTTTTATTATTAAATTTTTTTTTATGTATTTGTATACTTTTGTAATAAATTTTTTTATTTATTATGATATCCTATTTTTATAATTAAATATTAAATGTCTTTTTTGATAATTTTAATGATATAAAATCGTTTTTATACATATGCAACATATTACAAATTTTTTTTGTAGAATCACCTTTTCAAATTCTTATAAAAACGTTTATAATATAAGCATTGCTAGGGAAAACATTTTAGCTAAAAGTGTTGTTACAAGAAGTAGTGCCAAACTGGTCCTTAATGTTTTAAAAGTGTTTTTCAAAATATAACCAAACACTTTTTCTGCAAAAAAAAAACACTTAAAATTATTGTTAGGCTTAGAAATACTTTTAAAAAGCATTGTCAAACTAATCCTAAGTGAATTAATTTTTTTTATTATTATAATCTATAATTACTTTGGAATCCCCTTATATCTACAGGTTTGAAAAACCATAATATGTTGTAGTTTCAATATCATCTCTCAAAGCTACATATTCTACAGTAATTATTGAAACATTACCTAAGTATCTATTTTATGCCACCTTAATAATTCAATTGGAGTCTCTAATCACCCATCCTGTTGCACTTATATTATTTATCCTTGAATCATCCAACTTCAATTGAATATTCTATTAATAAGATGAATCTATCGAATCCATTTTGCAACTTTACAAGGGGCATTGCATAATTCGTTATTAAGATAAGTGTCACTCATAAATTCGTAAAGGTTTTGAAACGTTGAAGTAGCTTTCTCAATAATGAGAATGAGATTGAGTTTGATTTTCTATGGCAGCAGGTGGTGTTTGTTTTCTTATCTTTGAATATAAGCTTAGGTTTAATATTGAATAATCTTGTAACGTTAAGTATTAAGTTATTGTTTTTTAACATTAAATTGAGTGATGGGGATATGTGGAATGGATTATTTTGGGTTAAAGATTAAAGCGCCGCTCTTAATGTACGGGTTTAATTTAATTTTAATTAAGGTTTTCGCGGGTTTAGGTTTATTTTCTGAATCAGAGAGACGGGTTCGGGTATTATTCTTCTCTGTAAAGCGAAAAAATTAGAAATTTTAAAAAATGAAAAAATGTTAATAAAAATAATAAATTGTCATAAGGGTTCAGGGAGGTTTAGAAAATTATTTAGATTTCGGGATGACAAGCAATTTCTGCCTTGATTCTGGTCGTCTCGCGAATCAGTAGGTCAGTTTAAGTGAAGTGAGAGACAGCGGAGATTTTACTAGATTTACGGGTCGTAAGTTGTAAGTAAGCTACAGGGACCGGATTTTTACGAAAATATCAAAGTGGGAAATGAAGCTGGACTAAGTTCATTTAAAATAAAGTTAGCGAGAAAAGAAATAAATTGTTTTGGGCGCGAAACGGAGCCGAGAATGAAATGATATGAATAGTGTATCACAAAATAATAATAATAAGCCCTTAGATTATATTTTAAAAAATAATTTTTATTATTTATTTTTATACTTTAATATAAATAATTATTATTATTATAATGTTTTTAATAAATAATTTATAAAAATTCATAATTTTTAATATAATAAAATAAAAAAGCAAATATAAAAAATTAAAATTAAAAAATAAAAACAAAAAAAAAAAAAATGTAAGCGGGGTGAGTTTGGGAATTTTAAAATCTCATTTGTACTTGTTTAATTTTGTGAATGAGTTTAGGAACAAAAAATAAGCAGAGTTGAATCGGAATGGGGCCAGCGTCAAAGCCTCGTTAATAGATTCATAGTAGTGTATATTGTTAGCTCTTGTTTAGACGTGATTGAATTTTTTTTTATGGAAAATGAGCTTTTGAGATAGAAAAGCCCAGATTTTTAAGACTTTTTTAACTTTATATTTTAAAATTTAAATGATAAGTGTTGAAATTTAAAAGCAAGATGTTAATCTTTTGAGAAAATTATTTAAACTGGCGTTAATTAACAAGCAATAGCGTAGATTCTATATATCCAAATACTGCAAAATGTAATTTTTTTTTCATTGGTTGTTTGAAAATTTTACAATAGGGTTTATAGTTTTTATAAACCGATTCAAAACATTAAAATATATTTATACTTTATTTAATTTTAATATGTTTATTATTATTCATATAATAAACTTAAATATAAAAAAGATTATTCCATTTAACAACTTTTTTTTAGTGCTTTTTGAAAACGAAACATAAGCTAAATGATACAAAAAGTATTAAAAAGTTCTAGAAAATTCAATGAATGAAATTTGTGCATTCCATTTGCCAATCTAGAAATTGAATTCCTTATCAAACTACATCATCAATAAATTTGATTGGGAAATTTATAAAAGAGCAGGTCAGATCAATCTGGTATTTCACTTGGTCTCGTTTTGGAATTGCTTTAGTATATACTATAGAGTCTTCTTAGAGCCACAGGATAATTGAGTCAAGCTGTTGATTTCAAAGAGCCCGTGGGAATATACATGTCTACCATAAATAAGAATGGCTACGCTAGCATCGAATTCACACATGTTCAGGAAATTTGGGTTTATTTAAAAAATAATATCAAAAAAATATTTGAGTTTTATTGGAATTCTTGTTTTAAATAAACGAGTTATTTAGTCGTTCAATATCTTTGGTTTTCTCAATCGCTATCGTCTTTAAGATGATTTATTCACTTCTCAGTATCATTATTCAATTCTCAATATCGTCTTTTAAAAATTCACTTCTCAATATATTTTTCAATTCTCAATATCATATCTCGTCTCTTGAAAAGACGATTTTTTCTCAAAATCATATTTTCAAAAGACGATTTCTTAATTTCGTCTTTTGAAAAGAGTATTTCTTCAATTTCAATATCATCTCTAAAAGATAAAATTTATATATCTTATAGAATTTATCAAATAAAATTAATTAATTAATTAACTAATTTTATAATACATTTATTTATAATTTATATATCATTATACATACATTATATGTTTTGATTTTTAAAATTTGTTGGACATCTTTTTTATAATAAAATTAGTAATAGAAGGATATGTCAATAAAAAATAATTAAAGATAAAGATTTTTTTTAAATATAAAGATAAATTTTTATATGGGACATATATTGGTTTGTTAATTTATTTATATAGATAAGTTATTTGGCCTTTGTATTCATAATTATAATATGCTTAATTGTATAGGGATAGTTCTTATTAATATATTTACTATTTTCTTTTAAATTGATTAATACTCAAAATCTTATCTCTTAAAGTTGAAATTTTTATTCAAAAATCGTTTATTAAATGATAAATTAATTTATTATTCAATAAATTAAACATATTTGTTGGTTTACACATGATTACGATTTCATTTTAAATTAATTATTTTAAATTGATTGACGTTGGAAATCTGATCTCAGTTGAATATTTTATTCAAAAATCATTTATTAAATAGTATATTAATTTATTATTTAATAAATAAAACGTGTTATAGTTAAATTTCAATTAAAAAATAGTATTTAATAGTTTGTTTATTCAAAAATTAAAATAAGACATAATTTTATAATGAGTTTGTTTATGATTTTTTTTTAATAAATTTCACCTAACAAGATAATAGTTGTTTCTTAATTCGAAAGTAAACAAAGCAATGAGAGATAACGATCAAAATATTCATATTATTTTATATTAATATATCATTTCATAAATAATATTATTTTTAATATCAAATAGTGAAAATAATTTATAAAATATTATTATTTATAAATACTATATCATAATTGCTATAATTATTTTTATATACTAAATTATATATTAAAACAAATTAATTTTATAATATATATATATATATATATATATAATTATTATATCATTGCATATATGTTATATATATTTTATTCTTTTAATTAGTAATAAAATGATGTATCATTAAAATATTAAAAATATTAGGATAAAGATAAAAATATATTTATAATAATAATATAATTTTAATTTTTTTTTTCAAAAGATAATTTAAAATAATCTTAATCCTGACAAACATGAATTCAATTCATATTAACATCAATATATTTATTTTTAAAAAAAAAACAACATATTTATAATAATTTTATCATTAAATTATAATATAATAATTTATTATCAAATTATAAAAAATGTTGTTGCAAATATTTAAAAAAAAAAAATGAAAAAAATATTTGAAATCATCTATGTAGTAGAAATCGTATTCTCAAAAAACGAGATGACAAGAAAATAATAAAAGAAATTGTATTTTATTGGAATAGGAAAAAGAAAAACTGAAAAAGAAATTGGAAAAGGGAAAAGAAGAAGACCGAATAAGAAATCGTATTTTCAAAAAACAATATTGAAAATGAAAACCAAGAAGAAATCGTCTTTTCAAAATATGATATTGAAAATATGAAGAACTCGTTTATTTAAAACACGATTTTAAGCTAAACTCGTTTCTTTAAAGCACGATTTCGTATATATTTTCAAAACATAATTTTCAAACATCACTTTCTTAGTTAGGAAAAACTACTGTTGAATTGAAAATATTTTTTTAAATATCATATTTTAAATATTATTTTTTAAATAAGTCAGATATATATATATATATATATATATATATATATATATATAGAGTATATATATATATATATATATATATATATATATATATATATAGGAAAAAGCCCAGGAAATTGCCCCTGGAATTATTAATGAGAAAAGAAAAAAAAAAGGAAAAGAAAAGAGTGGGAATTTTCAAGTCATTTAAGTCTTACAAAGAGACACGCGGATTCCCCTTTGATTTTGTTTCTTCGCGCATAGCGCGTAAATCACCTTGCATAACTTTCTATCTCACTAGAAGGGAAAGAGACTTTGAGTGTCATTTGACTCTCTTTCTTCTCACCTTTTCTCACGACTCCTCCACCCCAATTTTTGTGTTTTTTGTCCTTTTTCATTTTTCTTTATTTTTTTCAGTCCAATTTTTTTCAAAGATAATAAGACACATCAGTGGGAGCGACCGATCCACATGCCAGGGACCCTTGTAGAAGCTAGCTATAAAATTAATAATGGAATGCGGATACAAAGAAATATAATCAGCATCTTTTTTATTTTAAACCTCTCTCACTTTCCTGACTGATTTTAAATTCACAAAAATATACTGAGATCTTGTTTTGTGTTCGTCCATACAACAAATGTGTATGCAAAAGGCAAAAGGTAAAAGGTTTAGGAAGTATTTTAGTCAAATTCAAATTTTATCGTCCACTTACGTGTAAAACACAAATTTAACACCCCAGCCTTCTCATATGTAGTCAAAAACAAGAAGAAGAAAAAACATCCTTTCTCATATGCCATCCATATCTTCGTATTATGTTATTAAGGGTTTGCTTATTTACAAGGAAAAAAAAAAGAAAATTATTGTTTGATTCACAATTTTCTTGTAAACAATCGAAAAGATATAATTAAATTCTGATAATCAAAACAGTTTTCAAATATCATTCAAATAATATTATCAATGTTTTAAAAAACTGTTCTTTATAACCGTTTTAAAAAACATGACCCAAATAAGTCTTAATTTTTTTAAACTTTTAACATTTGAATCATGAAGAATCGAAAGGACATAGAGGAGAAAATTGTTCTCATGGGAAAGTCCCCTGAAAGCCTGCCGGACTGACAATCCAAGTACCAAACGTGTGGAGGATAAGAGACTTTTAATGTTTTCTACTTTTCATTTTCGTCAACAACAGTATGGGTCCCAGCTTTCTCTACGTGTTAATGCCCAGCAACTTCATGATTAGAGCATGTGAATTAAAAAAAAAAAAAAAAAATTATGCATACACGGGCATTGCCTCTTACTCCCATGGAAACTTCTCCTCAATTTAGGGGAAACATTCTTTTTTACTACTTTTGTATATGGTATATACACATTAAGGATTTTTAATTTTCAATTCCCATGATGGCCTGAAATGGGATACACATTCTTTGTCCTTTGATATCGATTAAAAATACTTGGTCAACTTGGAGTCAACAATTATGCTAAAAATCCAACTATTTTTTAGAAAATTCAACTTGATTCACATTTAGCAATATAAAAAATTATTAAACTGGAAAACCATGTAATATGCGTATGATGAAGCACCACTGGCAGAGCCAGAACATAAATTGAATGGGAAAAAAAACATTGGGTTATTTTCAGTAAGGGAAAAAAAATAAGGCACGAGTCACTTGAATTATTTAATGGTAATTGAGTTTTTCTTTGGACTAGAAGTCATGAGTTCAAGTTCCTGTAAAAAAAAAAAAAAACTTTTTTTCCAGAATTTAATGGGGGCAATTTCCCACACCAAGCCCTGTGTAGATCGAGCACATAATAATAATGACCTTGACATCTAAATAATAATGATCCAATACGTTCATTATATGTTACTAATAATTAATGAGGAAAGGAGATGCCTTTGGTTATTAAAATCTAAGACGACTAGTCAATTCTAAATCAACTATATGTTTGCACCATAAAATTTTAAGTGAAGATTATTTTTTATTATTTATTTGTTCATATTTTATTACTCCACTGATGTAATCTTCTACAGCTAATCAAAATATTTTTCCTGTCATATTAATAATACTTGAATGGAACATTTGCTATATACTATCTATCATATTATTACATATTTACTGTCAAATAGTGAAATCATAATTACACTTGGTAATGGGAATCAAGCTACTCAATTAGTTTGCAATGATTAAAGGGGTAGCACCCCTACTTTTTTATTTTTAAAAAACAGTGATTGATAAAATTCCTCTAAACCATTTTATTATTTTTACAATTTTATTTGCTTACCAGCATATTTTCTTATTGATTTTGATAGATGAATTGTTGAGTATTAAAACATCTCATGGTGATCAACTATACTTTTGTACTGATGTCCAAAAAAAGAAAAAAAAAAAAATTTGTAATTTCCCTTGTTCATTTTTTATAAGAGAATTATAAAATGTTGGTATATTCTCTAATCACCAAATCATATTGATCCATGTTGAAATTCCAATATATCTATAAGTAAAAAAAAAAAATTACTCCGTTTTTATAATAATTTCATGACAATATATAATTTCATCATGGTTATCTTTTAGCCCATCTCACCCCTTTATCACTTAAGTTAGACTGTGACACGTTTTAATAGTTTGTGACAAATTTAAGTATGGTTGGACACATGCCTCCTACGAGTAAAAACTGAACCAATGACATGAAATTCAAAGGGAATTAAACCCATTAACTGAATATTTTTTCTGGCTTTATCCCTGGTCAATACTCTGATTATTTTGTTATATTATTGAAAAAAATTAGTGACTACTAAAACTACCATGATTTTTTATTTTTCTTTGAATGATTTTTTTTTTTTTTATGTTCTGGGTTGAATCCTAGAAATCATGACGCCAATTTTTTATTAAAAAATATTTTATTTTTTTCTTTGTTGTATTTACTGTAATCAATAATTAAATAAAGCCCTCATTATTTAATTTCAATATAGAAAAGAAAAGTAATATATATATATTTTTTCAAAATACATAATTCTTCATATTTCGGTTCATCTGGCAGTAACGCTTGACACTCAGTGTTCGAAACCTCAGGGAACACCGTAATATAATCATAGCAAGTGGTATTAATAATTTATTAATTTAAAATAAAAGAGAGAGAAAAGAGGGAAATACTAATTAGTAGTTAGTACGAAAAGCAACAACACCGCTTTCGGTGGAAGAGGAGGAGTTATATGGTACATGCGACTCCAGATCCATACTGTGAATCGTCATGAAAATCCTTCAATGTAGACCGTTCAAGAGTTGGAATGCGGACATCAGGCTTCATAGATACCACTGTCACTCCGGCCAATTTGATCGCCTGAAATTGGAGGCTTGCAGGGGAAGGAAGGAAAGAAAGAGAGAGAAGTCAACAAGGTCAGAGAATCGGACGGCTGGAGTGATGATAGTGAGGGCGCATGGGGGGAGGGGGTGTATATTGACCTCTTCTAAGAAATTAAGGTCATGGGTAGTGAGTAGTACGGGTGAAGAAGTAGCTGAGGACAAGGATTGTCTTCCACACAAACGCGTGGAAGTTTCCAAGCAACCCCATACCCTCAAAACTTTCTGATTTCACTCGGAATTGTCTGATTTGCTCTTTTGCCTAACACTTCTTTATCATTTTCATCTCTCTATAAATTCATGTGAAGAGAAACTTACGTGAATATAAAAACAAAACAAGAAAGAAAGAGAGAGAGAAAGGGAATCCCAGAGAGCTGAGTTGCATACTTTATTTAGAGAAAGAAAGAAAGAAAGAGAGAGAGAGAGAGAGAGAGAGAGATCTAAAAATGGAGGATATGCCCCCTGGGTTTCGTTTCTTCCCGACTGAAGAAGAGCTGGTCTCTTTCTATTTGCATTACAAGCTTGAAGGAAGGAGAAATGACTTGGACCGGATTATGGGTCGGGTTATACCGGTCGTGGATATCTATGATCACAATCCCTGGGATCTTCCACGTTAGATTCTCCTCCTTCTTCCTCCATCTCCCTTTTTCTTTCTTCTTCCTTTTCTTCTCCATGATTGTTTGTTCATAAAATGGGTTTTCAATATATATCAGTTTCCATGAATACCTTCTTGTTTCATATGATATTTAACTCATTGCTATGCATATTTCTTGCGTGCTATTTAGGTTTGGTTTCTGATGTCGTTTCTCATTACAATCAAATAAAAGTTTCTGTTCAATTTTCATTACATCATTGTATGAGTATATTGATCTTCGATTCGAATCTTGGATGTCCTATAAATCCATCCTACCCTTTTATTATTTAAGCCAAACCCACGAAATAAAAGTAATTTAATTTCAATAATATGTGTAATATTTCCTCCCATACTCGCCTCCTCTTGTAATGGTAACCTAGAATTTATTTATTTTTTTAATTTGGATATTTTTATGGAACCAAAACATGAAATAAACATCTTTTTTTTTTTGGCAGTGAAGATAACTTGGAAAGGAAAGGAGGGTTTTTTTTTTAGTTTGAATTAAAAATCATTCTCTCTTGAAATGGATGTAGGGTTTTAGATTTTCATTCTTTAGTTTCTTAATTTGTCCAAAACCAAACCTAGCGTGAATCAAACGTTAGAGAAATGAGAAAACCAGTATTAGTATTAAAAAGGGTTTGGAGTAAATATACATTTTCATGGAAAATGAACTTTATAATTATTTTCATGTGGGTGCAGAGATTTCGGGAGATTTGTGTCAGGGAGATCATGAGTGGTTCTTCTTCATTCCAAGACAGGAGAGAGAAGCCCGTGGAGGAAGACCCAATCGACTCACAACTTCCGGATATTGGAAAGCCACGGGATCTCCCGGCCATGTTTACTCGTCCGGCAAAAACAGTCGAATTATCGGCGGAAAGAGAACAATGGTTTACTATGAAGGAAGAGCTCCCCATGGAAGAAAAACTGAATGGAAGATGAACGAGTATAAAGCCATTGATGCAGAAGCAGCCTCTTCAAACTCTTCAAATCCACCCGTATTCACCGTATTTCCATACTTTCTATTCCATCTATTCCATGTGTTAAATAAAATAATCAACTCTCCTAAAACTCAAAAGCTCAAAGCTCAAAGCTAATAAGATTTAGGGTTAATAGGAATATCATGCTTCACACCCTCCATACTAGCCTTTACCTACACCACCAGGAGAGGGTCAAACAAATCTAACCATCTCTTAAAACTAAGTTCATGTTAAACAACTTATATAATCTCCTAAAAGCCGGAGCTTTTAGGATTTTGATTTATTATGAATATCATATTTCACATCTATCTCTCAGTACTCCATGCCCACAGGTAGTGGCTAAGTCAGAAAATATATAGTTAGGGGGTATAAGTAATTTCAAAGGGGGAACGATTGTGTGTTGGTTTAAGTATCATACTTTCGAAACTAGAGGTTAAGGGTTCAAACTTTTTTACAAACAATTTTTTTCCTAAGTTTCAGTGGGGGGCAAGATTTGGGTTTGATACAAATAACTTGTGATCGTGCATGCATTAATTTGTGAAGCTGAGAAAAAAAAATTCGATGAAACCCTATCTTCTTTCATGACCCCATATAAAATTTTTTCATCAAGTACTTTTTGAGAGCCTGAATGTTAAGTGCTTTGTGTTGTTTGTATGCAGTTACGGCAAGAGTTCAGTCTGTGCCGGGTATACATGAAGACCAAGTGCTTGCGGGCATTTGACAGACGGCCATCGGCAGCATTAATCGGACGGGAAGCAGCTTCTGGGCGAGCTCGTGGGGATGAAGCAGCAAAAACGTCTCGCCATCAGAATCCTCAAATGGCGGATAGAACAAGCTCGCCTGAGAGCTCATCTTCCTCGGGAGACCATGGCAATCCCTCTCAAACTGGGGAGAGCAGCAGCAACTGGGAAATGGGCGTCGATAACCAACCTCTCTGGGAATGGGAACAACTGAACTGGTTCTAAATGAGAAGATTTTCAACAACAAATGGAGAAGAAGACATGAATCAGCTTCTCCAAGAGAAAATTGGAGCTAGCTAGCTGCAACTGCACAGCTTAACCTAATTAATGAATAAGAATCATCCTGTTAATTTCTTCTGTAATGCTTAAGGTTAATGAATTATCCTATTAATTTCTTCTGTAATGCTTAAGGTTAATCAGCAACTATCTCAGCCATTTCTTGATCAGATGTACCTGATTTTATTCTAAACTTTTTTACCTTTTTTTTTTCTTCTTGGTCAGACAAATTAACCAGAAACACATCAAATTTCATAAAGTTTAAAATTAACAAAATAAGTTGTCAAAAAAAATAACAAAATAAAGTATTTGCTTTTTTAGTCCTTTAATATAATGGATGCATGTCTAATCCTAAATGAAGTTTTATTATTTAATTTACTTCTTTTAACTCTCCATTATTATTTAGATAAAGGTAAAAATAATAATACTTATAATTTAAATAAACAGTATTATGGAGTATGATATGTATATTAAATTTAAATTTTATAAGTTTAAGCTTTCAAATTTATCAAAATCCCATACTGAATCCTAAAAAGAGTATTACAACATAATATATATATATATATATATATATATATATATATATATATATATATATATATATATATATATATATTTATTTATTATATATCATACTAAAGCAGCTTTTACGATGATTCCCCTTTGCTATTGAGCTTAAATCTTGTAATAAATAGAACTTTTTATGTACATAAAATTATCCAAGCATGCCTAGGGCATAAGAGCAATGATAATGCCTAGTAAACGGCAGTTTGGAAGACTTACTTACAATGATCCGAGTAAGTGATAATGCCAAGTTATGATGGTCGAAGGCTTGGCTTTTGTGTGTTCATCAATGGTGCATATATATAACTAGGTAATATAATTAACATTGTTTGACCTTTTTATAAATACACTAAATTACTATTAATTCAAATTTCCTCAATACATAGGTTTATTATTTTAAAATTTATTAAATAACCTTATTTAAAATAGTTTTACCTAAAATATTTTACAAATTAAATAAACTTACAAGGATGTTATATATCTATCAAAATTTAAAACCAAAGATGATAAACTGTATGTATTCTGCCCTTGAGGTCTGACTCAAGGATAAAAAGTGGGATGAAATTATGTGAGATCTTAAACTCGAATTCTTATAAAAAAGTTGATAAAAGTAAAAAAAAAAAAATGTATTTATTCTATATATACCTTAAGTGAAACTAATCCAATTAAAAAAATAAGGTCTATATTCCTATCTTATAGTTAGTTGAGCTGTTGAGGAGTGCTTGAAATTATGTTTGATGACTTATAAAAATATTTTCAATTTGATGATAATTTTTTTAAAATAGTGATGCTTTTTCAAATTTCAAAATAAAGGATTAATACTCATAATTCACCAATCTTATTCTGCTTTTTAATTAATTAAGAATAATTGAATATCATTTAATATGTCTTTTACTTTCTTTTTTATAACCATGGATAACCGAGTCAACTTGTGTACACTTTAACTAATCCCATAAATCCCTAAAATTAATGGCTAAATAAACATCTCAAAACTTAAACAGGTGACCATTGAGTTAAACCTCAACCTTAAACGAGAGGGCATCCACCCGCCCGGTTAATATCTCTCTTACTTCTTGTGGTAAACATTGCCATTTTCCAGCATGTTTAATATTATTAAAATTAATAGCACCATAAAAGTAATGGAAGCCTTCTACTTTTACAAAAATATAATTAAAAAAAAAAAAAACGTATAAAAAGCACACCTAAATTATCAAAATATCAATTTTATTCTCAGTATTGAACACTTTTTTAACTTGATATTGACTTTTAGATTTAAAGTGGTTAGTAATAACTTAATATTGTAGAAAAGAAAACACTATTTTTGACGCAGAAAAAACTTATTAATCTCTGAATTGAGATAAAAATAGGTAAAGCATATGGTTGCAACAGAAGTTAGTTATGAACCACCATGAGAATGGTAGAAGAAGAACGGTCTTGTTCCAGTGTGAACGATCTTTTGTTTTCCTTTTCTTTTGGTTCAATTTCAAAGAGGTGGACTTCTTGTTCCTACTTTTTTCTCCGATCTTAGGTCAAAGTGAATTTGACGTGTAAATGTAATACGGCCATTTCTTCCTCTCAATTGTCTACAATTTTTTATTATTCGTTACAAAGACCACATGTTAGAAGTATTGAAACAGGGATTTGATGTTCCATTTGGCTTTTCATACAGGAAAGTTGAATTTGAAAAGGTATCCTAAGTAATATATTTATTTTAATTTATTTTTATTATTTCTTACTAGTCGTGTTACGAATTAAATTTGGAATAGATAATGATAAAAAATAATACAAAATATTCTTAATCCGCCGTGTCAATGGAAAATAAATCAAGAAAAAGAGGAAAGAAAAGAAAATTTGGTGAGACTTACTATCTTTTGTTTAGATCTAATATAACAGGAATTTATTAGAATATAATTAGGGTTTTCTTTTATTAGCTTTATGTTATTACTATTTTATCCTTATATTGGTATATATATATATATATATATATATATATATATATATATATATATATATATATATATATATATACTTCACTCTTTTCAATAATATGTATGGCCTTTGGCCATGGTATCGTGAGTAACAAGCTTAACAAAAAATAAAATAAAATAAAATTTAACCCTAATCCTAGTCTCCGTCGTCGCCCATCATGATCCGATGATCACATGCTTTTGGGCATTTTGCTTGTGTCATTCCTGAACTCATTTACGAGATAGCAGATGTTCGTCTTCAAGCGACTTCTTCGTTAGCCCTTATTCTTGCACGATCGTCATTCTTCTCAATGACCTAAGAATCTTCTTCCACCACTGCGGTCATGCCTCCTCGTCATCGACAGTCTTGAATGGGATCGATACGTCTCTGAATTTAACTTTTCTCAATGTCAATGCTCAGGCACAGCTAAAACTTACAACCATGAATTATTCCGTGTGACAGCTCCAATTCACATCTCTACTATTTGGGTATGATTTACTTGGCTTCGTCGATGGCTCAAAGTCGTGTCCTCTGGTAATGATAACTCTACCCGATGCCGCATCCCCTTTCCCAAATTCGGACCATATTCTCTAACTCAGACAAGACCAATTGCTTCTCAATGCAATTGTTGGGTCCATTTCTGCCACCCTAGTGCAATTTATCTCTACCTCCACCACTTCTCGTGCTGCATGGACTACTCTCGAATAAACGTATGCCTCTCCTTCGCACGGACGGATCATGACCCATTGCTAGAATCTTGTCAGTCCTTAGCAAGGTAATCGAACTATCACCATCTATATGCAAGATGTCAAATACAATATTGATTCTCTTGCCCTTATGAATGTCTATGTTGACTTTGATGAGCTCTCCATATGTGTTTTGAACGGACTTAGCCCGACCTACTCACACATATCCCATGCCCTACAAGCTCGGGACACTCCAATTACTTTTGAGGAATTGTTTGAGCAACTACTTAGTTATGAGGCCCAACTAAGAATTTCGATTCCTTTAGCACCGCCCTCCTCCACTCCGACCACCGACCACCGCCTTAGTTACTTCAACCGGCCCTTCATCACATCGTCGGTCGCACAACCGTGGAGGGAGAAACCATAGCCAATCTCAACAGTCATGGCCTTTACCTAACACCTCCCCCACATTACAGACCTCACATCTCTTCATTGTCTTCACTAAGATCCATTTCCACCGACCCAAATAGCATACAGTCACTCACTCCCATGCGTTGTCAACTTGTGGTATAACCAAAGATTCCGCTCGCCAATGCAATTATCTATCCACTCTCTAAGACTGCACATCCTCTTCCACCCGCCCGCCCGAGCCCGGGCCGACCACTACACAATCTTCTTCTATGCCTGTCTGCATCCATTACTCTATTCTTGGTAACTCTCCGGATTGGGTCATTGATTCGGGCGCCTCTCACCATGTGACCATGGATCTTGCTACCTTGGCCCTTCATGAGCCTTACATCGCCTTTGACAGTGTGTGATGGTACAAGTTTATCTATTGCTAACATTGACTCTTTCACCCTCACCTCTCTCCCTACACCATTATTATTTACCAATGTATTACATGTGCCCACAATGTCTAAAAACCTTATTTCAGTCTCTACCCTTTGTGCCGATAACTCTATTAATGTCTTGTTTTTTTACTCTTTGTTTCAAGTGTAGGATTGTCACACGTGATCACTCTGGTTCGCGAGCAGCGTAGAAACGATGTCTATTACTGGCCAAAGTTAGTCCCCCTTCTATCTTCCTCCTTGGTTATGTCTTCTTCAGTTCGGTCCTTGTTTTCCGCTACTTCCATGTGGCATAGTCGTCTAGGTCATCCGTCTTTACATAATTTTTTCAAATTTCTAAGTGTTCTAAATATTTCCTTTCTCGAAGACCATTTATGTTCCTTTACTTATAACTCCTGTAATATTAATAAAAGTCATAAGTTACCTTTTGCTAAATCGAGCATTACCTCTTCCTCTCCTCTTAATATCATTTTCTCTTATGTTTGGACCTCACCCGTTTCATCTTCTAATGGTTTTCATTACTATGTTATTTTTGTTGACCATTACACAAAGTATATCCGATTTTACTCGTGACATCGAAAATCGGATGTTCATTCCACCTTTGTCGCCTTCAAGTAACTTGTTGAAAACTATTTCACCACCACCATTAAAAACACTTACACGTATAATAAGGGCGGCTTTAGCCTTTCACCCTTTCGCGACCCATGGTATAACCCATCTCACTACACCTCCCCACACTCTTGAACATAATGGGTATTCTGAAAGCCAACATCAGCATATTGTCAAAACAAGTCTCACTCTCCTACATTAGGCATCCATCCCCCTTACCATCTGGCCGTATGGATTTGCTACGGCTGTCTATTTAATAAATAGAATGCCTAAAGTTGGTCTTTCCCTTAGTTCCTCTTTTGAAAAGTTATTCAACAAAGTTCTTGACCCATCCAAACTCAGTATCTTCAATTGTTTATGTTTTCCCTTGTTGCGTCTCTATTCTTCCTACAAACACGATCCCAAAACTAGTTCTTATGTCTTTCTCGGTTACTCCTTCACTTAGAATGCCTTTCTCTGTTATGGCCCTACCCTCCAAAATCTTTATGTCCCTTCATGTCAAGTTTATGGAAAATGTATTCCCGTTCGCGTCTCTCTCTACCTCCACAACACCGATAATAGACACAGACTCTGCACTCCCCGCTTCATCTTTCACCTCATGCGGCTATCCATCTTTGTGCCCCCCTACGCATACCGTCGACCTTACTCGAACTGCTGTGTTCATCACCATCCCCCTACCCGTCCTCCCGCCGACTTGCATCTCCCCAACCCATACTGTCGACCTCACTCAAACTGTTGTGCTCATCACCATCCCCCCACCCATCCTCTCGTAGACCTACATCTCCCCTACCCATACCTTCGACCTCACCCAAACTGTTGCGCTCATCACCATCACCCCACTCGTCCTCCCGCCGACCCCACCTGTCCTCACCCAAACTGCTGGACTGTTGGATCCGACACCCTAATTACCCTCACCTAGTCATACTCCCGACCCCTTACCCATTCCCACCAACTCCCCCACCAGTCCACCTTCTCCCTCTCCCCCACTAAACCATCATCCCATGCAAACCCGCTCTAAAAATGTCATCTTAAAACCAAACCTAAAATATGGCCTCTACTTCATCTATTTCGTATGCTGAAATTATTCCCAAGCGTATGAACTAAGGTCGTCAAGCATTATATTACTGTGGGAGTCCACAGGTCATTTCCACAGGGAGTGGTTTCCTAGGTGATCCTTAGTGATTGCTCTCCAAAGAATGTGCGTTCAAAAGTAAAATATGGGGGTTGTGATTGATTGATTGAGTAACCGATTAAATTAACTATTTTAAACAAAAAGGGTGAATGATACGATTCTTAGGTTTCCACTCACCGCCGGACGTAATACTCCACTCTTATTCACAATCTATCTAGAGCCATTGATGAATGGTCTTCGACGGAAGATGTAACGTTAAAGGCTCTTTTAAAACAAAGAATGATTGAGCGATGACAAACACTTGTTCAAACGATTTACTTGGACTCTTAGCTTGCATTTGTGATCAAGCACAACGTGTCCTGAGGGTCTCTCGTTCACACGTTGTCAAGAAGATGCCAAACTAAGGTTTATAAGATTTTCCGTAAGTGCTTAGCATTGTACAATCTCGTTGAAGCACAAAAGAGGAATTGAGGGTTGTTACCTTGACGGAGGTGAGTTTCCACCATTAGAACCCTATCATGGAGGTTTAGAACTCCATTGAAACTGAAAATCGATTCATGTTTGATAAGAACCTATGCATAAATGTGACTTGAGAAATAACACTTCAATTGCAAGATTGAGATATCAAAAGCACAGAATCCCATAAAAATACCTAGTTATATGAACCAACTCGAAAGATTACAAGTAGTTGAAACTCGTAATCTGAACAAAACTAAGTACTCGCTATAACCCTAGCAAAAATATGAGAGAAACACTCCAACTGTCTAAAACCAAACCCTAGAATAAAAAACTGCTCTTCTCTGCCCTTCAATGGGCTTAAATACCATTCTCCTTAGTGATCTCGAAGTGATGGTCGAAAGACGAGCGTACCCTTGCACAAAGATTGGAATTCTGCTCAAGTCCCGCAGAGATTGCATGCTGGTACCAGACATCGTGAAGTGTGGTATCGATACTGTAAGTGTACCGGTGCTCCATCGCTTGGGGTACCTGTACCGCCATTTGGTACCGGGGGTACCACCGCTTCACCGCATGTCACCGTCGTTAATTTGTTCTTCACCATGATCATCTGGCTGACAATAATCACACTCAATCAGAATGATCTTACATTTTGTTTCTGACACAATCCTGCAAAATAAAATAATCTCAAACTCACACAAGCAAAACGCAGAATCACTAAAAATTCTATCCCCACATTAAACAAGAGAGCAAAACATGAGTCGGGGGTATTAAAACCTGATAATGTCAGACTTTTATGTATCTCAACAATTTCCCCCTCCCGCTTCCTAACTGAAGTAAACTTTTAAGTAGTCCCCAGTGGTGACTGTTCAGTACCAATCGATTATGAGTTTCATCAAACGCGCTGAAAAATAGGTAATGTAAAGCTTCCCATAGGCAAAAAATGAGCACAAAGGTTAACCCACAGAGAAAACTGTCTGATCCAAATGAACTAAAACAAAGAATGGACACTAAATGTTTACACAAAACAGATACTTTATATAAAGACCATGATATAGAAGTAAAGTAATAATGAGATCACCAAACTCGAAATGAACTACATTATCACTGCCAAACATTTTACCATAAACTGCCAAATAACATGCATAGAAGTCAAAGAGGAACATCCAACATAACTACAAAATAAAAGAATCTTCAAGCTTAACACTCGGCCACAAATGAGCTATAGAATTAAAATGGTGTTTGCATGACGGGTTGAGACCTCACCCACTTCAACACCAACACCTCTATTCTAACTCCAACATTACCCACATCCCCTCCCACCACTGTCAAGAGAATGGCTCATCCACAACTATCCACTCACTGGCCTTCCAAGTCAGATCATTCAACAAAGCCTCAGAGATGCACCTGTTTAGAGAGCTCCTGATCCAAGCCGCTTCTCTCGTCCCTGAATTTACTTCAACCATCCTTTATTTGCGCCCATCCTTTCGTGGTATGGAGAGAGATGCAATTCCATCAAACTGCCACTGATGAGAGATCAGCTGAAGCCCCAAAAATACCAAGGGAATGCATGATCGAGGTCTCGTGAATGCTACTACATGTTCGATTAGACTTGGTCTCACTCTTTAGAAGAACTCTTCTTTTCTCTCTACTCAACCCTCACCCCAGCTCACCTCCTGCATTTTGTAATCAAAGCGCCCATAATACGCCTGCTTAACCCAAACTCATAATACAATTATATTACTAAGGTATAATCAATAATTTTTCTCAATATATTACCTCATATGTAATCAGATTTTCCGCTTCGCAATTTCTTCTCTTCAGCTCAATCATTCGTGAATGACTTTGTTTATTACTGGCATCAGTGAATTTCACGAACTCCTCGTTTCACAAAATTCGGGTACCGGGTCAGTAATAATGGCATTTGCAAACAAACGGGCGCCAAACTTAATGGCCCGAGAGGGTAAGGCCGTCATGTGTATGTGGCTACATAATCTAATCTATTATTATTCGGTCGGTATCATCACAACCGCTTCCAAAATTATTCAACAAATGTCTACATTCCTCATTTTCCGCCGATAACTTCCAATCAATATCGTAAATAACCTTACCTTCACCAACAAATTGTAGACGGTGCCCCAATAATGTTTCCTGACAGTGCAACAACGTGTCAATTTTCTGGCCTTCGCCACAATTTAAACCTACTTTAATTGATTGACCTACTTTTCCGCCCGACTCAAGACTCAGTAAAACATGGCCTCAATTTCTTCATCTCTCGTCCACTTGCTTCCTCGCTCTCGCATGGAGGAATCTTTCCGCTTTCCTCTCTTGCAGCCTCCGCAGCACACCCTCCGATTTTTCACCATTCGTCCATGTAAGAGCTAGAGCCTTCCCTTCCAAGATTTTTCGATCTTGCCATAGATATGGCTAAAACAACGAATATAGTGAGAATAGCCCATACACACACAATGGTCTCCCAACAACCCATTCTAATAGTACTCCACTTACCCTCGCAGCCACCAAGATCTTCTCCCATCCGTGGGAAACCCTAAGCAACCAAGAACACAGAACCATCAACCAAAGCCAATCAACAAAATCCATGTTCGGCTAATAATGAACATCCATTCAAACCGGCCTCGCGTAGATGAGGATACCATCATGATCACTAGTATTTCTGCCTTCTACAAAGTAAGAACTATGAGGATCCTTGACTGTATTACTAGTGATAATGAGGAAACGCTTTGACCTGGGGTTTACTTTAAAAGTGGAAAATTAGGTTAGGCTTCTTATATGAGGCGTGGGAGTGTATATATGAAAAGGTTCAACTGGGGGAGAAAACTTAAATGGTCATCCATGACGGGTAACATAACGCAAGTGGTACCATCAAAAGTGCAATGTTCATGAGTCAATGGTACCTGCATCACATGGTATCGCATCACTGCCATCGTCATCGCTCTAGGTTGGTACCTAGATTTTAATATGTGTGTATCTGCACTAACGGCCCTTTTTTTTTGACTGGTAGTGATTTCAATTTATAGAACTTTTCGTATCGCCCCACTTATCCACTAGATGTCACTTTTCCCTCGCTTCATACCCCCGTCTAACCTGACTTCGTTCTGCGAATCGTGTACTTACACCTTCATTAATCACGCCACCAGGGGTCCACCGCATTTCTCGTGGTCATGATTCCTAAGGTTCAAACCGACCGTAATTCCGTGCTCAAGATGGGTAAAGGGTTAACTCAATATTTCGAAATGTAACATATAAATACCAGTAATCTTCGCCACGATGGTTGTTCCTCGAGAATACGATACATGTAGTTAACAAGGAATGCTAAATAATACACTGGGCTATAAATAGCAAGAAACATGAGCTGGTGCGTAAAATCAACACTCGTAGTGAATAAAATGAGGGTGATACCAAGACTAGAACGAATCAAATGATGGTCCCAAATAAAGAAACAAAAAGTCAGTAAATGTCGTTATTATAGGTGCAAAGGAGACTATGTGGAGTGTATACATAAGGTCACGCTTGCAGCAGACATATCACAAAAAGTTAAGTACCAAACCCGTAAAAGAGTTGAAAATCTAAAATTACAATATGCACTCAATGGCACTCAACATGTAACATGATAACGCCCACTGTGCGCCCACCTCAATTACGTAAGCAGTATCAAGCCTCATCGCACAATGTGACACCCCCAAGAGAATAAGCAAAGGAATGAATTAGTGTATGGTAATGTTAAGGGCTGGGGGTGTTGTTTTGGTGTTTATTTTTATTTTTATTTTTTATTTATAAGAAAAGTATCAAATAAATAAAAGGAAAGAAGAAAGAAAATAAACTATATAAAAAAAGTAGGATAGAAATTACTCCTCATGAACATCCCTCGTAGAGCTGATCACCACTCTCACTACTCTCCCGACTACGGTTCTCGAGAAATGGGTTTAAGCGGTGGCCATTGACTTTAAAGGTTTTCCCATTTTCCGGATTCTCAATCTCCACTGTGCCATATGGGTAAACTACCTTGACAATGAACGTGCCAGTCCATTTACCTAGAAACATGTGCTAACGAGCCGTATTAACAATACCTGTGAGGTCTCCAAAGGTCTTCTACAATGGTCTTGTCACGGAATAACTTGAGCCTCTCTCAGATTCGTGAGCTCTCATCATCTGACGCAATTCATCAAGTCGCTCACGCAATACACCTCGCAGCCAAATCAAAATTATGAGTTTTAATGGCCCAAGAGGCTTGTGTTCCATTTCACCGGCAGATGATATGCCTTTCCATAAACAAGCCGAGCATGAGACATACTAAGAATGGTCTTAAAGACGATAAGTCTAAAGAGCGCTTCGTTAGTCGCTTAATTAACTTTCACCTGGTGATAGTTTTTCCAAACAGTTGATCTCCTATCAAGCATTCGCCCAACTCATTATTCCGGGTGGTACTGGAAACTCGGTGGACTTCCATACTTTTTCAACAAATTTTCAAAGGATCGACATAAAAATGGCTCCCACCATCACTAATGATTATGCGCCAGAGACCCAAAGCGAAAAATGTGTGTGTGTTCTTTTGCGGCTCTAAACAACTCAGGTCATTGTTCTTGTTGGAATGGGCTTCACTCCATTTAGAAACATAATCAACTGCCAATAAGATGTAAAGGTACCCACAAGAAGGGGGAAAAGGTCCCATGAAGTTCAAACCCCAGCAATCGAAAATTTCAATGATTAAAATAGGAGTAAGAGGCATCATGTTCCTCTTTGTGACCCTCCAGTAATTGTCGCACTGAAGCGCAAGATTTGCAAATTCAAAGCGCCTTTAAAAGAGCGGAAGCCGCAAAAACCAAATTCTCGGCAGATTTTGTCTCGCCGCTTTTCTTGCGGAGAAATGCCTCCACAAGCTTCCGAGCGGCGTAAGGTGAGTAATCCCAATTTGATCGCTATCGATTACACACCTTCTCATCAATTGGCTGGATAATATTTTAAACAAATACGGATCATCAAAGTAGTATTTAATATCCACCAAAATTTCTTTTGTTGACAAGTCCATTAGGGGTGGAATTTGTCCCGCTACTAGATAGTTGACAAAACCGCATACCATGGGCAAAGTGAACAAGAGGAAAAAGGTGCCTATCGTGAAACTGGTTTATGGGCAGTGTGGAGGTGTCAGGCGGATTCCGGAACTAACCGAGATAGGTGGTTAGCTACCACATTCTCAACTCCCTTTTTATCCTTAATAGTCAGGTTAAATTCTTGCACAAGAGGGATCCACCTAGTCAAATGAGGTATTGGAGTATCTTCGCTAGATAAGAAGTACTTCAAATACGTGACGATCCGTGAAAATGGTTACAGATAACTCTACAATGTACGACCGAACTTTTCTGGGGTGGTAAAGACTACAACTAAAACTTTTTTCCGTGAGCGTCAGTAATACTGAGCTAATCTAGAGTCTTGGCCGGCATAGTAGATCAAAAGCCTTTTTTATCTTCCTTCGCCCTAAAATGTTCTCTATAAGATAATCACGTTAGCCACACATGATCTCAAAAGGAGTTCCCAATCGGGGAGACTACATGACAGTGAGGAGACACTAACATAGTTTTTAATTTATCAAAGGCGTCCTCACAAGCCTGTGACCATGCAAAGGGGACGTCTTTGGCAAGCAAATTGCATAAGGGACGGGCTATTGTCCTGAAATCTCTTATGAATCTTCTATAAAATCGTATGATTCCAAGAACGAATCAGATAAGCTCTAACACAATTTAGGTAGGTAAGTCGAGACTAACCTCGACTTTGGCCTTGTCCACCTCACCTCTTTTTCGATATGGCCTAGCACAACTCCTGTGTCACCACAGCACACTTCTCCTAATTCAAAGACTAAATTCTTCTCCCCGACACCTCCCACCTTATACGTAAATTCAGACATCCCTCATACGAATCTCCAAAAATCAGCTCGGGCCCATGGAAAATCTCCAAAATGAGCTCCCATCATAATCGGTGGTCCCCATCATGCAATCAAGGAAGGTTCCCCGTGCATTACATAATCCAAAGGGCATTTTCCAAAGGCAACAAAGCAAAAGGGCAAAGGGAATGGTTTTCTTAATCTTCTAAGGCTATCTCAATTTGATTGTACCCTGAGTACCCATCGAGAAAACAATAATAGAACGTTCTTAACTTTCTAGCATTTAATCCACGAAAGGTAGAGGAAATGATCTTTCCTAGTACCCGCATTGAGTTTCCTATAGTCTATGCACACCCTCCAACCCAGTAACTCGAGTGGGAATTAGCTCATCAGGTTCATCTTTACCACAAAGGACTCCCAGATTTTTGAATTACTCGTTGGATCGACCGCCACTGCCATCCAAATGGGGTAAATAACACCCATGTCCAGCAATACTTTTAAGACCTCTTCGCACCACTTCTTTCATGATCGGGTCTACTGTCACGTGATTTGGTTTGCAGGGTCGTAACATCCTCTTCCAAGTGAACTTATGTGCGCATCAAGGGGCTAATTCCCTTAATATCTCGTAATTCTTCCATCCTATGGCGGTTTCAGTGGGTTCTCAATATCTCCAAAAGCTTATTTTCTTGATCTGACTCTAAAAAGGAAGATATGATTACCGGGAAAGTTTCTTCTACCCATAAAAATGCATATTTGAGATGTGATGGTAAGGGTTTTAACTCAAGTTTAGGTGGTTTCTCTTCCGAGGGTAACACCTTGTCTTCGATTGGTGGCAATGTTTCAAATTTGGGTGCCCACCCATTTGCTTCCAATACCTCATCAGGGTTCAATTATGAGGCAAACTCCGATTCATGGTTACCTCCTCACCTAACTCGCTTACTAGACAAGACATGAGAGGATCACCATAAAATGAGCTATCACGCAATTTCGGGACAATGTAGTCTATCATGTGTTTACCTCACGATATCCTCCTCGCCTCTCTATTTCAGATAACATCAAGATATTCAAATTAACAATTATGTTACCAAAAGATAATCATTAATCCTCCCTGCGCTGGGTATGAGAGCGGCATTAAGGAAGGGCCAAGAACGACTACCATGATCACTGAACTGAGTCCCTCGTTCACCACAGTCGGGTGGGCCAGCAACAAACAAACCACAGGAAAGTAGAACTTGTCCACTCGCAGACCAATATCACTATCCCTCTAGAATTTTCAGCACACTGGCAATAATCCTGAGTGGGGTGATATCACTTGCTTTTAACCCCCAACCCTACCAACATATACCGAATATGGCAACAAGTTAACACTTCGTTCAAATCCATCAAATATGTCCTGTAATTTTGAATTTCACCACTATGGAAATAGTGGCGCCCCCGGTCTCGATTTTCGGGCAAAATTGTTCCTGATCAAGGAGGGATTGTTCAAATACAAATGCCTTTATTACATCTAGTTTTTCACAGCACAAAATCTTTCAAAAACTGTACACATTTGATTTGCTTAATGACATCTAATGTGCGAACGTTCACGAATCTGTTTGAACAACCATAAATTTTTAATGATTGTTCACTTTCTCGGGGGCTCTAACTCCAGTGAGGATATGGGAGCGAGGGACGGAGTCTTGTCTTTTCCTGCTCACTGATCAACACAACATTTGCCCGGAGGAAATATGATGTCATCAGGACATCTCAGCATCCTGATCACTGGTCAAAACCTTGTACTCCGCCTCTTTTCAAATAATGGTTTTGTCAATTACTTTTCCACTTCAAAGAGTGCGACAAATTCTCGAATGTTCAAGGTGCCATCACTGGGTCTCGTGGGACTCCAACACTATTTCGACCTTAGGGTTTTGGATAGTTTGAGAAGGAGTTTCCCTTTTCTTGTTGAAACTTTCCCATGTAAGAGGTGGAGCTGTGAGTGACTGGGGATCTCACATCATTCAAGGTAAAGTAAGAGCGAGGATCGTTTGAACCCCAAAAATACCTGTAATTTTTATAATACTTTATTATATTCCTGTGAATCGGAAGTCAAACTTAGTTTTTCCGAAATTTGATAATTGATAATTGTAAATAATGAAAGTGTTAGCAATATGATTGAATATTATATGCTAAAATGAGAAATCGATTTAACCCTAAATAAACCCAAGTGAAAGCGGCAAATGCTAAATTTGAAACAGGACCTAAGGGTCAAATGATAGCTTAAATGCTAATGTGAAATAAATGATAAATGATAAGAAAAGTGAAATAAAGAGTTAGAATGCCAAAAATGGAAATGGGATTAATCGGTGACAAACAAGGCTCATATAAAGAATAAGTGACTTAAGACCAAAAAAGTGAGAAATGAGAAATAGAACGGTAATAAACATGGCCTTATACTTACGATTTGAATAGACCAAACTTGGTCTTAGATGCTCATTGTGGATAATCAAAGTTTGGGATAAGAGAGGAGAAAAGGGAGAAAGCTGTGGTTTGCAAGAAGGAATGATTTCGTGGTATCAGGTCCCATTTCTTCCTCCTAAGGGACTGCCAACCTACAAGAGATGAAGAGATAAGGTAAGAAAAATCAACCTGAACTTCTTTTCATGATCTGATTCTGTGAAAAGCCTAACTAAGAGAAAAAGGGTTTTCATTGATTCTCAACCACCTTTCGAGTTGTCTCTGGGGTGGATTCCATGGTGGATTTTTGAGGCGGGATGAATCGAGGAGGTTTATTGGAAGAAAAAAATGGGAAAATGCCAAAATCCAACATTTCAGTCAAAATCACATATTATACTGCAATGTGCGGTACCTGCATCTATGATGTAGGTGAGCGGCACGCGATCAAGCAAACTGGTACCGGTACCCATTGGCAGTAAGGGACTGGTACCAGTACCAATCAAAGTGGTACCGGTACCACTGCCCAAACAGCCTATTTTTGCACATTTTACCAAGAGCTTTGTATTCATATACCATTACAGGAATCCCAAGAAACGACAATGGGGTTTCAAATAAGAATAAGACTAAGTGAAAAACGATCGCACTCTCGCCCCAAGCAGCGATATTCGTTTTAGTATGATTATTTGTTTAACCACTGTGAGGAAGAATTTGTGTTTGACTAGGTAGCAGGTAAGATCAAGAATCACCAGGGACTGCATCGAAAGAGAAAAGGAATTGATAATCGGTTTGTTCTCTGTTTGTTCTCTATTTGTTCTTTATTCTCTGTTTGTTTTAATTCTTATCTGTTGCCTTATCAGAGGCTCAATTTCCATTTCGTTCTATTTCAGGATATATATATATATATATATATATATATATATATATATATATATATATATATATATATGTATATTTGAAACCTTATAAGTGAAATTACCGATAAAAGTAAATGATTTGAAATGTATTATCAATGACCAACATGTGACTCGGATTCACCAACTCGAATTCGGGCCATGAGGTAACCGCATTGCTCATTTAAATTACATTGGTTATTGAATGACAAATACGACAGGATTCACCAACCGAACTGGCCGTGAATGTCGACTTCTGCATCATGGTGGAGATGGTATTGAATGTGAAACCATTGCTAATGAATGACAAATACATGACAAGATTCACCAACCGACCGCCGTGAATGTCACTTCTATAGCCATACGTGAGATGGTAATATTGGAATGTGAAACCACATTGCTACCGAACGGCAAACAGACAGGATTCACCAACCGAATTTGTCGAATGCCTAATTTCTATCTATAGCCATATGAGATCGTAATATTGAATGTGTGGAAACCATCAAGTACCAATGACGCGCCAGCACAGATCTACCAATCAACTGCCGAATGTCAACTTCTATAGCCATATGTGATATTGCAATATTAAATGTCATATCACATTGCTACTGAATGACAAATAGGACATGATTCACCAACCTAACTGGCCGTGGAATGTTGACCGAGCAGCTTTGGCGATGTAATCGCCAAACCGAAACGAAAACATCAAAAATGTATTTGTATAGGTATCTTTACACATACGTACATTGCAGACATTATTTAATAAACCATGATTATATTTGAACCCAATAATGAGAGTCAGATAGAACCACAAAACGTTAGTAAATGCTTTAAATAATTGTTTTTATCAGCCGTGAAAATGCAGTTTATAGATTCTGGTGAGTTAATTCCAAGGTCATATTTCGTGAAATATTCAAAGAGTTCACTGAGTGGTTCATATGCACCTCACCATTTTGAACATGACATTGCTTGTAAACAAAATAGTTCAATCAAATCATTTTTTAAATTGATATATTTGACATGATTTTGGATGATATGTTGTAAATCCATATAAAATGACATTTCTTCTTGGCAATGCATATTTGTAAGAAATTGCATTGAAATTGTAAACGTTTACGCCGCCAATAAAATTGTTTTCGCAAAGATTTGAGTTATTTGGTAAATGGATTTTATTGTATATTTGGCCAAGGGCCTCGGGTTTTCGTTTGACCGCTTAACCGGTCGTATCGCCTTCGGGGTCGCTTTCAAGATGACTAATCACACAACATCCTCCCAAACTTTCTATGGAGGTTGATAGGCCTAGGGTTTGTTCTCTGACGCAGGGGTGGAAACCTCGGGGTTAGTCAAATGCGAAATCCAGACCTTGATTTTGGAAACTGAGGGGCTTGATTTGGAAAAGCCTCGTTTGTAGTTGTGGCCTCGGGTTGTCTGGGCAAGTCAGACAAGCCCTCATTCCTCCAACTAAAATTGAAAAGCGAATCCACCTGATTATACATTTCCTGAGTACGGGAATTGGCGGCTTCCTGGGTTATACGAATGTCATTGATCGCTTCCTCGACTGAGGAAGGTTAAAGAAGCACAGTATGGGCGGGGTCATCGTAGAACATGGTTGTTCCTCCACTCAGATCCCATGGGGCACCGAGGGCATTTGAAACACTGAGCACCCTCATTCAATTTTTCGACTCATGGCCTCCAACTTCCTGTTGGCTATTTTCGTCAGTCATCATTCTCCCTTATGATGGATTCCCTCCCAAGAGTGTGGTTTTACACTGAAGATTTTAAGGAGGTGTTATCTCCCAAGTTCGCATTTTTCCTATGGTTTCAAAAATTGAATTGCCTCCCGGCACTTTTCTCATAGAATCCTCCCACATATCACTGGATGTATCACTAATATTCAAGATGATACCCCGTGAAAATACGATAAATTTATCTCAACATCCAACCATACGAGGGAGCATGAGGAGGTCCTTATATCTTCCCATACAATGCCGGGTTCACTCGATTTTAAAAGTTTTGAATTGATTTGATTATGCATTAGTACGTGCTAAGTGGAAGAATTATTAAGGAATTCATTTCGCATGTCCCCAAGTAAGATTTGAATCACAGTTTAATGAAACCATATTGGGCCTTTTCCTTGTGAGAGAATGGGAACAAAAACATGCAAATTATATGGAGGGGCGATCCTATGAGAGGAAAGCACCGTAAACATCTCGAATCTCCATGAATGAGTAGTGGGTTCGTAATCGACCCTCGATACACAAGTAGAGGTACATAACACCACTCACAAGAATTGCTACTTCTTCGTAGGTGAATACATGAATTTGTCAGGTTCTTCGAGGCTGCACCCTGGATGTTCTTTCCACATTAGGTAATCTGTGGGGAGTTCGATAGTGATTTCGCCAAATTATATTTCTCCACAGTCGTAAGGAGAGTTTGAACACTCATGCCAAACCCGTTGGCCTTACATTTTGAATGATTTCTATTTAAATTATATTATTTATGGTCTGGACATCTGATTTTGTAGTGTGTGTGAACTGCAGGTGGAACGGGGGTTTTTGGATGCATTTTTGGATCAGAGGGGTGGGCGCATAGCCGGTGCCTAACGTCAAGGACGTCTCAACGCCGACGCCCCATTGTTGAGACGCCTAAACGCCACGCACGCCATTGTCACCAAATGTGGAGTTGAAAGAACGCCGCGACGCCGCGATTCCTGCCTCTCTCCATCATTAAAAGCAAAAAGGGACCAGACTGAGGCATCGAGGATCGCACGAACTAGGGGCAATCGAAATCGTAACAGCATAATTTCGATTCGAGAAGAGCCCGCATTATTCTTCTTTTGGACAAGTACCGATGTTTTATAGACAACACGTGCCTCATATTCGCATGTTCTAGATTTTGCGTACTTAGGGTGTTGTTGAACTCCCGTCATAATTGAATGGATTAAAGATTATTTATATTATTCATTATTTATAAGGTTAACATCTCGCTATATATGCGAGTCATTTATACGTGATGTCCACAACATTGCGCGATTATACTGGATATCCGAGATTCAAGGAGAGGAGGATACCTTAAAGATGAGAGAGCAACCTTCACGATTCGTAAATAGAGATATTCCGATCCCGAGGGTGGCAATCAAGGTTAGAAGATTAAACATTTTGAGTATCAGTCAGTAGAGACAAGACTCAACTTCATTAGCGGTGATAGCTGATACACCCTCGGTAGAGGGTATTTCAGAAGCAAGATCACCTAGCCATCAATAAATTATAACAAATCAATAGTACCATCTTTAGAAATAATCCATCGAAGTGGCAGTGTGGGGAGACATGTTCTCAGTCTCCATTATACAAGAATTCATTAAGATCGATTAGTTTAATTTGAAATTCACATTAATACTGGCCACCAAAAGCTAATATCCGCATAATATCCAGTGCCAACTGAGTTCAACATTTATCCTGATTCATGATCCACACCATAGGTACACTATATTACTTGGGGCGACGCGTGCACTTGTGCAATATGTGGGCGCATATATATACACACCACGCTTTATGCCTATCAAGTTTTACGTCTTACTAGACAAAGCTGGAAAGATATGAGAGAAGAAAGCACTGAGATAACACTTAATTTTTATTTTACTATTTTTGCAGGTTGGTAATTTGTCTTTGTTTCGTAAAGATCAATGGTGTTTCAAAGAGTGCATGCGATCGACTAGATCAAATAATCACAATCCGCTGATTGAAAGCCAAAAGAACTTTACACACACGCCGAGAACAGAGAATGTAATTACTAGGAAATCTAACTATGGAGAACACTGAATATAGGATCTTACATTGTTAAAACTGAGCCATTGTTAGGGCCTGGTGCCGAATAACTGAAGGAATCAAGCACCTAGGCCGTTTATACAACCGTGATGATCCATTTAAGTCAAGCCCGGACCAGTCTGATTGTATTGCGCGAGAAGGTTTGCCTGCCGCTACGAGTTGTTGAGCGACTATCAGAAGACCACCCGTTCAGGCGAGCAACTTTGGTGAAGTCGGTAACACTACGGATGCTTAGGAACATCTTATTTCATGGACTCTCGATGAGAATCCAAATATGCATCGGCCGACTTCCTCGAGAGTCTGCGACCGTCCAAGTACAATGGGGTTCTTGAAGAGGCACTCGGGTTGAGATTGTTCCCACTCTCGCATAGGTGATAGAGGCCAAGCATTGGTTAACAAAGTCATTGCCGGTTCCATTACTTCATGGAACAACTTGAGTCAAAGTTCGACCAAGTTTTCCGCCCTCGAAAATTGCATAGCGTGCAGAGATCGATACTTTTGGATAACTGGGGAGAGAACGCGGAGGCATGAGATAGATTTCACGAACTATTGAGGAAGTGCCCACATCACAGACTGACCAGATGGATGCAGGTCCATACTTTCTATAATGGTCTGAGGAATGCGGCTAGAATAGTGATTGATGCCTCGAATTTGGAGGGGCAATGAAGAAAGCACTGGACAGAAGCTTATGAAATCTTGGAAGATCTTTGCCCTTAATACAAATCGGTGGCCTAGAGAAGACTACACGGTAAAGCGGAGTGGGCGGCGCGGATAATGAGGTTCTCAACAATCACGGTTTTCGTATGTTACGGCTAACTAAGCAGTTAACTAAATGACAAAGGTACGCGAATGCCATACAAATTAACCCATAGAAGTTGTGAATTACGTGGAGGACAGCGCGATAGCCGCGAGGAATGCCCGGTCGGGCTGACAAGCGGTGGGCGGGGCCCGGTATGTGTCGAGGTTGTCGAGTCGACCGCAGCCAATGAGGGCGGTATGGGGAAGCGAGTATCGGAATCAAAATCGAGACGAGGGTGGCGTAATAATCGAGGAATCGGAATAATCGAGCGGTCGGGTATGGATGGAGGAACAATCGAGCGACATGCCATCACCGCAGTGGGCGAACCACATCTGAGAAAGGTGGACTTGGAACGAGCCGCACAGCGAATGCTCACCTCATACCTTTGCCTTTATGAATGAGGCAAAGGCGAATATGCGACAACAGGCCGCAATTGAACAATCAAAGCGGCCTGAGTTGAGAAACTTGGAGGTACAAATGGGTGAATAGTATCCCATTGACGAGAAGAAGCGATAGGGTTCCTTACGAGCAACTCGAAGTGAACGAGAAGATATGGGAATGAACATGTTAAAGCAGTCACGCTGAGAAGTGGTAAAGAATTGGAGACACAGGAGCAATCCCCAGTTATAGAGGTAGAGAATGAAAATCATCCAGCCCGGTCAGAATGATGATGCGGATAGGGAACAACCTCGAGAAGCAGTGCGCTAGGAAACCTGGCCCGGAGACGGATAACCCTGGTCGGAATCCTGGCGTCTAAAAAGCATAAGTTGGATAAGCGGTTCACCAAGTTCATGGAAGTGTTCGAGAAACTACACATCAATATCCGTTCTTTGATGCTCTGCGGAATAGATGCCCCGAGTTATATGCAAAAATTTATGAAGGGCATCTTGTCTCGAGAAGAAGATTAGCATATTTCGAAGCAGTTAGCAAGCGGGAGTGTAGTGCCATACTTGGAGGAAGGCTGCCGCCAAAAAGCTAAAGACCCGGGCGTGGTTTCACTATCCCATGCACCATTGGAAATGCTATCTTCGAGAGAGCATTGTGTGATTTGGGTGCCAGCATTAATCTCACGCCCTTGTCCATTTTTAAACGTTTGGGATTAGGTGAAGCTCGTCCCACTACAGTCACACTTTAGCTAGCAGACAGGTCCTTAAAGCATCCGAGAGGGGTGATAGAAGATGTCTTAGTAACGGTTGACAAGTTTATCTTCCCAGCGGATTTCATTGTATTAGATATGGAAGAGGATACAAAAATACCCATAATCTTGGGTAGGTATTTTCTTGTTGGCGGAGCAATGATTTGATGTTCAAAGGGAGAGCTAAAATTGAGAGTGCGGGAGGATGAAGTCAAGTTCAACGTGTTCGAAGCTGTGAGACATCGCGAAAGTGATACATGTTTCGTGGCGGAGATAGTAGGAGGTATAGTGTGCGAAGTGGTCTCACTTGATCCTTTGGAGAGCTAGCCTAGTCTGAGAATGATTCAGGGAGATATGAGCGAAGGCGAGAGGAATATGTAAAATGGATGGATTCTTTCGGACCCAATAGAAGAAATACTTGAATCTCTAGAGTGAAAGTGCTAAAGCGCCCGATACCATCGGTTGAACAACCACCCAAGATGGAACAAAACCTTTACCTAGCCATTTAAAGTATGCATATCTTGGGATAGCATCCACCTTACAATGATCTTACCAGTGATCATCTCAGCATCCTTGACTGGATTAGAGGAGGAGAAGTTATTGAGGGTCCTTAGAGATCATAAAAATGCGCTCGGATGGTCTCTAGCCGATTTAAAAGGGATTCACCCTTCCATGTGCATGCATCGTCATTTTCTTTGAAAGATGAATTCATAAACCCTCGGTGGAAGCACGAGAGGAGGTTGAATCCAACTATGAAGAGGTAGTCGAGGAGGTATTAAAGTGGTTGGATACTAGGGCAGATTTATCCTATTTCGAGCCCGGTCGTAGGTAGAAAATCGAGTTCAAGTAGTACCTAAGAAGGGAGGAACAACTGTCATAAGAACCGAAAATAACATATTACTGCCTTCTCGAACAATTACCGGGTGGAGAATTTGTATTGATTATCGGAAACTAAACAAAGCCACTTTCGAAAGATCATTTCCATTCGTTTTACGGATGAGATGTGGATGGTCTAGCGGGTCATGGAATATTATTGCTTTGGATTGGATATTCAGGCTCTGATCAAATTGCTATATTTTGAAGATCGGGAAAGACAACATTCACATGTCCCGCATGGGACATTCGCATTCGGGCGGATGCCACTGAAGAACGTCTGTCTGGCCGGGCACTTTCCAACGATGTATGATGGCCATATTCTTAGACATAGTTGAGAGACAATCGAGATCTTCATGGATGATTTTTCGATTTTGGGTAATTCATTTGACAACTGTCTGGAAATTTGAGATTAGTGTTGATAAGATGCGAGGAGACCAACCTTGTACTCAATTGGGAGAAGTGCCATTTTTATGAGTCTGAGAGTATTGTACTTTCGGACATCGGATTTCGGCAAGAAGAATAGAGTGAAGCGAGCAAAGATTGAAGCAATTGAAAAAATTACCTCCTCTCGCCGGTAAAGGGATAAAAGTTTTTTAGGCCGCATTTGGATTCTATAGGCGATTCGTAGCCTTAGCCTGCCGGATTACGAAAACCGTTTACGTCTGTCACGGTCAGGGACCCCTTTTGAGTTTAATGCCCAGTGTTTGCGCGCATTTTCAGTGTTAAAAGATAAATTGGTATCGGCTCCTATTGTAGTAGCTCCAGATTGGTCCTTTCCATTTGAGCTTATGTGTGACGCAAGTGATTTTGAGATTGGAGCAATGTTAGGGCAGAAACGAGAGAAAATTTTCCAGGTAATCTACTATGCGAGCAGAACCTTGAATGATGCTCAGTTGAATTACGCCACTACAGAAAAAGAACTATTGGCTATTGTCTTTGCTTTTGACAAATTCAGGCCTTATTTGATTTAGTATGGTCGTAGTTCATTGTGTGGTGATCTGTTATTATGTTTTAAAATGTGATGACTAAAGGCAGCGAGCCAGGACTAATCCAGGTGGGTTCTTTTCTTTGCAAAGAATTTCGACGTAAGTTAAAGACGAAAGGGACGGAGAACCTAGTTGGATCATCTTTCCACGAGTTAGAAGGCGAGTGAAGAGTCCAGTGAATAGCTGACTTTTCTTGATAGCAACTTTTAGCTAGTAGAAGAGAGACAAGAAACGAGGCGCTCCATGGTTTGCGGATACGTGAACTATTTGGTAGCGAGTGATATAAATTCAATATCAGCAGGAAAAGGGTTTTAACACTTGAAACACTCTTATTGGGAGACGATTTTATACGGACATTCTTGTGACGAGTGATCCCGGATATATGTGCTAGAAGATGAAATGAAACGATTATTTTAAACCCTTTGCCACACTTTACCATGTGGTGGACACTTCGGTGGCCCGCGGACAGCAGCCAAGGTGCTTTAATCAGGCTTCTACTGGCCTACCTTATTCAAGGATGCTCATCATTTGTGTCACATGTGACCAAATGTCACTGAATGGGGGCATTTACAGAAAGGACAGGCAGCCCATGCATCCATTACGGAAATTGGGCTGATTTATGGGGAATGGATTTCATGGGACCATTTCCCCCGTCTTATAACAACTTTGTATCTTCTTTGGCGATAAACTATGTCTCGAAGTGGGTTAAAGCAATTCAGGCCCGTCTTAACGATGCGAGGTAGTGGCTCGATTTCTTAGCAGCCCACGTATTCTCGCGATTCGACGCCTCGAGCGATCCGCGATGGCGATACTCATTTCTGTAATAAGATGATTGACAAAGTCTTGCAGTGGGATTTTCAATTGTACATCCTTGCATATCACCGCGGTCGAATGGGCAGTAGAGGTATCAAATCGAGAAATTAAGTCCATTATGGAGAAAACAGTTAACAGTTCCAGGAAGGACTAGTCTAAAAAGATTGAAAGATGCACTACGGGCATACCCGAGACGACATTAAAACACCCTTAGGTATGTAGCGCTAGAATTGTTTATGGCAAGCTTCGCACTTGATGGAATTGGAGCATCGATCTGCGAAGCGGCTTCGCGGAGTTGAACATGGGCTGATTACACTAAGCCGGTGAAGCGGCGCTACAGCTCGATGAGCTAGGCGAATTCGAGGCAAGCTTATGAAAATGCCAGCATTTACAAAGGAAAGGACAAAGCACGGCTGATAAGAAGCATATTGCAGGAAGGAATTCGATGATGGCGATTATCTTGTTTATTCGTCTCAAACTTTTTCCTAGGAAATTGAAGTCTAGATGGTCGGGACCCATTTCCACGATGATCAAGGTCTTTCCCACATGGGAGGCGGGTTACGCATCGGAGAAAGGGACGTTCCGCAGTTAGCACCGCGATTGAAGCCCGTATTTTGGGGCGAGTTCCATGCGGATCAGCAGACATTCGGTGGCGCATCGAGGCGAAGTTCGATGCGGTCGCCAAATCAGGTTCCCGAGCACCGTTGAATGGCGGGGTCGAGCTAACGACATTAAACATACTCCTTCTTGGGAAGCTGACCGAGTTTTTCTTAATTTTCTTCCTTAGTTGATTTTTATTGTCTTTGTTTTAAGTTTATGTTGGTTTTGCTTTGTTTACGTCGTAATCGGAATCCCCTTTTGGATGTCTATTTACCGGACCGCGATCGAAAGCATTGGGAGGATCCGCTCATACGATTCACTTAGGAGGAAGTTGAGGAGTCACATGTGCACTAGGGGGGAGTTTTCTTTTACTTTAGACCATTGTAATTTAGGCCTTCTCACGTAATATCGCGGCGTTGGCTTTCAGCGTCGCGGCGTTTGCTATCTCGGCGTCGGTTTGTTACTTCTCTAGAGCGTCGCGGCGTTGGATTCGAAGCGTCGGCGTTGGATAGAACCTTCTGCGGGCGTCGCGACGTTGGTTTCAGCGTCAGCGGTTGAATTGAACTACCTCCTCTGGAACGTCGCGACGTCATTTTTGTACTCCTCTGCGGAGCGTCGCGGCGTTGCGATGCGCGTCGGCGTTGACCTGTTAAGGCCAAACCACCTGTTTGCTCTTTACCTGTTCCCTCCTTGCACGAACCTAGTCGCGCTGTCGTCCAAAGCACACACACACCCACACTTGCCAGAATTCACTCCCTCACTCGTCGGAGGTCATTGTTTTTCCCTCCGACCACTTCACCGACATTGACACCACCATTCTCTCACTCGCCTTGGTCTTTGTGTCCTTGTCTCATGACTTTCCACCCGCCCAATCGTTTAGGTTCTGTTTGACCCTGTTTAGTCTAGTACTCCACATTAGGTCTAGTTTGAAATTTTGGTAGATTAACGTCAGGTCATCCTGGGTTGTGTTTACTTCCCTATTGCCCATTTGGTCTTCGTTTTCATAGTGCACTTTAGGTGCTTTCGACGTGTATAGTCGTCAGGGTGTGAAAGTCTGTTGTTATATGCAGCAACCTTGGCTGCGTCACTTAGGACCTTCAATAATCTCGATTGTCTTTGCTACACCAATGTCTGGTAAGAGGCAAAAGTTGCCTACAAAACGAGGTCGGACCAGTGAGGATCCGACCCCAAATTTCGATGTATCGAGGTTTGTTAACGAGGGTGCCGATCGGTTCGGCACCATCTGTAAGAATCGGTCTTTTATTAAAGAAAAGGGTTTCCATCACCACAATGACTTCTTAGCAAGACTATTCTTTGACGAGGATGGCGGGCGCTTTGCTGACCACCTCGTCGTTCACGATGAGTGTGGTGCGAGAATTCTACGCCAACCTCGCCTCCTACGTCGTCAAGAAGGTCCGGGTGCGAGGTGTGTTGGTAGACTTCAGTGCGGAGTCTATCAACCACTTTTATAATCTTGATCCTGTCCCCGGAGCCTTTCGATCGGCTCTATTACCTGAGGTCATTCGGGTCTTGACAAACGGACGGGGTGAGTGGAAGCTCAACAATGATGGGCAAGCCGTCCACTTCAAGGCCAAGCATTTGGCCTATATCCCCAAAGTTTGGCATCACTTCATCACGTCGCGTCTCATTCCGACGACGAACGTGTGTGAAGTATTTTACATGGCGATGCCAACTCAATTATGTCATCATTCAGGATATTTCGTTCGATGTTGGGCAGGTTATAGAGGACGCCATCCTCCATAACCGAGACGCTAAGATGAACTTGGGGCACCCTTTCCTCATTTACGACCTATGCAAACGAGCCGGGGTGCCCTTAGATGACAACGGCGTGGTTACACCCAATCAAGGCTATATCTCGGTTCGCGAGACAAGCGAGGTGTACCGCGACTGAGGACTTATGATTGGGCCGTGAGCCCTCGGACGGGGCAGCTCCACGACTATCGGGCGGCACTTTTGGACTCGGCTGATCCCGGGATGACGTGGGCGATCTCTACTCATCCACCTCCACCACCACCACGGCGAGACCTCGAGAGCGGCCCCATCAGTCCCACGACTTAGGGGCCGGTGCTCGCCACTGCGAGCGCTTTGGCGCATTCTAGGATGAGACCCGGGAGCCACGAGTCCTCACTTACACACGGGATATGGAGGCCCCTTCGACGGCCGACATACGTATGGATTCGGCAGCCAGGGCCCATTCTTCAACGGCGGTCCCTCGGGCGGCTTGCGGCTTCTTGCCCGCCGCGGCCGCCAGCCGCCACCGCAGATGACTTTATGTCAGATCACCGGGGAGTTCCCTTCACACTATCACATTTCTTTTATTGCCGGTGAGAACACGGTACTTTTGTTTGGGGGGGTGTGGGTGGTGATCGGGTTTTTATTAGATCAGTATAATTTTGTGATGGTTATTTTTTTTTATTTTCATGTTTGTGCTTCAGTTTAGTTTCATTTACGCTTGTTCATTTTAGGTTGTCGAGTCGTGTGTTTAGTTCCTGTTTGTGTTTTTGGTAGATCATATCTATGTTTAGTGGTGTCGTGTTTAGGGAGTTTGTATGTGTGTTGCCATGTTTGAGAGTCGAAGATCACTTTTGGGCCGAATCACTATTATCATGGAAAACAGTGTATACCTCTAAAAGAGGATTCATTGGGTGCTTGATGTTTTGGAATTAGGTTGAATAGGTGGGGAGGCATAGTGAATCACCTCCGGATATTCAATAAACTGTTTCTCAATGAGCCTAATACACTCACACACAGATGACCTCTAGGGTATGCCTAGATGCGGGCAGGCTACTAGGTTCAGCAAACCACAGGAGTCTCACAAGAAGCACCGAAAGATGGGACAGATAATAAAAGTTGCCTTCGAGGGGGCCCAGATGCCGGTGCCCTTAACCAACTGGTGGGGAGTCACCAACTAAGCCCCGTTACATGAACACTTAGCATAAACTTACGGGCGCTAGTTTTGTTTGATGTTATGAGTAGGTATGTCAGGAAAGTAAATGGTGTGTTCCTATCATTTCGTAGTTAAATTTTCCCAATTAGGTGAGTTGAACTCAAGTTTGGGGGCGTCGGAACCTAGGTATAAACTAGAGGTCATTTATTCAAAGCACATAGGTTCTTTGGGAAAGGTTATTGAATATCTTGGAGGATGAGGCATTAGTCAATTACACCGATTTCAATCTAATTCTTTAGTCGAACACCCTTGCGAATCCCGAACTGAACAAAATGGCAAAGTGTGAGTCGGTCAATTTGATCCTCGTCTGCTCGGCATATTGCAACACTATCCTAGTGTTAGGCTATAGTATGTAGTGTGTGTGTCCAGGTTAGAGTCAGTTCTTGCTTGGGGACAAGCAAGAAGCTAAGTTTGGGGGTGTGATGAGTGCCTAAAACACTCATGCCAAACCCGCGTTTGTCTTACGTTTTTAGCTGTATTTCATATTTAAATTAAGTATTATTTATGGCCCAACATCTGATTTTTGTAGTGTGTGTGAACTGCAGGTGGAAAGGGGGTTTTTGGATGCATTTTTGGATCGAGGAGGGTGGAGTGCATAAAGGCGGGCTGGAGCGTCGCGGCGTCCCGACATCGCGGCGATCCCCGTCGTGGCGATCCCGATGTCGCTGACGTTAGATTAATAATGTGAAGTCAGCAAACAGCGTCGTGATGTCTCAAGCGTCGCGGCGTCAAGCATGTCCTGTCTCTCCATCATTAAAAGCAAAAGGGGACCCGAGTCGGGCATCGAGGATCGTGCGAACTAGGGCGCGAAATCAAAGCGGCGTGACTTTTTGATCTTGGAGAAGAGCGAGTCATTTGTATTCTTCTTCTTTTTGGATAGAAATCTTGATGTTTTATAGATTAAATCTTTGGTGTTCTCATATTCGGTATGTTACAGATTTATACCTAGGGTGTTGTTGAACCACATCCCGCGATTGCATGGATTAAAGATTAGTATTTTATATTATTCGATTGTTTATAACTGATAACATCTGCTTTATATCTTGTGAGTCATTACATGGTGATGTCTACGGCTGACGATGGCGTGATTATCTTGGATATCCAGAGATTCGAGATGAGGATACTAGGGATTTAATTAGAGGCGACCTTCGGTTCGATTCGGTAAATAGAGATATTAGATCGAGGGTGTGATTAAGGTTAAAACATTTAAGCATTTCAGAGTATCGAGTTGGGGTAGAGATACACTCAGCTCTACTAAGCGAATGGCGGATACACCTCGAGAGAGGGTATTTCGTAAGCAAGATCACCTAGCCATCAATAAATTATAAATAAATTGAATAGTATCATCTTTAGGAAATAATCCATCGAAAGTGGCAGGGGGAGACATAGCCCTAGTCTCCATTATACAGTAATTCATTAAGATCGATTAGTTTAGTTGAAATTCAGACATTAATACGTACGAGCTAATATCAAATAATATTCAAAGCCAATCTCACGTATTCCAGCACACTTATCCAGTGGATGGAAATGTCAGTACCATAGGAACACTATATTACTTGGGGCGATGCGTGCACTTGCGCACATAGGCGTACATATATACACACCACGCTTTATGCCTATCAGGTTGCCGGTGGTGCAACACCATCTCCTTGTTGTGGAGGTTCATGGAGTCTTTGTGGGTCAACAAGTAACCCTTGGGCATTTGGATTAAAAAGAGTTTGCTGACTCCCGGGGTGGTCCATTTGAGGTGTAGGATTCTCTTGAAACAAATGTCTTACTATGGACTCTTCAGACGGTCTTGGAGGTATAATTCTTACAAGTCAGCATTGCTCGTTGTGAGCCCAAACCGACATACACTAATCTTACTCCTACTAAACATATATCCACTTAGACTATTCACGGAAACAAATTAAAAAGAAAAGGTAGAGAACGTACCGGATTTGCAATGCAATTGCAAATTACCACTAGCTCTCTTTAGATCAACTAGATTTCTCTCCACTCCCCGACAACGGCACCAAAAATGCTTCGTCTATTTCGTATGCTGAAATTATTCCCAAGCGTAGGAACTAAGGTCGTCAAGCATTATATTACTGTGGGAGTCCACAGGTCATTTCCATAGGGAGTGGTTTCCTAGGTGATCCTTAGGGATTACTCTCCAAAGAATGTGCGTTCAAAAGTGGGGGTTGTGATTGATTGATTGAGTAACCGATTAAATTAACTATTTTAAACAAAAAGGGTGAATGATACGGTTCTTAGGTTTCCACTCACCGCCGATCAGGTAATACCCACCTCTTATTCACAATCTCATCGAGGAGCCATTGATGAATGGTCTTCGACGGAAGATGTAATGTTAAAGGCTCTTTTAAAACAAAGAATGATTGAGCGATGGCAAACACTTGTTCAAACGATTTTCTTGGACTCTTAGCCTGCATTTGCGATCAAGCCGCAGCGTGTACCAAGGCTCTCGTTCACCGTTTATTCAGAAGATGCCAAACTAAGGTTTTATAAGATTTTCCGTAAGTGCTTAGCATCATATAATCCCGTTGAAGCATAAAAGAGGAATTGAGGGTTGTTACCTTGACGGAGGTGAGTTTCCACCATTAGAACCCTATCATGGAGGTTTAGAACTCCATTGAAATTGAAAATCGATTCATGTTTGATAAGAACTGTCATAAATGTGACTTGAGAAATAATAACACTTCAATTGCAAGATTGAGATAGTAAAAAGCACGAGAATCACATGGAAAATCTTAGGGTTATATGAACCAACTGAAAGATTACAAGTAGTTGAAACTCAGAATCTGAAGAAAAACTAAGTACTTTGCTCTATAACCCTAGCAAAAATATGAGAGAAACACTCCAACTGTCTATAACCAAACCCTAGAATAAAAAATTGCTCTTCTCTGCCCTTCAATGGGCTTAAATACCATTCTCCTTAGTGATCTCGAAGTGGTGGTCGAAAGACGAGCGTACCCTTGCACCAAGATTGGAATTCTACTCAAGTCACGCAAAGATTGCATGTTGGTATCAGAATTGCGATGAAGTGGTATCGGTACGAATTATCTTGGTGCTCCACTTTGCCTTGGGGTGCTCGGTACCGGTTATTTGGTGCGGAATGCCACTACTACCTGTTGCATGTGTAGTCACAGGTACCGATAAGTGTGATGGGTACCCATACCTCTATGATGCTCCTCTTCCAGGTAGCCTTTACTGGGCTTCTCGACAACGGCTTCCATCAGCGTGATGATCTACATTTGTTCTCTGGACCACGAACCCTCTAGTGCCTGGAACTTCGAAAAGCACCTGACACAAAAACGCGAGAAACGATCAAAGGCACCTATCCTTACACAAAATGAGAGCAAAACATGAGCTGGGAGTATTAAAATCCTATATAAATGTTGCACTTTTATGTATTCAACAGCCTCACCACCATAATTCCACCTATTCCTGAACCCTGCACTGTTGCCCAAGCTCTCCAAGATCCCAAATGGGTTCAGGTGATACAGGAGGAATATGATGCTCTCATCCGTAACAATACTTGGGCTCTAGTTCCCTCGAGACTAGGGCAAAATATAGTGGGCAACAAATGAGTGTTTTGCATCAAACAAAATCCCGACGACTCTATTGCATGGTATAGAACTCGCCTTGTTGCTAAAGGCTTTTACCAACAGGCGGGCATTGACTCTCACGAGACTTTCAGTCCCATGATAAATCCCAACACTGTCAATGCTATGCTTAGCATTGTACTCAATCGCAAGTAGGGAATTCGCCAACGTTATGTAAATAATGCATTTCTCAATGGGCATCTTAAGGAGGAGGTCTATATGGTGTAGCCATAAGGCATGCGACACGTCGATTATTCGCATCATGTTTTTCGTTTACACATGGTTATTTATGGGCTCAAACAAGCTCCGCGAGCTTGGTACCAAGAGCTCCGCACCCTCATGCTCTCTCTCAGCTTTGTCACATCATGTGTGGACTTGTCCCTCTTTGTTTACTCACACGATAATGCGCTCCTCTATTTCTTGGTTTATGTTGATGATTTGATTATCACAGGTTGTGACCCTTCACTTGTCGATAATATTATTCGGCAACTTGACTCTAAATTCTCCACAAAGGATCTTGGGGTGCTATCTTTCTTCTATGGCGTTGAGGTTTTGGCCACTTCAATGGGTCTTTTACTATCTCAACAAAAGTATGTTATTAACCTTTTGAGCAAACATAACATGCTAAACTCCAAACCTGTCTCTACCCCTCCTGTCATGGGTACTTCTCTGACTTCTACAGATGGTACTACACCGGTCAATGCCACCATGTATCGTCAGGTGGTTGGTGGCCTCCAACATTTGTGGATGACTCGACAAGAGATTTCCTTTGTCGTGAATAAACTCTCTTAGTTTATTCACGCAAAATCCGAACACCATTGGGGGTGGTCAAACATTTGCTTTGTTATCTTAATGGCATAAGATCCCTTGGTATTCGTCTTCTTGCAAACACTCCTCTAACATTGCACGGTTTCTCTTATGCGGACTGGGCTGGTAACCCAGATGATCGTACCTCCACATGTGCTTTTCTTATTTTACTTGGTGCTAATCCAATTTCTTAGAGTTCTACAAAGCAACACATTGTTGCTCGTTCTTCCACTGAAGTTGAGTATTGTCTGATGCAGTGCTGGCGAAGATTGTAAGGATGAAATCGCTATTGTCGAACTTCTTGCCACTAGTGCGGGTTAATGCGCCACCTTGTTGCCGAGCTTGACGCCCGGTCTTACGCTTATCTCTCCGCTAATCTTGTATTTCATTCTCATGAAACACCTTGATTGATTATTATTTGTCATTGACCTAGTTCGATTAAAATTACGAGCTACATGTTGTTTATGTCTTCGCTAATGACCGACTTCTTTGAGCGCTCGCCAAATATCTTTCCGGTGCTTTGTATACTTTTACTGTAACAGATTAGTGTTATTTATGCAATGTGATGGGTATTAGAGTATATTTAGGGTTTCCTTTTATTAGCTTTATGTTATTACTATTTTGTGCTTATATTGCTATATATCTATATTCGAGAGGTCTACAAGCAAGAAAGACTCCAAGAGCTGGTGACCCCTTTCCCAAGTTCCAAGCTCTTCTCATGCGTAATATTTTTAACCTTATCGTGTTCGTATGCTTCAGATGTGATTAAATTTTATTTGAACAGAATTCAGGCTTTAATAATGATAATATATTAGGAACATTTTCTGTTCTTTTAATCATTGAAATAATCATATGAAACCGAAACAATTATCCGCTTTGCGTGCAACTCAGCTACACGTCTGGATTGAAGAAAAATATAAGTTTGAAGACAGTTAAGTTAATGATAAATAAACAGAAAATTTCCAATTAATCGGCATGAGTTGGGAGGGCATGCATTTTTTGATATTTGAACTAGAGAATAGAATCAAAACGGTAAATAGAACATTGTAATATAATAAAACTTAAAAATACAAACATATTTCTCTTCTTTGGACTGGGACCCGCCCAGTGCTGTGGAGTAATACTAATACACGACTTCATCTGACCTGTTTTCTGGAGATTCACAGACACAGATTCCAGAATTACATTAGTGGAAAGTTTTCTGTTTCTTTTCCCTTTCCTTGTATGCAGCTCATAATTTTGATAAGGAACCCCTACTAAATTTAGAATTTGTCCTAATGTATCTCCAATGTAGAATGCTCTTTCACCATTCATCTTCAAGGTTAGCATGGTGAAAACACATGACAGTGCAGACAAATACGAGGAAGGAGAAGAATTCAATCCACATTGCTCCATTCCCAATTAGATCAGCGTGCCTAAGGATAATAGGAATAGCTATGCTCCCCACAGCTGATGCCCCTGTTAAGAACTTAGCTGCATCTATCCAGCTACAATCGAAGAAATGAAAATTTGTGAGGCACATGATACAGTGGGGACAAAAAGACAAGCTGTCAGCATGATTTGTTCTCAGCAATATGTAACTGAAGTACGTACCACACCCAGGTGATATTAGTTCCTCTACAGCATGCTATGCAAAAAGGAATAAAAGGGACTTGTGATTAACAACCTTAATTTCGTTACATAGTACTGATACTGATAGTTTGCTCCTTTTAAGAATGAATGGTAATATTAGCTTCAAATCAATAAGAAGCACTCTCATGAATGAGATGCCAACAAATACCCAAGCAATCTAACGAGGAATACTAACAGAAAAAATAAAGAGCGTACGGAAGAACTCTGTGATCCACCAGCACATGCACAGTATCAGATATTGAAAAATAAGTAAAATATATAATAGATTTAAGGGCAAAAGGAGAAAATTCCAAAATTTTCAGGATGTTTTACAAGTGAAAAATGGGTTCAGGGATGCTCAAAATTCAACAAAGTACACTTTTTTTCATAAGGATCCATAGATGCATTAACAACAAACAAGACAAAATATCTTATCATAGAGAAAGCATTTTAAGGAAACTGATGGTAAAATCCACTTGAGACATGTATTAGGATTTCCAATGAACCTAATAATTTATATAGTAATATTGAGAAAAAGATTCATGCATATCGTAAAGAGCTTGAGTAAAGAAATACTCACCCCCCACCATCTCGGCTGGTTAAGAATTGAGTGGAACCACCCCCAAAGAACATACAAGGCATAGGCACTAGTACGTACATGAGAGCTGCTGACAATAAAATTCACGTAGTCAAGCTTTTCAAATACAATACTGGTCCAAATATAGATAAGCCCAACTGATAAAAAACCCACAGACCTGATAGCATTGGCCACCAGTTGTTGTACAGCGCACAAGCCTGCAATCAAAACCAACAAGGGAAGCTTTAAAAGGCAACCAAAATATATCCAAAAGGAGTGTACGCTATTTCCAGTTAAGAGGAGAGAAAATGGTCTGAGAGAAAAGATTCATGGTCAGCAAATCTAAAGTGGAATATCCGGACAACAGGAATGTAGAGCAAAGAGATGGTGGAGAATGTCCCTAGTTACATAGATTGTGCTTAATCTGCTGCTTTATTCAATGAATTCTTAAAATCAGGGAATTGCCAACATCAGTCATAATGAGGTCAGTAGAATATGCCCCGGTTATTAAAGATGAAAAACTGAAGACTTGAATAACATTTGTTGGGATTACACATCTAGATTAATGATTTAATCAGTGGATCATACACAACCAAAACAACAACAAAAACAAAAAACCAAAAGAAAAAGTAAAAAGGAAAAAAGAAGAGAAAAAAAGACTAACATAGGACAAAACTAAGATGGTTGTCTACACTCAGAAGTAGATGGAGTAAGATTTTTAGTTTTAGAGTGTAAGGAGAGGAACAAGGAATAAAGTTTATGATAGAAAAAAAATAAAATTATATATATATATATATATATATATATATATATATATATATATATATATATATATATAAATCTTAGAGTCTTACTCAGTCCTTTTAGGAGTCTCAACCTAGAAGAAAACCAATAGGGTCTCATTATTAAGCATTGCAACACTTGCAAAGCAATAAAAAATTATTTATATTAATCAATTTATTCCTTTGATTTAAATTGATTAACCTTATTTATAAGCTTCTCTAAGAAATCCAAAGTGTACTAGGACTCTAATAACCTATTATGATTCTAATTCTAACTATCTTCCAAGCTACTTAACCAATCCTCATTTGATTTGAACTAGCAATCCTAATTTGATTCCATCTGCTGGTTCTAATTTGATTACAACGAATAATCCTAATTTGACTCTAACCACTAATCCTAACTTAAAGTGTATTTATGTCTCTTTTCTTTCCTCCTTGAATAAACTTTTAAAGTCCTTACCTCATAAATTCTCCTAGCTTGAAAAACTCCAATAAGTTAGATACTTGATATAATTCATATAGAACTGAATTAAGCATCTAAAAATCTTTCGATGTAATCCATGTATTTTTAAAGTATGATTTGTCTCGCCATTTCACAAAAAAAAATTAGTATCCACTATTCACACAAGTAGGTTGTCAAGAACATACTCAATCTCAAAATGTAGTCTAATATAAGGTGGTAACTAAAAGATCTGATTCTTTACTTACTTCGTTTTGACTACCGCAATAGATAAACAAATCTACCACACTAAATCTTAGCCTAAACACTGTTACCAAAATCGTACGATTCATGAATCGATTCACGATTCGGGAGGTGAACGATCCAACTCTTTCAAATAATCGAAAATATGCTGAATCGAAGATAGAATCGCGAATCGATTCAAATGAATCGATTTAATACCGATTCTCAACAGACCAGGAAATTAAAAAGTCACCAAAATAAAATACTGAAGTACCCAAAAAAAAACTTAGCCATATGTAGGAATTGATTAACGTGGAAGGAAACAACTCCAACCTTTGGTATTATGAGAAGAAGACCAAAAGTTTTCACGGAAGAAGAAGAAGAAGAAAAAAAACTTGTTGGTTGTTGCTTTTCTAATCAAATTTTGGGCTTCAGGCATGCTTTTTTATTAAGCTTCCCATCTTATTCTTCAAGGAAACCATGCATTGAACCATTGCAGTAAAATACCATGCATCAATCTTTTTTTTTTCTTTAAGCTTCAGTTCATCATATATATATAGGTGGTCATCACTAAATAACTTAACATATTCTTTTAGTTAGTGGACTAGTGGAATTTTAAATGTTATTTTGCTGGTCCACCACCACTGTTATACTATTAAGAATTCCAATTTCATCAGTTTGTTACCTCCAGTTTTAGAAAAAAAATACATATTAACTTTAATATACCACCACCACTGTTACAACATTAGTAGCATATAGAAAAAATATAATTAAGTATAATTAGATAAACTCTTATGCATTTTAACTTAAAAATAAATAATTAATTACATATTATTTCACATATTAATTTATATTGTAACATAACATACCTAAATTGAAAATTACTTTTATTCTTTTAGATTATTATCATACTATTGCAAATGGAACCACCGAAAAAGAAGGGGTATATGTGGGTGATCCTATTTGGGAACATTGCTCTAGAATTAAAGTGTAACTATTGTGGACTTGAGAGATGGGGATGGATTAATAAATTGAAACATCATTTAGAGGGTGATCATAATAATGTTGTTCCTTGTACTTAATGTCCAGAAAATATAAGAGATCTTTGCATCAAACTTTTAGAGCGACTAGAAACACAGAAGTCTACAAAAGCTAATGAAAGTATTGAAGAGTTTGGAGGAGGAGAGCAAGGAGTTAAGATTTTAGGAAATAAAAGAAATGCTACTATGGATGCATTCATAGACAAAGGGAAAGGTGTCAAACAACGAACTTTGAATGCACTTGTTAAGAAAAGAGAACCTGTAATTGAGAGCATATGTAGATTTTTATACGGACATGCATTGCCTTTTGTTTTAGTTGAAAGTCCATTATTTGCTTCTATGGTTGAAAAAATTGGTGATTATGGTAGGGATTGAAACCCCCAAGTTATCAAGAGGCTAGAGTTACTTAAAAAGGGAAGTGAACATTGTGACTTTGATGTTAGAGAAATACAAAAATGAGTGGAAGAAAATTGGATGTACTTTGATGTCTGATGGGTGGTCAGATAAGAAAAATAAATCTCACTAATTTCTTAGTTAATAGCGGTGGAATTGTTTTCCAAATCGATAGACACACCTCAAATATTTATAGAACATGCACAAAAATTATTTGAATTGCTTGATTCATTAGTTGAGGAAATTGGAGAAGAAAATGTAGTGCAAGTGGTGACTGATAGTGCTTCAACTTATGTAGCAGCTGGTGAATTGTTAATGGAAAAAAGGAAAAAGCTATTTTGGTCTCCTTGTGCATCTCATTGCATTGACAATATGTTGGAGGATATGGGTGAATTGCCAATATTCAAGGATACTATTAAAAAAGCTAGAGAAGTTCGTGTTTATATTTATAGACATGCTTGGGTACTTAGCATGTTTAGAAAACTTTCCAAGAAAAGAGAGTTAAAGAGGGCTGGTGTTACAAGATTTGCTATATCATTTCTCACTCTTAAGAGTTTTGAGGAGAATTAAGCTTCCTCTTCGGGCTATGTTTGCATCAGAAGAATGGGCTTAAGAGTAATTATGCCACCAAGATGGAAGCAAAAAAAGTAGAGTCAATATTGTTACTCGACAACAAGTTTTGGAAATCAATAACATATTTGTTGAAGTGTGTTGGCCCACTTGTCAAAGTTTTAACACTTGTTGATGGTGATGCAAAACCAACAATGGGGTATGTTTATGAAGCCATGGATAGAGCAAAGGAGAAAATTGCAAAGAATTTCAATAACCAAAAGACAAAATATGGGCGCATTTGGAACATCATTGATTTGAGATGGGATTTGCAACTCCATAGGCCACTCCAAGCTACAGGATATTTTCTTAATCCGCGATAAGTTTTCTAAATATCAATCAACTTTCTACATGCTCTTATTGATTAAGGTTATTGCAAATTGATTGTTATATATTTTTTATAGGTTTTGTTAAACGACCAACTCTTCTAAAAGCTCAAACTTGTAGGATTTAGGTTTAATATAAATATCATGCCTTTAACACCCTCCCTCAGGTGTAGGCCCATACACGCACGTGGAGAGTCAAACAAACCAAATAAAGTCCTCCATGGATTTTCAAATCAATAAATGGAGAATATATTGCAAGAAGTGACTCGAACCCAAAATCTTGCACAGAGGTGACTCAAACCCAAGACCTCCTGACAAACCAGGCTCTGATATCATGTTAAACGATCAACTCTCCTAAAAGCTCAAGCTTGTAGGATTTTGGTTAAATATGAATATCATGCCTTTAACAGGTTTCAATATAATGAGTCTTTTTCTGCTTTGAAGTGAAAGTTGGTTTATATAAAACAATTGAGAAGTTGTTTTGAAGCATTGAGACAACAACAAACGGAAAAGTTTAAAAGAGGAGAAGGATTATTTGGTATGAGTATGGCCATTGCAACAAGGGACAAGAGGAAACTTGGTATGCTTTAATTCTAATTATTTTGGAAGTGTTAAATATTATATTTTGAAGTTTTTTAAAGGAACAAAATTTGATTTTTTTTTTCTTATTATTTCAGCTTTATGGTGGGAGAGTTATGGGGAAGAATGTAAGGAACTTCAAAGTCTTGCTATAAGGGTTTTAAGTCTCACCTGTAGTGCTATGGGTTGTAAAAGAAATTAGAGCATATTTGAGCATGTCCATTCCAAAAAAAGAAATAGGTTGGAGCAACAAAGATTAAATGCTCTTGTATTTGTAAAATACAATCTTCAACTTGAGTTAAGGCAAACAAAAAGAGAGGAAAGAGGTGAGACATATGATCCTATTTGTTTGAGTGATATGGAGTTTGATGATGAATGGATCACTGAAATTGAAGATCCTTGTTTACCCCAAGATAATTCATGGATAGATATCAATGAATGTTTTGAAGATGATAGAGGAATTGGACCAAGCAGCAAAAGGAAATGAGGTACATATAAAAAACTATATAACTTTTTAAAGATTAAAGTAATGCATGAATTTTGAGTTGATTTTAATTTCTATCACATAGATCTAAGGAACTTGAAGCATGGTAGAAAAGAAAAGGAGATGGGTGTTGAAGATGAGTTAGTTGATGATTTAGAAGCTTCTAATTGTGAGGAAAAAGATGAAGATGAAGGAGAGCAAGAGGACTTGGTCATGGTTAGAGAAAGAAAGAGTGATGATGATGACAGCCTTGAACTTGGAGATGATGGCTTAGTTTAATTTTATTAGTAGTTAATTATTATATGAAATGATTTTATTAGCATTAGTATATTCAACAACTAGACTACTATTTAGGTCTCTTTTAACTTCTTTTAGACTTGGTATGGTTTATTTGAAAATATTATAAGCTTATTATTTAAACAAATATTTAAATAGCTTACAATTTATGAATTATATGAAATTACAAATATTTTAACTATTATTAAAAATGTAAAACGAATCTTATGATTCGATTCGATTCTCAATTCACTAATCAAGCATTTCGAATCTCGATTTAACATCTATGGCCTAAAATGAAATTTTGAAAGAAGCTCTACCAAATATGCTTTCTCATCAAACCACTTTAGCACCCAAAATGGACCCTTTTTTCTTAGTTTGAAGCTTGTGACATGTACCCGAATGAAATATTTTGGAATTGAATATACCTTTGATGTGCTCATGTTATCTCCTTCAAGTTTTCATTGCTAATTTTGTTTTTTTTTTTCTTCCACCTTTTCAAACTAACCCAGGTTAAGCACCTTTTTTGGTTGTACCTTCTCTAACTTTTTAATTGATAGAACTTCTGTCCTTGGAGCAAGGATCTTCTTATGCCCATTGTGTATAAGAGTAATATAATTTTGTAGCCTCATGTTAAATTCCTCTATCAAAACGACAAGAACTTTGAAGTAAAATATGACTTATTTTCATTGGTAACCATTTCACACCATACAAATTCTTCAAAGTCGTTACTAGAAAGGGCTGTGATCAATGGCAATAATTTACTGGAATTGATGTGTCATCAACTCATGTTACTCGGAAGGGATTTGGATGTCTCTCTATTTTATGGTATAGTTTCTCAACAAGCTCTTGCAAAGTTTGTTCAAATTTCTACCTCCATCAAGGACAAGGTCTCTTTTTTTTTTGGCTATTGTTGGGTCCAGTTGGGTTTCCCTAACTATGAGGCAAATTCTCGCTCTCTTGGCAAGGAGCTAAAGTGGGAAAAAAACGCAAGAAGATTCGGTTGGCTGCCCCACTTTGCCTTTTCTAGATTCTTTGGCGAAAAAGAAATAGGGTGGCTTTCAAAAATGAAGCTCCCTCTATTCAGAAGATGAAATCCAATTTTTTGAGCTTTCTATGGTCTTGGATAGTGTTGGTAACACAAGTTCTTTGATAGTTTTTTGGTTTGGTTGGGGCATAGGTGAGATTATGGCTTTTGTATGGGGCTCAAGTTTTTGGTTTTTGTTTTCCTCTCTATCTTTTGTTTCCCTTTTGGCTCCTTTGTGTACTTGTTGGCAGCCTTTAGACTCTTTTTTGATCGGTATATTGCTTTTTACCGATCAAAAAATAATAATAATCAAGGATCATGGTGCATAACCTTCATTAGCGAGAAATAAATGCTAGGAAAATATTAGTATGTTCATCAATCATCTTCTCCTTTTACTGATGGGATAGCAGATAAAATTCACAGAACAAGCTTACACACTTTTGTCATGCCATCATAGTAATCACATCGTGGGTTTCTTCTTCCTTAAAGGAACTCTTTTAATTCAGATTTTGGTTCATTAACATAAAAGTGTAAACCTTTGTTTGGTCACACAACAACATAATGACCATGGCCACCACAGTTGGAGCAAAATACGTTCTATCTCTAATATTCATTTACCGTTGTGATTTTCATAAGCTACATTAGAAGTCTATTGATTGTTACCCCACTATTTTGCACGATTATAAGTTCTAAAGTTTGATGTGATTAATAATTTGCTTTCTATGCGGTTAGAGAAAGTGTTCCCAATTTGTGAACTTAGACATCTAGAAACCCAAATCGAGGCCTCCATCTATTTTAAGAATGAACTAATAAAATATCATCTATGGTGTAAGCGTGTAGAAATCATCTCAAGTTAAATCTGCATTTGAAATCCAAATTTACAATAGTCTACAAGTTCAGCATTAGCTGCATTACTTCCCAAACTCGATATCAAATATCAATTCATGAAATTCCTCTATATATTCTTCAACCAACTTGGTATCCTGTTTAAGGGAAAACAATTTTGCGTACATGAGTTGGATAAGCAAATTTAGAGACATATCTCCACACCATCTATCCTTCTAAAACTATGTCCTCTTCCCGTCTCCTACCACAAAAGATAATTGATTGCTAACTAGGTGTCCCCACTTCTTCAAGGTTTTCCTTCTAATAACCTCAATCCACCACACCCCTGTTTCATTTGCATAACGACCAACTCTATTTACAAAGAAGGGCTTTGTTCAAGTTTGACAAAATTTTCACACCAAGACCCCCACTCCTTCAATCCAAACAAACAATTGCCCACTCAACTAAGTGGCGTTTGCACTCCAAGGAATCTCTACCCCAAAGAAAATCTCTTAGAATCTGATCAAGCCTCAACTCTACCTTTCTTGGCAAAGGCAAAATGAACATGAGATAGAGAGGCAAATTGGATAACGTGCTCTTAATTAAAGTGATCGTCCCACCCTTAGAGATATATTGTCTTTTCCATAAAGCAAGCCTCTTCTTGAAGCACTCCTCCACTCCATCCCAAACAATCACAAATTTACAGTAAGCACCCAAGGGCATTCCAAGATAGGTGGTTGGCATACTTCACACTTTACATCCCAGCTCATCAACCAACAAAAATTGCATTAGACACCCTACCCACTGGAAACAACTCACTCTTCTCTAGGTTGATCTTTAAACCAAAAAGGGCCTCAAACCACATCAACAACCAACAAAGATAGGTCAATTGGAAATATCTCTGATGTGGAAGAGTTGGTTGATGTGCTTGGTTGCAAGGTGGGTAGTTTTCCTTCCACCTACTTGGGTTTGCCCCTTGGGGCTAGCCCCTACCAGTCGATTCTTGCGAGATGGAGTGGAAGTGACGATTGGGAATGTGAGTGTTAAATTGCACATCTCTCAAGCCACTTTCATCGAGCGTGGATTCATATTTGTTGATATTTTCATTATAGGCCAATCAAGTGGGGGGTTGACCGTGATTTGTGGGGAGAAGCTGTTTGGAGAAAAACCACGATGCTATTTGGAAACGGTAATGCTCAAACAAGAAGGATGGAGGGTAGGGAGTGAAGGATTTGGGTTGCCTTAATAAGGCATTACTTTCCAAGTGGATGTGGCACTTTGCGACACAAAGGGGGGCTTAATGTAATGATGTGATAAGAACTAAGTATGGGGAGCAAGAGAGGGGGGGGGGAGGTGGTTGTCCGTGTGAAGTGAGAGAAGGTTATGGTGTTAGGGTTTGGAAGGCAATTAGGAGATGGTGGCCTCTTGTTAATGACAAGGTGTCTTTTTTAGGGGGAAATGGGTGGAGAGTGAGGTTTTGGAAGGACACTTGGTGTGGCTAAGAGCCTTTGAGCAATTCTTTCCCATCATTGTTTTTTTTTTGATCGGTAGCGTATATAGATTGAAAGAGCCGCAAGGTGCTCAAGAGAACAGAGAAGGATACAAAGAAAGCGAGCTTCCACTCACCTATATACCCCATCAAGACAAAAAACCCTGCTTAATTTAAGTTATCGACAACTATGCGCAGCCGCGACCGCCAGGATAACCTGAAAAGTTTTCATCCTATGAAGCGAGAGAAGGGCGCCGTTACCAGCCAGCCTTGTTCACTTGTCATATTACGACGTCGGAGATATCTGAAGGCTAGCCGCTCCTTTCTCTTAGTTTTTAGACACTGGCACTTTGCGAAAGGAGAGTAGTTGACAAAGCCGTCTTGGGAACACCCGATTAAAACCGATAATGGCGAGATCCATAACATCTTGGCCCCTCGAGACAATGGATGACAGAGTGGTCCTCTTTGTTTCTCATTCTCTTCACATAAACAACATTGTTTGCTATAGCCAATTCAAAAGATGCTTGGGTTAGCGATCTTTGGTTCAGGCCTAAGCGTAGCGAAGGGTAGAACCCCATTTTCAATAGGCTCCTAAATGATTGGGAAGTGGTGGAAGTGGAAAGATGTCTATGTACAAGGCTACGAGGCCTAGAGTCTTTGAGTACTTCCCTTAGGGATATGGTTTGGAGGTCAGGTGTGCAGCAAAAAATGTGCTTCTTTGCTTGGGAGGTCTTACGAGGAAATATCTTAACTAATGGGTGGAGAGTGGGATTTTCCCTTGCTAACAGATGCCACCTTTGTCTTGAGGATGAGGAAACTATGGAGCATCTCCTTCTCCATTGTGTAAAGACGAGGGTCTTATGAGAGCTGTTGTTCTCTCTTTTTGGGATTATGTGGGTTATAACCCGAGGACAATTAGGAAAACCCTCTTAAGCTGGACAGGTGCCTCGGTAGGCAAAAAAAGGAAAAAGGTGTGGCTAGCAGGACATTTTTGCTTGTTTTGGAAGGTTTGGAAGGCTAGGAATAGGATTTTGTTCATGGATGAGTTTTTTTCTTTATAGAGGATGAAGATCTCTTTTGTTTTCCTTCTTTAGATAGAAACCACAAAAACTATACAGTATGGCCCTTCAAATATAGCTAGGTTTATTGACTGGGCTTTTTGTACAACTTAGCTGGTTTTGTGTAGTTATGGGGGAAGGTTTGCCTCTCTTTTTGTATCTTCTAAGCCCGCTATTTTAGCGCCTTCTAATACATTCTCTTTTACTTCTCAAAAAAAAAAAAAGATAGGTCTATTGTTCCTTAGATGCCTCACATAAAATTGAAGTGTTATAAGCAAATAACAAATGGGAGACCTCCAATGGTGTTTTCCCATTGGTGTCGTAAGCAAGTAATTTCCCAACAACTCAAATTGGTGTCTGATCATGGAAATGAATCCAAGTAAATAATATAGCCTCACAACTCTATCTACAAAATAGGTATCAAGTTCTCCACCAGTCTCATCTCACACATCTTAGCGTGGCTAGTTTAGGGAGCAAACCAATATCTTAAAAACTTGGAAGGCCATTGACCCCCCAAAAAAGAACCTAGCTAGCTCTATCAAGTTTGAAAAAGGAGCCAACCCACCCCACCCCACCCCACCCCTCACTTTCCTTTTTTTTATTTTTCCTTTTTTCGAATAGAGAGCAAGCCAATCCAAATATAACCTGCTGAAATGATTGATTTCAGAAATAATGCAACAAGACAATAGGTTCTGGGAATGGACTAAATAACTCATGAATAAATCTTTGTGAGCCAATAAAACCTATTTGATACATAAATTAGTAAGGAATTGGCTAAGTTTCAAACGAATAATCATAAGCTTGGGTGCCGTAAAAGGGGAAACTGTCCAATAGGCTCACACAAAAGCACATAGAATTGATAAGCATGCTTTGCTGGAATTGCCACAAATCTATTAACAAACTGGTTAAGACAATTTACCAAGATCTGCAGCAGGATGCTGGATGAAAACATAAAAGCAAGACCGGCAAGGCTGCAAATAAATAAAGTAACATTGGAAATTAGAAGATTTATTTATTTTATTCTTTAACATGGGCCAACATAAAAAATAATAATAATACCAACTTACACTGTAGAGGACACGGACCATTCAACATCCCCAAAGAAGATGCAGCAAACAGAAAACCATTAGCACCAAAAGCAGTAAGAATATGACCAAAAATAAGAAATATATTATGTTGACAGTAATCAGATCAACCAAACATAACAACTAAACAAAGAAATGATCAAATGCTAGTCAACATCAATCATAATTTTGGAGAGTTAAGATTCAATATTAACAACTTTGTTTTGTTATTCAATTTGGAAAGAATTGGATGGTGAAAGTGTTGGGAGATCCTTGATTACTGCAGCCAACTTAAGATCTTAATGTTGAAACTGGCATGAAGTACTTAAAAATCATAAATTGCTTTTAAAATGGAAAAGTTTTCAGTATTTGGAGAACAACATATACAGAAGCAGATTTCACTTGGTGGTCTTACCCTAATTCTCGCAAATGACACAAAACTTGAGTTTAAGCATAAATAATACTTGATATACATTGCTATTTCATCAAAAAGAAATGTTTTCCGCCTCAAGTATTCATGCTGTGCTTCTAAATTCATTGAGAACAATGAGTTCATGGCAACAATCATTCTAAGTTGAAAGCCAGTTCTGTGATAGGCAGTGAAGTTGGTTTCAATTCTCCTTGAGGAAATGAAAGCCAAGAAAATCACATCAAGAAAAATGCCTTGTCATCAAGAAGAAAAGACAGCCACCAGAAAAAGTTAGCCTCCCACTTCTCTAACGTTAACTTAGTATGCCATATCTCTTGTTTATAATCACAGAGGCGGCCTCCATTTTATCAAGAACAGCAATACCCTAATATGATTAGTTACCTTAAAATTGACAAGTCTAAACTCGCACCCACTTAACACCTAATGAAACTATTATTTGAGCAAAAACAAAGCAAATAAAAACAAGTATCGAGGAAAAAAGGCGCTTAGTGTGGTTGCTTATGAAGTGAAAGGAAAAGAAAAGAAAAGTTGCCTATAAACTGAAAGGAAAAGAGAAAAGCTGCTTATAAACTGAAAGGAAAAGAAAATAAAGTAAATCTTCGAAACATAGTCTTAATTGAGCTCAATTGTGATTTCCTTCCTTGGGCCTTCCCCTCTGTGCCACTCGACAACCAAAAAGGGGTAAGTTCAAACCGCTGTACAATTTTTCCATCAACTCCGATTCCATTTCATCTCTTAATGTCTATCACTTCTATGATCAACATATTCCATTCATCGCTTAAAACACTAATCCTCTGTTTGGCTATCGGGAAAATTCAACAAAAAATAATAATAATAACAATTGAAGAAAGAATCAGAAATTTTTCGTCATCGATTGAAAGAAACCAAATATCAATTAACTTGAATCTATGAAGCCTTTATCTGGACGAAATCGAATTAGCAGTGAAGGATCGCGCTACAAGAAAAGTAAAGAGAATTGAGAAAGGAAAAGTGAGAATCGTACCTTCGATAGTCATGGCCATTTCTAAACAATTAGAAAGAGGGAGACGGGGAGAAGAAGGGGAAAGACCCGCTAAACAACAAAGCAAAAGATCCAAGAGAGGAAGGAATCAGAGAGAAACCCAAACCCTTCTCTCGGGTAACTTGCTCGCTTTAGAGGTAAGTTCTCGCGGGTGACTGCATTTATCCCAACTTGCCGGTATAATTAGTTTCTTCTACGGATCTTGATAAATTGACCGATAATTAAATAAATAATTATCAAAATATTTTAGATTGAAAAATTATTTTAATTCTACAACAGTTTTTGAAGTGGAAATTATCTTACAATAAAATTGTCTTCAAAATATGATTTTACAAATTTATATTGAAATCGTGTCTTGTAGCGATTTGCGATTTTATGTTGAAATTGTGTCTTGAAAGCAGACTTTATAATTTTCTGTTTGTCGTGTTTTAAACATGATTTCAAAATTTTACACTGAAAACGTGACTTCAAAATATGACTTCACAATTTTAAATTTTTACATTGAAATTGTGTCTTCAAAACACAATTTCATATTTTTGCACTAAAATCGTATCTTCAAAATACGACTTCACAATTTTACATTTTACACTAAAATCGTGTCTTCAAAACACGATTTCACATTTTAACACTAAAATCATGTTTTTAAACACAATTTCACAAGTGTTATACCGAAATCGTGTTTTGAAGACACGACATCTATGTGACACTTAGTTGGTAGTAAGTGTCATAAATTTGCAAATGTTTAATTTTGTTCTATATTTAAAAAATTATTTTTTCTAATTATGGTATTATTTAAAAAAACCATTTCTTCTACTTGTTGTGCGCATGCCTAAAATTAGAACTGATGATGTTTTTATTGTGGGTAAGGTGACGTCTTTGGAATTGTTGAAATTGTCTGACTCTGGATGTTGAATTTCCTGAATAAGAAACAAAAGGATCGTGATTGGCCGCAGATTCTTATACTCGTCACCTAATTCTTCCGTTGGAAGAAGATCGATTCTTTAGGGAATGAAGTTTTGTGCGTAAGTCTGCATACCTTTCGGCTGATGGGGTGGCTGTATTTATAATGGATGATGTGTGAAACTTTGCAATTGGATGATGACCTTTGAATAATTATGTTTACTAGTTGGATGATATTATTTGAATAGTATGTTTCGCTTGTTGGAGGATGCGATATTCCCATTTAGGTAGGAGATTTTTCTTTCCTTATCATCGCAGATTAATAAGGGATAATTGATGAAGCGATAATTGAAATATCTTACTTTCTGATTGGTGGAAATTGGAGTGTTTCCTAACCGCAGTTCCTTGAAATTGCCGACCTTTTAAAGGGAGCAGGGTTGACCTCGTTTTGGGCTGCGCTGAGGATACAGTGGGGGCCTATTAGTACGGGGTCAATTTTAATCACGATGTTTGGGCTTGTATCTTGGGCACCTGCGCTATTATTTCAAACCCCATCGGTTGCTGACCTTTGGTAGCGGGCGTGAGCAGGGTGTATCGCTTCTTGGATCGGTTTGCTACCAGCGTGGCTACTCGGGAAGAGGGTTTGATTGGGGAACTTTCTTGCGAATCCCACGATGTTGTGATATGATGGCTTCTGATTTACGTCAATTTATTTAAGTATGGCTCTTGGCTTCCTTAAAAACGTCCCTTGATCGTTTGCACTTTGTTCCCCTGTTTTCGAATCTTTTTCGCCTCTGCAAGTTTGTGCTTCCTTTTTCCTTGTTTCTTGTCCGTAGTGTTCGAGCGCTTTGTTGGTCCACGATATCGCTTGGGGGTAGGTGTCCCTCATCTTGTTTTTGGCCTCGGTACGTCTTTTCTTATCCTCTGTCCTTTTGGTTTCGAAGTCTTGCGAGGTTCTAGGGCGTGCCCGGTTAGGGTTCTACATTTCCTTTGATTTATTTTTCTTCCTTGTTTAACCCTGCGTACCTCCATGGGTCCTGGTCGCTCCTCTGTTTTGCACATAGGGAATAATCCTGCCGAGGCGTCTAGTTCGAGTCGGACTGACGGGAGGCATTGTTTGGGCGTGGTGGTTCCACCGGAGGCTACCGGGAGCCTCCTTTTCCCTTGGATAAGGGTAGAGGCCAAAATTAACGAGTCGGTATCTAACGGCTGCGAATGTTGGGTTTGCCATCGGAGCGGCGAGGTCGTGGGCCCTAGTCGGTTGAACCCTTGTACGGTGAGATCTTTACAGTCCAGTATGGGCCCTCGTTTGGGGTCCAGATTTGGTGCCCTGACGTGCTGACCACTTACGCTGTTGAAGTGCCTAAGATGGTGTGCTTTTTTGAGATGGAGTTCGAGAACGGCCTCCGCTTCCCCTTGCATCCTTTTATAAAAAGGGTTATGTAGCATTTCAATGTCTGCGGCTCTCGACTTTCCCAACACGGGGTGTGCGGTGCGGTATTGGTCGTTTCGAGGGGACAAAGGCTTGGAGTGTCCCCGGTATTGCCACCTTTTAGACTTCATGGTGTAAAGGAGGCGTCGGCTTTCTTTATATCTCAGCGCTCAGTAATAAGTTAAATCATTCGGACCTTCCATTTCGCCTGAGTTCTAGAAGGAACGTTATTTTTTTTTGTGTGCTTAGTCATTGGGGTCTGATCCCTTTGATCGAGCGGACACATGAGTTCCTACCATCTTGGACTACCCAGGAACCTCGTGAGAGCTCTCCTTCGTTTTGATTTGTTTTGGTTTTCAAAGGTCATAGGATAGTCTTGACATTGCTTTAGTCGCATGGCCTTTAGGTGCTCGGCCCGATCTCAATCCTAAGGACGAGGAGGTGAAGTGGAAGCTGGTGAAGTGCGCGCGTGTGAACTCAAATCGGGTGGGATCTGCTCAGATCGTCTGGTCGCTGAGGCTGCCCAGGCTTCATTTAAAGATCCTCTCCCTCTCAGTCATGAGCGTCACGTCCCCGAATCTCCCTCACCTTACGTTTGGGCCCTTCTTTGAAGCTGGGAGGCTTGGGTTGCCTGAGGTCTTGGCGAAGAAGAAGGAGAGTGAAATAAGACATAAGAGCGCGAGGTTGCCACCTTTCGGGGTAAGATTTCTAAGAGTGGGGCCTCTCCTCGCCTTCGTCGTAGTCGGTAGAGACTCTTCGAGGAGGCGGATGAGCCCCCTTGGAGAATTTCTCCTATCTGGGTGCGGAGTCCCACGTCGCGGGGCGCCGCTCCCCCTCCTACAGTGCCGAACAAGGTGACGGGGAATCGTGATCGCTCTTAGGCGTGAGGATGAGGACTCTGCTTTCTCATCACGGGCTCGGCTGTAGAAATTTGTTTCCTCCATCTTGCAGACTCGATGCGGGAGGTGGGTGTCTTGCCCATTGAGGAGGCTCGCTCTTACGCTGGAGCCTCTGTCGTCCAAATACTTTGTGATCTTGCTCTTTATTGTTTCGATTCGGTTGGCGGCTTTTTTTTTTTTGGTGGTGGCTTCTCACGTGAAGGAACTGCGAGGAGGGCCGATGCCACAGGGCTCTGCCCGGGCGGCGAAGTCTTGAGGCTAAGGTTGCTTCCTTGACCCAGCCCAGGGCGATCAGCTCAGCTCGGATAAGGGGCCGGCGGGAGACTTGTGAGCACGGGTCGGGCTGAAGCAGCCCCGGTGGTGGCGCGTGAGGGCCAGGACAAAGGAGGCCCGGAAGGATGCGAAGGTCGCTAAAGACGAGTTGCGGCTGGCCAGAGAGGAGTTGCAGGCCGTCAAGGGTGACCTGTGGGCCAAGATGGCGGCCTTGGAGTGGGCCCGCCAAGAGGCTTTAGAGGCGGGTAACTCTGTGGAATGTCTGACGGAGGAGCTCGGCAGGCTTCGGATGGACCTTGCGAGGCAGGGGCTTTACGGCTGTGGGAGGCGAGGTGATGAGTGGGCTTAAGACGGGCTGTATGATAGGCCGGGTGGCTTGCCTTTCAACGTCGGGCTTCTTGAGCTTTCCCAGACCTGGAGTTCAACATCCAGCTTTCTGATGAGAAGGTTGAAGGATCTGCTTCCAAGGCTGAGGTTGATGCGGGCGCCGAGGTGTTTTCAAGGCCCCCTGATCATGCTCCCTTGCCTAGCGATTCTCGGGTTCCTCCGAGGGCTAGTTCTTACTGCCTCTTCTTTGAGGCTCAGCTTTTTACTCACTCTACTTCCATGTGGCCGGAGACCCCTGACGTCGCGTTTAGGCTCTTTCTCTTTTCTCTTTTTAGTGTATCTGACGGCGCGGAGCACAGGTTTTGTGTGCCCGATTTTGACTATTTTAATATCTTTAAGATTCATCGATTAATTCCTTCGCTCCTTTTTCACATTGATTTGTTTGCTTGGTTCTCAAGCCACGAGTCTTCTGAGTAGTTATGTACCTGTCCCAGTACATTAGGCTTCTAGGCGCTAAGATCCTCCTCGTGACAAACTCACCCAGGCTCTGGCGCAGACCATACGGCTGATAAACTCGCGAGAGCTGAGCTATTGGGCTCAGGCGCTAAGACCATATCATGTGAGCTCGCCGAGATCGAGGCCCTGCGGGCTGGGCGACTTGGCCTCCTTAAGTAGTTATGCTGCGCAAGGCCCGAACTCTAGGAGCTCTTGGTATGTGGCTCAGTGGCTCTTGGCCTTTTGGTGATAGCTCTGCCAGCGAAGCTCTTGGGCTCTTCAGGCTACATGGCTCGTGACTACTTGGCCTTTTGGCTGTTAAGCTGCGCAAGCTAGTCTGGGCTCTGAGATCATTGGCCAGGTGGCTACTTGGCCTTTTGGCTGTTCTGCTCTGTGACGAGCTCTTGGGCTTACATTTACATGGCTCCGTGGCTACTTGGCCTTTTTGAGTTATTATGCTCTGCGAATTGAGCTACTGGGCTCCTGAGCTACATGGCTCCGTGGCTACTTGGCCTTTTTGAGCTTTTACGCTCTGCAAACTAAGCTACATGGCTCTTGAGCTACATGGCTCTGGTACACATGGCTCATGGCTGGCATTTTGAGTGTTAAGCTCTGCAGTGACTCACGTGGCTCGTGGCTATGACCTTTTTGAGTTGTTAGCTACGCTAAGCGAGCTCTTTTGGGCTCCCCAAATTTACATGGATCAGTGTTTCTTGGCGCTTTGAGGTACATTTGCTACAGGCGGGGCTACCGTAGCTCTGAGCTATATATGGCTTTGTGGCTACTTGGCCTTTTGAATTTGTTAAGCTCTCTGCTAGTGAGCTCTTAGGCTCTGAGCTCTTGGGCTCTGAGCTACATGGCTCTCAGTTGCTACTTGGCCTTTGTTTGTTAAGCTTCTTGACCCAGAGCTCTTGGGCTCTGTTTCACGTAACTGTGGCTACTTGGCCTTTTTGAGCTATTATGCTCTACGAACTGAGCTATTGGGCTCCTGAGCTATATGGATTCATGGCTACTTGGCCTTCCTTGAACTGTTAAGCTCTGCGAACTGAGCTTCTAGGCTTCGTGGCTACTTGGCCTATTCGTCTTCCTTCCCTTGGAAAGGCTCGTGGCTTCATCTGGTTATGGAGGAATTGGAGACGGTTGCGACGCAAACGCCTTGGCTCCCTTATAAATAGCGACCCTGTGGTGGTGCTTGCGGCACAACCTTCGATCGCTTTTTTAGCATCGGGGTTTGGTCATCTTTGCGGGAGGTAAATACGGTGATCGTGGTGACATTTGGCTCTCTCCGTTTTTTTCTCTTCTTTCTTCTCTTCTTTCCCTTTCTCCTTTTCCTTCTCCTTTTCCTTTTCCTTTTCCTTCTCCTTTTCCTTCTCTTCCTTCTCCTTTTCCTTCTCTTCCTTTCCCCTTCTCTTTTGCACTCTCTCTTCTTCTCTTTCCATTTCCCTTTCTTGTGATTTTTTCGGTTTTTTGTCTTGACAAGGTGTAGGCCGATGTGAAGAATGATTTTCTCTTAACTGTAATTTTTGAGATGCAAAGGGTGATTTTTTAATTCTCTGAGGTGGTTGTAACTTCTATATAATGAAATTTTGTATTCAACTATAGTTCCTTTTGAATAAAGAACAATCTTTGTGAATTACGTGCTTCTTCCACCCAGGCCCCTTCGAGCCGTGCTTCTTGATTTATCATTGTAACTTATTGTTTGGTCCATCAAACAACTTAAAAAATGGAAATAGAGTGTTATTTGAAATCAGGATGGTGGATCTTTATTACAAATGTTAGGGGTCTTCTTGGTAAGAATCGTTTGAGATGTTGGCGTTCATGAGTGGGAGTAGGGTTTTTCCTTGCTTTGGGTTGGGCTCATAGTTGCCCAGTCGGATTATGAGATATGATCTTGGGCCCTTCCTAGTGGGTCCTAGCACTTCCCGTGAGGGTGGCTTCCTTCTTTGGCGAAGTTTTTCATAACTAGGTCACCTGGCTTGTAACTCCTGGGCTTGACCCTTTGGTCATAATACCTTGTTGTCTTCCTGTGATAGTCTTCCATACGCTTCAGGACTTGCTCACGTTTTTCTTCTAGTAGATCCAAGTTTAGGCGAAGAGCCTCCTCGTTGTGTTCGATGTTTGCTAGTTCAATCCTTGGATATTTTAGTTCGACCTCGGCCCGGGTCTGCGCCCCGGTGCCAGGCCGGAGCGGCGGGGTTTGGTCGACTTGCGTAGTTTGTACTCCCCGCAACACCTCGGGAGGTACTCACCCATTTTCCTTTTAGGTCGTCAGTTTGGTTTCGGTCTTTGCCTTTGGGGTCCTTATAGTGACCTGCAGCATCCCGTTGGACCTCACCGGATGGCTGAGGGCCAGTAGTAGTTCTTAATTAGAGGCTCGGTAGAGAAATCCTAAACTTAGGATTGTCGAATTGTTTCCCTTTGTTAGACACGAGGGACCTCGGGATCCCAAACCTACATATTATAAAACGCCAGACGAAGTTGCGTACGCCTGGTGTGATTGTTGCTGGGGTTCGGCTTGACCCATTTGGTAAAATGATCCGCGACCCTGATGATAAATTTACATTGGCTTGTAGATGGGTAGATGTCCCAATATGTCTAGCCCCCATTGCTGAAAGGCCAGGGGCTTATGACTGTCGTTAGCGGCTTAGATGGGAGATGAGATATGTTGGCATGCTCCTGATAAGCTTTGCATTTTCTAACCAGTTCTGTTGCGTCTTTGAGCATTGTGGGCCAGTAGTACCCCTGTCTTAGTGTTTTCCCTGCCAAGGTCAAAGAAGCTCCAATGTGAGGATTTGCATATGCCCATGTGTACTTTCCCACCCGGTATGTAGTTAGCGTCTTCCTTTATGCACTTCAAGTGGTGCGAGAAGAAGCCTGGTTATAAGGGTTCCCCGATGAGTGGTGAATCTTGCCAACCTTGCCCTGAGTTTGGACGCCTCCTTTGGGTCGCTTGGCAATTTACCATCTACTAAGTAATCCCAGATGGGGTCCATCTAGCTCGGCTTGGACATCACAAGGGAGACTTCTCCGTTGTCGGCGGCTTCTTTGAGGGTTACGGAAGATTCTTTCGATGGGTATCGATCTACCAGTCTTCTTGTGGTGTCGCCGGTTTTACGAGGCATCGGCTAAAGGAGTGTCGATCTTGGTACATGTTTGACTGAACACCGTCTGAACTCTTAAGTAGCTCGTACCTTTTTTGAGATATAAGATCGTCTTCTACTTTACTCTTGGCCTCCGTAGGAGTCTTCTATCTGTTTTACCACCAGTTGGGAGTCTCTGCTCACCTTCAACTGATCTACTTCCATGAAGTGGGCAAGATTGAGTCGGTATAATGACCTCATCGGCCTCGTTGTTGGAGGCTTGGGCGAATGCGAGGGCGTGATACATATCTATTCATGCGGAGTGGTCGGGACCAGCCACCTGGCTCCCTTGGGTAATGTTTGTCACGGATAATTTCGGATGGGAGGTCGGGCGCCCGAGTTGGGTGGCAATTAATTTGTGTTGGAGTGAATTACAGCAGTGTTTGCCAAGATCGCCTTTTACCGGCGTCTCGGTTTTGTGCACGATGTCGAGTCACCGACTCGTAGCCCACTTCCTTGACCTTCAGAGGTTTGATTTGTGCGTGTTGCTTCGCCGGATATTCGGTCGGGACCGTGATGAGCTTGGAAGTAAGGTCGGAGTTTGGATGTAGTTTACCAATGTCGGGATCAACTTTTTCCATCTTTGTACCTCTCTTACGCTTATTTCAACTCGGGTGCAATAGTAGATCGGTTCTTGCACCTGTCCCGTTCTCTTACCGGGGCTGGCCTTGGATTCTGAAGTGCGAGACGACCCAGCAGAGAGTGAGAGTTCTCCCTCGGAAGGGCTTGCGGAATGGGGAGAGCTCAGGTAAGTTTTGGCCCGCTGTGAGACACCTCCAACAATGTCGTCCCACTCGAGCCTTCCAGACCTTGAAGAAGCTCGACATTTTATTTATTTTTAGATGTGAGCTGGCTTAAATAGAAATTTATTCTCCACCATCGGCGTTGAATGTCTTTAATGTTTGTGGAGGCACTCATCAACCGCGACCTTTATCTTATCTGGGTTTTGCCTCTATTCCACGTTTTTTGACTATAAAACCTAAGAACTTCCGTGGAGACTCAACACATTTGGGTGGGTTTAGCTTCATATTATCGACTTTCGGGACACAGACGCCTCATTAAATCAAGGGCATGTGGGCTGCGACTTTGTCGGTTACCAGCATGTCGTCTATATATACCTCCATAAATGTCCCAATTTGTTTCTGGAACATCCTGTTCACCGGCCTTTGGTAGGTGGCTCCTGCATTCTTTAGCGAAGGCATTACTCGATAACGATGGGTTCCTGACAGCTTAGTGACAAATAGGTTCTTCTCTTGGTCCATTTGGGGTCCATGCGATATGGTTGTTGCCCGAGGCGTCCATGAAGGCGGAGTTCATGGTAGTAGTGGGGTCTACTATGAGATGGTCGAGGTGGGGAAGTATCAGCCGAGCGAAGCCACATTGAGGTGCAATGAAATCGATCTGGCGCCCAGCTGCTAGTTTGCTTTTTGAGTGCGCGATTGGCCAGCTAATGCAGGTACTCTACTTCTCTGATTGCCTTTGCTTGGAGGAGCTTACCGACCTCTTCATTAATCGTCTTCTGTCTTTCTAGGGAAAAACTCCTTCTCTTTTGCTTGACCGACTTAAAGGAAGGATTGACATTTAACTTGTGGGTGATCATTACCGGGTCGACCCCACCCATGTCTTCTTGTTTCTAGGTGAATACCTCCATGTTCTGCTCTAGAAAACGGATGAGAGAGTTTCTGATGTCTTCTGCTAACTTGGACCCTATGTAGACAAGGTGTTACGGTACGGTCAGAATTTGTCACAGCTCTAATTCTTACGAAGGCACGGGTGTGGCTAAAGCCAGGGGTCTTGACTACGTCTGACCCCTCGGAATACTGTGAATGTCGAGGGTAACTTGAGCACTATTCACAATCGAGTGAAGTCTCCTTTAATGGGGAGCTCTGCCCAAATAAACACAGTCCCAAACAATCAATATAATCAATGTAGTACAAATGGCCACTTGGGCCCTTATACTAATCTTTCATCAAATACACTAACTATATACCATAGTTTCTGGAGTTAATAATTTACTCTTATACAACATATATTAAAATTATAAAATTACAATACATGTAATACATCATAAAACAAGAAAACCCCTGACCTAGATTTCTTATAAGCGACCTCTATGATGGCCGTCTCCTGTGCGCTCCTGTGCACGAAATAATATAATTCCCTCGACAGGGTGAGCTAATGCCCAGTAGTGGAATCACCCTAAATGGGTTGCTCTCCTCCTAAGTGCATATGTAATGCTCCAATGAAAACACACATCCGCGAAACAAGTGCGATCCTACTTCGATCATTTACACGACTAGCCTCACACCCAGTCCTCATCGACTTCACACTCATTCAAGCCAATGGATTTAAACTTATTTTCAAAACAGCATATTTGTTTTTATTTGTGGACAACCCTCCATATAAGTACGGACCGACTCCGATGATCTTTTTGAAGGACAACCTCCGATGTATATCAATTCAGCCGATTCCGATTTATCGATATTTTATATGGATTACCCTCCGATATCAGAATACCACACTCGATAACAATTATTATTAGTCAACCTTCCAAACCACTTCACAACCACCTCTATGCACTCACCCTATCGCTCTAGGTGCCTCCCAAAGGCATATGGAATGCACATGCCAATTCCATAATTTATATAACACATGCAAATATATCATCACTATATTTACATAATTTAAATCACACAAACATGTTATATGCACTTCACAATCCATTACACCAAAAAATTAAATTTCTACGCAATAATTAACAAACACAGCAATTCATCTGAATCACCTAACTAAACACATTTTCACACAAATTAATTCGTGTCACTATCTACATGAACAGAAACCCTGCCATCGCTCACTAAGATATCATCCAATCATCGGCTCACTTTGGGAACCCGACTTTATAGCCATTTCCTACTCATACACATCATAATACATGATTTAATGCATAAATCAAAACCCAACAGCCCACATCATTCACACACAAATCAGACCAAATGGCTCCAAAATTTAACACCCTGGCCCCCAAGCCAATCGATCAAACTGCCATTCAAGCGCCCCAACCCAACCGAAACATCATAAAATACTTAAACAGTTAGTAAAACCAAGTAGGATAAATCCTTACCTCACTGAGTTTGTCAAACTCCTTAAACCTAACTCCACTCGTGAGGCCTCAATTGCAGAGCTTCGACTGCTTCGCTCCGAAGAATTCCAACTGGTCCATCGTCAGATCTTGCAGAAGGTGCTCCTCTCTCTAAAAGAAAATCACAAAATGCTACTACATCTCCCCCTCCCCTATTTTCACGTTTTTGGCTCTTTTAATAAAGGTAAGAGACGACATTATTACAGTTTTTGTCTTATTATCATTTAAAACAAATTCTATAATGCCATCTATATCCCCAAGCTTGGATTTTCGACATTTGGCACTATCTCGGCCATCCATTTCCATCATCTCTCTACTCATGCAACATGTGTACATGTTATAGGTGACTTTTGTCATCTCACATTTCGTTTTATGGCACCCGATACTCGATGCCTCGAAAAACGTGTAATTTCGTCAACATTCCCTTAATTCGACGAAATTGACGTGGTAGCTAGATTTCATGTAGATGATTCCAATCTTGAAATCCATTTTGTCATCCGAGATCTAGAGAATAAATTTTGATTTTGATCGAAATTACTTATTTTGCTATTTTCCATAAATTGAAATTTTCAAGTCTACAAATAGGTCGGGTGGTTACCTCGTCCCGGATGTCGAGCTCGTCCATGTAAATGTTGTAGACCGTGTTTTGCTTCAGTGGTGCTGAGTAACATTCCCTGGCTATGCGCTGGTTTCCTCGGACCATTCCTACTCCGTTTGTAGTTGGAAATTTGATAACCATGTGATAAGCGGAGGGAACGAATTCTCTACGGGTATCAGAGAGTAGGCCTACCTAATAACATGTTGTAGGTCACCGGGCGCTCTACTATGAGGAATTTCACCTCGTTGTCAGTTCCGCTGGGGTCTCCTGCAGGGTACCTAATCGTACCGATCCTAAGGGCGTGACTCTTCCTTTTGAAAATCCGTGCAAAGGCCGACCATTTGTTTCTCCCTTCCAATGCCCATCTTGTCGAAAGCTGATGCGAAGATGATATTGGCCGAGCTTCCTTTGTCGACGAGGACCCTGTGGATCATTTTATTAGCTATTATGGTTTTTATCAAGTGGGCTACCATGGGGCGTTGCGCAGGATGCTCCATTTCTCGGGGTCCGCTGACAACCCGTCAACCCACCTGAATATTCGCGGGATGTCAGCACCCGACATCACTCATGAAAATCGGACAGAGTCTCCTTTGTACGGGGAGCTCTACCCAAGGTACAACCTGTCCCAATCACATGGCAACCTGTCCCAATGTTTTATAAAGACCACACCGGGTCCATATACAATTAAAATGAGTAAAATGGCCACATGGGCCCATACATCAATACTAATAATATATGCCAAACTAACTATATTACATGGTTTAAGAGTTAATAAATCACTTAAATTCAAACATATATTAAGATTTTACAATTTTAATACATAAGTTATACAAACAAAATTTCAAAGCCATTAATCCCGGCTTTCTTCTAAACGCGCCTCTAAAGGAAGGCCCTCGTACACTTCAGACTGGAAATAAAGGATCCTCGAGCCGTGATGTGAGCAAAGCCTGCAGTGATAATTTCCACGGGTTACTTCCCACTTAAGTGCACATGTCATGAAACAATCAAGCATTCAAGTAAATACATGATCCTACTAACGCCTACGCCTAATCCCATGTTTCGAGTCCTCACCGAATTCCTTACACATGCCTAAGCTAAATGCTTAGTAAAATACAAATTTTCAAAACAAAAGCTTTTTTGCTCAAAACTTACTACCGAAGCTCTTGGTGAAATTTATCAGACAACCCTCCGAGGCTAACTGTTGATAACCTTTCAAACAACTATGGCCCCTCCGACTTGAATTGTTAGACAATCTCCCAACACAATTCTCCGAAAAATCTTTCGTCGAAATTCCTTTCACAATATTTTCCTATTTATTTTCTTTCATGTCATGCACTCACTCCTAATATTCTAAAGTGCCCCAGTGCATATGGAATGCATTATGCCAATCCCAACAACTCATGCTAATATATAAAACATGTATATATTAACATAATTAATTCACACAATTCATGTTATTAAATTCACATCAATAACTCCAAAATTAGCTCACATGGGCTAATTAGCACATACAAGCAATTCATTTTGAATCACTCAACAAAACAAAAATCACACCAAAAATCACGTGAACAAAGGGAACCCTTGGGTTGGGTACTCATTCACGGCCACACACAGATTTCTTCACTCTGGCTCAAAGCTGAGAACGCATAACACGCCTTGGGCCTCAACAAACCTCATCCATAAAAATGGCCCTTAGTCAAAGAATAAACCAAGTAGGAAAAGATCCCTACCTCTTGGAGTTGTCGGAACTCTACCAAATTGGTGTCCACACGTAGCCCTCACAGTAGGGACGACTCTCGTTTCTTACTCACGAACCGACGCTTGAATCCATGGAAATCTAGAGTATATAAATTTCTCTCTCTCTCTAAAACCTCAAATCCCACCTCACTACCGATTTTTTCTCTTATTAAACGCTTTCTTTCTTCAAATCAAGAAGAAAACTATCATCTATTTTATTCTCATTTAACTTTTCAAAATTCCATCCTATCCCTTTTTGTCTTAGATTTGACACTCGCTTAATCTAAAGCCATTCATCTCATCCTCTCTAATCACGCACACAGGTCACACGGTTATTAATGCAGTGACTTTGTCACACTCACATGTCTTCATGTCGCTTTACTCAAGCACCCAACACCCTATAGTTCTCGAAATACAATGCAAATTTCACCTGTTCCCTTAATTCAACCTAAATTCGACGTTTAGCGATTTCGAGACGATTCCAACTAAGTGAGTCTGTCACATCCTAGAGATCTAGAAAATTTCTGATTAATCGAATTACCATTTTGCCATTTTTCATAAAATTGGATTTTCTCGGGTTTCACATTCTCCCCCCCTTAAAAGAATTTAGTCTCGAAATTCCACACACATACGCATCCAACCACTTGCATATGTAACCCTACACAATCCCTACTTGGTGTGTAAACGCTGACCTTCCTAAGGTCACAATCACTGACAATCCAATGGACCAACCTAATCCATGTCATGAATAACATCCATATACCGAGCCCTTGCTGGATCACCAACACCCAATGTAATTTCCAATGGGTATCCAAATCTCAAGTCACTCCCGACTCCTATCACTCAACTCTAAGTCTACGTGATAACCATGACCGTGTGTTTTCATTTCGAGTCACTTCCGACTTCTATAACTCAACTCTAAGTCTACGTGATGCCAACCATGACCGCAGGTTTTCATCTCGAGTCACTCCCGACCCTCTATCACTCAACTCTAAGTCTTCGTGATAACATGACCATGTGTTTTCCTTGGTCAATGTAACTTTTCTACTCACATTACGAGCCTCTCCTTACATCCACATAGAAATTTTTGAGGTCTCCACCTGGTCTCTTACACCCAATACGTAAATTCCTGATATCTCCCACTCGGCCCTTACACCCACACGTAAATTTCTTGATACCTTCACTGTCTCTACACCCACACGTACCCTTCTGACATTCCATGGGTCTCTTACACCCACGAAATTCGGATATCTCCCTAAATTTTACACTCCACATGTAAATTCAAGATATTTCCCTGGTCTCTTACACCCACACGTAAATTTAGATATCTTCCGGTCTCTTACACCTAATAATGCAATTTTTGATTTCTCCACTGCCCTTACACCCACACAAAAATCTCGATAGTCTCCTCGGGTCTCTTACACCCACACGTGCAAATCGGATATCCTCGGCCCTTACACCCACACAGAAATTGGAGATATCTCCCCGGGTGTCTTACACCAACACAAAAATTGAGAGACATCTCCGGTCTCTTACACTCACACAGAAATCTCTGGATATCCCTGGTCTTTTTACACCCACACGTAAATTGATATCTCCCCTCGGGGTCTCTTACACCCACACAGGACCTTCTGATACTACTGTGAGGGTCTCCTTTCACCCTAACTCAGTTTTTTCACCCGAGGGGATTAACAAACTTCTTGCTTTGCCCAACACACATTAATTACTCTTCATTTCCTGATTTGAACTATGAGTCTTCATTGGACGTAATCCCAAGGACAAACTCAACCCACACTCACCAAGAGTGGTGAATGACCATACCGTGCACCCACACCCGACTCGACATGATGTCACCGTGCACCCACACCCGACTCGATGCGATCCCCCCCGGGGGTCCACCATGAGCAGAATTTCGGAGATCTCTAACTCACAATCCCGACCTATCAGGTCAACTCTTACCCTACATTCTAGGGAAGAACATCCGCACATGGCTTCTCTAAAGGCCTCAACCTTTAAGTCAAAAACTGTCACACAAGATGCATTAATGTGAATGAATATGATGCATCCATCTCAAACGCCACGAGTCAACAAGTGCAAGAGAGAAACGCACTCGCATATCCGGCCACTCAGACGCTCAAACAAGCAGCACTCACGAGACCTCCGCCTCCTGGGCATACAACTTCATCCATATGCCCAAGCCAGCGACATACAAATAACATACTCCGTCCGCCCCGCCCGACTAGAGTCCCTACCCGTGAGCCCCGTACCCGACCTCGACCCACACTCCGCCCTCCGCCCATTTGTCACCGGTGTCCTCAGATAAAGACCCCGAGATCGGGAACTCGGTTCTTCCGACCCATACTAGCTGGAGGAATGAATTGTATACTTCCTCGTTTCTACGCCTAACTGGATCGTGGCCGGTCCCAAAATCTCGGGATCCCTGCCTCCTGGGCAATCCTATCTCACATGCCCAGCCGTCTAAATAACATATCATCCGCTCTCACCGACTAAATGCCCGATCTCGCCCTGTCCCGAAACCCTGTGGTGGGGCGTAAGTCTTGCCTCTTCCCCGAACTAGAAGAAGGCTGATCCTCCCTCTTCTCACCAACATTCGCAACTCGAATACCCCGTGCATCCTCTATCTCTCTCTCTATGGTCAGGGCCGTCCCAACCATGGAGTCCATGTCATGTAGGCAAAGTCTTACAATCCTGCCCCGAATGGGTAACTTTAGCCCATTCTCGAATCTCCTGACCTTAGCCACGTCCGTGGCCACGTAGTCATCAGCAAAATGGGTTAGCTCCGTGAACCTAGCCACATACTCAATCATCAAGCCATGGCCCTCGTCAGCCTCTAGGAACCCCGAGCCTTCGTGATGTCTCCGGGTGATTCGAAATACTACCCATGAAAAAGATCGCGAAACCCGCCCCAAGTCATCGCTTCTCTAGATCTCTAGAGGTTTTACCAAGTCCACCATACTCTGGCCTCACCTCTCTAGCCGAATGCCTGGGCCTGATCCCGGCCGCATGAGACAATCTCCATAGCCTCCAATACCTTCTCAACCCGCATGAACTGAATGATCTCTACCATCGTGACTCCCCCGTGAATGCCTGAGGATGATGTGCCTCAACCTCCGGAGGTTCGCTTCTCTGAATTTCGGCTACCCGCTGCACTAGCCCATGCAATGGCCAGCAGCCGCAATACCCACACTCCCCGCAGTCCACCGATAAATAGCCTGGTCAAGCCAGCGCCTGCGGGTGCCCCAACCGCACCGCGGACGCACTTTCGCCCTCTCCTCCTACAACTAGCCATCTACACATGTCACATGGCAAGTTAAGTTCTAATGCAGCATCTCTAAGGTGTAAACACAGTCTCGAGACACTATTTACATACTAAAAACATTTCATACACAATGTCCATGCATTCATAGGTAATGCAAGACAATAAGTTCATATATTAAATCATATTCAACAACAAAAATTTGATTTGATTTGATTTTATTTTATTTAAGTTTTTTTTTTTTTGAAACCCCATGAATGTTGGATTCAAATGCTGACTCAAACAAGTCCCAGTCAAAATCAATTGGCGCACAAGCACACACCCACGGGGCTCAGTCAAGGTGGCATCGCCGGTATGGGCCATTCGCCGTGTCATGGCGCACCAGCACCGTGGTCGTGGCTTTCCCCTACGTATCAGAGCCCCCGTGGCCCGACCAGGTCGTGGGTCGTGTCGCAGCGTGTCGCCGCTGGCACGCGCGCGCCGGCAGCTCAAGAAGGCCGGCGCACTTCAAGAGCTACTGGCACACAAGAAGCTGCCGAGCACTGTCACGACCCCAAGCGCCTGATCCATGTGTCGCGACACAAGGTCGTGGTCGTAGGGCCCCTCCGCTACGATATTGGTGGACTTGTATCGTAATCTCTAGCCCCCTCACTCGCGCACCGCGGCGCTAGGCTCGTAGCCACCGCAGTGTCGCAGCTCCCGTATCGCGGCGCCCATATCGCCCCCGCATGTTGTATCGCTACCCAAAGTCGGGCCCCCCCGCCCACAATGGCCAATTCTGTATCACGACCTAGGGGGACGCCCATCCCACGTTCAAACTTTGTATCGCAAGATCCCTCACCTGGGCCAAAGGCGCCGCGAGTCGTGGCCACGCGCACGACCGGCAAGATCGCTTCCATGCCCTACCGCGGCTCGCGCGCCCCCCTCCCGCGCCTGTGCCCGTGCCGCAAGCAGCCTCGTCAGTCACAGGTGCCACACACAAATCAGACAGGACTCAATTTCAGAAAATGGGCAAAGAGCCGATTCTAGCTCCAAATAACCTTTCCTTTTTTTTTTTTTTTTCTAATCCTAGTAGCCTCCTCGCCACTTCTCGAAATGCGTATCTGCATTCACGCAATTCATACAACTCAAAAATTTTGTAAGAGTTTTATTAATTTTATCAGGCAAAATTGGAAATTTTTTTTCCGTAATTTCACAACACAACTGCTTATGTTCAACCGAACTACTCGTCCAAATTTTTTTTTTCCTCGGCTTAATTTTGAACCATTGTATCTAAAAAATTCCTCAAACCTCAAACCTCAAACTTGTGGGTTGAGGTTTTCCTCAACCCTAATTTTCCACATTTCCCCTCCTAAGTGCTATTCACCAAGCATACACACAACAATCACACAACATACATGTTATACACCCTATTCATCAAATGTACAATGGATGCATGATCTAATCCATTTCATCGAGTCCCAGTATATCGTATACCTAATCCCCTCTACACCTACCAGCCCCATGTAATCGCACTCCTAGCTTTGATACTAAGCCGTGACGCCCATTTCTGGGGTCCGTTGACAACCAACTCGCGAATATTCGTGATGCCTGCAACCCGACACCACTTATGAAAATCGGGCAGAGTCTCCTATGTACGGGGAGCTTTACCCAAGGTACAACTTGTCCCAATCACATGGCAACTTGTCCCAATGTTTTACAAAGACCACACCGGGTCCATATACAATTAAAATGAGTAAAAATGGCCGCGTGGGCCCATACATCAATACTCACTAATATATCTCAACCAACTATATTACATGGTTCAAGAGTTAATAAATCACTCTTAAATTCAAACATATATTAAGATTTACAATTTTAATACATGTTATACAAAATGAAAATTTCAAAGCCACAATCCGGCTTTCTTCTAAACGTGGCCTCTAGTGAGCGTCGTCCTCCGTACACTTCCTCTCGCACCGAACAAGGATCCTCGATAGGGTGAGCAAAGCCTGCAGTGATAATTTCCTACGTGGGTTACTTCCCCACCTAAGTGCACACATGTCATGGCAAACAATCACACCTCAAGTAAATACATGATCCTACTTGAATGTCTATACGTCTAATCCCATGTTTCCGAGTCCTCACCGACTCCCTCACACATGCCTAAGCCAAATGCAAAATACGCCAAAACAAAGCTTTTGTTCCCCGAAACTTACTACCCAGTTTCGACATAAAATTTATTGACAACCCTCCGAGACGACCGTTGGATAACCCTTCAAACAATCTTACGGGCCCTCCGACGTGAATTGTCGGATAGTCTCCCAACGACACCAAAAATCTTCCGTCGAAATTCCTTTCTCTACAATATTTTCCTTTATTTTCTTTCAAGGCCATGCACTTCACTTAATATTCTAGGGTGCCCCAGTGCATATGGAATGCATTATGCCACTCAACAACTCACGCTTAATATATAAAACACGTGATATATTAACAACATAATTAATTCACACACTTCATGATATTAAATTCACATCAATAACACCAAAATTAGCCCACATGGGCTAATTAGCAAATCCAAGCAATTCATTTTGAATCACTCAACAACACAAAAATCACACCAAATCACGTGAATGCTGAACCCCCGAGTCAAGTAATCGGCTCACTGACACACCGTGGATTTCACTCTGGGCTCAAAGCTTCAGATTCCGATAACACTACTTCAGGCCCCAACAAATCCCCATCCATAAACGACTCTTAGCTGTTAATAAACCAAGAGGAAAAGATCTTACCTCTTTGAGTTGTCGAACTCCACCAAATCTGTCCACGCAGAGTCTCTCACACGTAGATCGACTTGTTTCTTGCCCGCCGAGAACCGACTATCCAAACGACGGGAAATCTAGAGAGAAGTAGCTCTCTCTCTCTCTCTCTCTAAAACCCTTAAATCCCACCTCACCGATTTTTAAGTTCTATTGCATCTTTCTTCTTCAAATTGAAGAAGAAAACTGTTCATCTTTTTTCTTATTCCCATTTAACTTTTCAAAATTCCATCAATGTCCCTTTTTGTCTTAGATTTTGACACTTGGCTTAATCTAAGCCATTCATCTCATCCTCTCTCTAATCATACAACATGCGTCACACGAAGACATGTAGTAGGGTGACTCTTGTCACATCACATGTCTTTCATAGTCGCTTTACTCGCACCCGACACCTAGCGCTCAAAAACGTGGGAAATTCGACCGTATCTAATTCGACGAAATTAGATGTGGTAGCTAGATTTCGCGAGACGATTCTAACGGCGAAGTCCGTTTCATCATCCGAGATCTAGAAAAATTTTGGATTTTGATCGAAATTACCATTTTGCCCTTTTCGTAGTAAAATCGATTTTCCTGGGTTTACAAAGTGCCTTCCATGTCGGTCCGAAAGGTTATGGTAGTATCCAAATTGGTGGAATCTTGGATACCCGCTTGTACTTCTAAGGTTTCCGATCCGATGTCGCTATGGGCCTTCATAGCCGAAGTCAGACTCTCTTCGCTTCCAAACCCTTCTGAGATTATACGGATTTCTTCTAAAGGCTAATGATGTCGAATCGGGTCACTGATGAGGTGGTTGTACTGACTCATTCTCGCCTTCCGAGGCCAGCCACGTGACGGCCGAGATGTCCACGGATCAAGCATTCAATCTCCTTTAGCCGGATGCAATCATCCTGCTCTGGGTCCATATCCCTGTGGAACCCAGCAGGCATTTGGGTGCCGGTCTTCCAAATGGGTCCGACTTCATCTCGATGGCCACCTCGTGAACCTTCATGTTGCACTTCCCGTAGGACCTGCTATTAATCAGGCCGGCTTCGAGGGTACTGAGGTGAATACCACGCGCAGCTCAGTCGAGGTCAGTCTCTACGATCCTCGACTTTCCATCATCTCGTCGGACCGCTCTCTCGCTTTTCTCTCCGCTCCTCCGGGATCTCGTCCCTCGTCCGCCCGTCCCTCGGCTTCGTTTTTTCATGCTAGCGCCCACTCTTTCCTCGAGCAAGAGCTTTCGCTTGGACAGAGGCTTTTTCACCTCTGGAGTATACTTATCCTGTTTCACAGTGACCTCTACCATGCTTTGGCACTGAGGGTTCTTTGAGATGTAGAACATTAGGGTCTTTCGACCGCACTCCAAATTTCGCAATGAAAATAAGAACGGCCAACTTTTCAATGAGAATATCCACTAGCTACCCGTGTTAAACCTTGAACATATGACCTCGTGCTTTCGGTGAGCCTCTGCTTTTGTGGTCGAAGGTGATAACTCTACTCTCGTACGTTCCTTGTCTCAAGGAATGGAGACAAATAAGTACTGAAAGTTCCGTGAACGACGAGATAGAAGACTACCTGAGTCCTGTTAAACTAGGCCAAATGCCACCTTTACAAGTGATAGCGAAGGCTCGCAGATCGACTTTGGTCCCTTATATCCGTGCGCTCCACAGATTTTGTACGCATTGAGGTGGTTTACGGGGTCTTTTGTTCCACAAACGCCCGATCTACGACATTCGAACTTCTCACTGGAAGGGAAGTGAAGACCTTTGAATGAGGATTCTATTGTTACACCAAAGAAGGTCTATATATGGAGATCGAGTCACTTTCATCGCTACCTTCATGTGGTCGATTTCTTGTCGGATGTCTCAACCTTTGCTCCCATGACCTCTCCTACCGCATCCTCCCGGTCAGGCATCATGCTCCCGCGCTAGTTTCCCTCTCTACGCCCGCTTCTCGAAGAGGGTCGAGGTGTCAGCTCTTCTCGCAATGTGGCTTCGGTCTTTTCGCCCGTCGGCCTCAGCGTCAGATTTGCCTCGTGAGTTGCTCCAACTCTTTCAGCAGAAGTGTCGGGTCAGGACGCTGAGTGCCCACCTCGCTCGGCCGGGCCTCAAAGACCGCCTTCCCTGGTCGCGCCTCAGTGTTTATCCACGCCACTTCCGGGCCGGGTCTCAGATCCTTAGAGGGATTGGCGTTGTCGCCGCTTGTGTTATGCGGTTGATACCTCTCAACATCGTAGTCACTTTATTTGTAAAGGAACCGGCTGCTCCAAATATACGCCAACCGATGATGCTTTTCAAACCAATCCATCATGCAGCTGAATCGGGCCTATCTTCACGACTCGATGTCGACTCCGCAAAAATAAGAAACAAAAGGATCTACGGCCCGCCGCTGTTCTCCGATGCCTAAGTCGCTCTTTCCAAAGGGAAGAGAAGCATCAACCGCTAGTGGGAATGAAGTTTCAGGTACAAGTCCTGCAAACCTTCACCGACGTGGCCTGGTATTTATAATGGATGATCATGACAACTTTCCTAATTGGATGATGACACTGAATAATATGTTTTCTTGTTGGAGGATGATACGATATTTCCTCCACTGAGTAGGAGATTTTATTTCCTTATCGTAAACCGATTAATAAGGGATAATTGATGGATAATAATTGGGAAATATCTTACTTTCCTGATTGGTGGAGATTGGGTGTTTTCCTTAACACTCTGATCTCCCTGAGCCGCACTCAGTGAAGTAGTCACCTCGTTGGGCCCCGCCAGGGATACCATTATGGCCCATTAAGGCACTATCCATTTTAACTGATACTGGGCTTGTATCTTGGGCTTGCGCACTTATTATTTCAAACCCCATCAAGAACCAACTTTTGTTGGGAATTTTTTAAGATTTACCATAATTAGAAAAAATATATTTTAAAATATAAAACAAAAATAAATATTTTCAAATCTATATACTATTATCAACTAAGTGCACATTAATGTCAGGTTCTCAAAACACGATTTCAATAAATGTGAAATCATGTTTCAAAACACGATTTTGTAGCAGATGTGAAATCAGGTTTTGAAGACACGATTTCATCAGAAACCACAAGAAGATTTTGCATTACCGATTTCAACGTAGAATTTTAAGTTGTGTTTTGAAGACATGATTTTAGTGTAAAATTTTGAAGTTGTGTTTTGAAAATGTGATTTCCGTTTAAACATTTGAAATTGTGTTTTGAAGATATGACTTTAATGTAAAATTGTGAAATAGTGTTTTGAATACACGATTTCAGTGTAAAATTGTGAAATCGTGTTTTAAAGACACGATTTCAGTGTAAAAATGTGAAGTTGTGTTTTGAAGACACGATTATAGTGTAAATTGTAAAGTCGTGTTTTGAAAACACAACTTCAGTGTAAAATTGTGATGTTGTGTTTTGAAAACATGATTTCGATGTAAAATTGTGTTGTCGTGTTTTAAAAACACCCGACTTCGGTGTAAAATTATGAAATTGTGTTTTGAAGACACGATTTCAGTGTGAAAATGTGAAATCGTGTTTTGAAGACATGATTTCATTGTGAAAATGTGAAATCATGTTTTGAAAATATGATTCCAGTGCAAAATACACAAATCATAGCTTAAAAATACCAAAATAAATCAACAATCTTTCCTAGTCAACATTTCATAAATGCCAAAATAAAAAGTGTCTTCCAAACATCAATCTATGTACCATTAGTTGAACATCAATAAGATACCTAATGATTGAAAGTCTGATACTAAAATAACCTCATAAATAATTACATAAAACATGTCATGTATGATAATATTGAAAATAGATCAAAGTAGAAAGTATCCAAAATATGATGAGTTAATACATGTCATGTATGGTAATATACAAAATAGATCAAAGTATAAACTGTCCAAAATATGATGAGTTAATACATGTTATGTATGATAATATCCAAAATAGATCCAAGTAAAAATTGTTCAAAATGTGAAGAATCTAAGTACAAAGGTCATCCAACTCATATATAAAACCACTAATGTGTGCCGCATGAAAGAACCTCCTTCTTTCGTTGTGATCGCCTATCATATACCTGTATCAGTGATATATCAAAAGGATCATCACATGCTACTCGACATCCTCGCCCTCGTTCTCGTCCTCGTACATCGTTTCATCCTTGTCCACCACTTTGTCTTCGTCCAGCTTGTCCTTGATCTAATGGTTGACGTGATAACATAATCAAAGGTGTTGGTAATGGAGTAGATGACTCCTCGATCCCTCACATTTGATGGTAACTCAAGATGTATGTAAAAATTCCGAGGTAATTTCATCAGGCATGTTGAACTCCTATATGAGGTGGTAAGACATGTAATCGTTTCACCACCTCATTAGAAAATGAATGATGTGATTGCCACGGGCTTGATGATGATATGTCCACATTGCAACCCCCATGAGAGACTTCACCTCTTTGCATACGTACCTTGGTTGACCATGTTTTATCCTTCCCTTGTTTCCTTCGTTCCCTCATACCTCGAGGGGATAACCGTGTCACATCAATGTTGGAGGATCCTTGAAATCGATCAATTTCTTGCACAAGTGCTAATGAAAAGGTGCATAATTGATGAATGTCAAGGTCATCTGGATGTGTTAGATGATATATTTGCTACAAGGTGTTATTCTACTCATTGAAAGGAAAATAAAGCAAACATTTATTGAAATTATATAAAATGGTGTTATAAAAAGTAAAAATTGTTTTTATTACCAATATGTGATGGAATGACCCTCGAGGAGTAAGAAATAAACGTGCGATTGAACGATACCAAACCATATATGGATCATGATATGTCATCACTTCTGAGGATGCTTCAATATTAGCAATATTGTCACATTTGGAATTCCATCTTTGAATATATTCTCGATGTCGATCCATCAAATTATCATCTTGCCGCCCCCTTAGATCATAGCAATGCAAGATGGCCTCTGTATCACAAGACTCTAGAATCTTTTGACGCATCACAAATTGTCTCAATACTCTATATGGTCTATGCCACTCAACAATGTGAAAACAAATGAAAGGGGAGATGATCATCCATATATCATCACCAGAAGTATAATAAGCAAGTAGTCTAGTCATGATATCATTTGTGTATGGCTGCCAAATAATCTACAATGAAAGAAAAAATAAAAAGTGATGAGAAACTTCTAAAATTCAATAATAACTAACAATACAAAACAAAAGTTAATCAAATGTTATTTCACCTTATTTGACCAAAGCTGATCCAATTAATACTTATAATGCGCTAGAGCATGAGTAGATATTTTTGTGGTGCATAACTAATCTCTCCAACTATAAGATATTAAAAAAAAAAAAACAAAGTTTAGTATTATACAAGAGGTGTTAGTATAAATGATTTACATAGATGCTTATATAAGACGTGTTAGTATTATACATATCGTATGCCCCATGGAGGTAGTGGCAAATGTCTGTCACATGGTACTGAATATAGTCGCTGATGTGCAATAAATGAAAAATCTATTCCATTTCCATAACTGTAGTATTATGAGCTGGCCTGATATATCATGTGCATCCGTATGAGATGCTCGACACAACTCTCTATGTAACCAAGTCAAGCAAGCACTACCCCAACTATAACCACATGCAGCTTCAAAATGTTTCAGAAGTGGCAAGAACATTAAATGAACTTTACTATTCGACTTATCTGCAAAAATAAATCCACCAATAAGTTGCAATATATATGCCCTACATTAGCATCGTATTGACTCGTCATCGACATTTGGTGCTAATATAGAGAATCTCTTCAATAACCTGTTAAGATAAAGTCGTTGACCATCTATGTCTCTATCTCTAGGAGTAACCTCGAGCAAATCATAGCAAAGAAGTCTCTAGTCCATATGTGTGTGACCAATGACAACATCTCCATCAACTGGTAAGCCTATTAGGATAGCAATGTCTTATAGTGTGATAGTACGCTCTCCTTGAGGCAAATGGAATGATTGGGTCTTAGGTTTCCATCTCTCTGGAGAATATTTGTAATCGAAGTCTCAGAATCTAGTGAGATAAATCTAATCGCTCTGGCCTGCAGTCAGCTCTGAAATTGGAATGATATTAAGGTCAATCCCCAATGTAGTGCGATAAAATATTGCCTCTCGAAATTAAAAAGCCAGCTCTCACGAATCAGACTCACGTCATAGTAAAGATGATATATGTGTTGCTTGAGCATGTGAGACAGAAGTATCTACTGAGCCTAGATCCATATATAAAATTATACAACACCTGCATGTAAATAAAGGGAAAAAAAAGCTTAAGACAATGAAATTATTGTGTAAATTGCAATTAGAGAAAAAAAAAATTTAAGTATCTTAAATGACCGCCAAATATCATAACCAAAGATAAATGGGATAAGGTGCAAAAAACCCCCTAGTGTTATACCCAATATCCCACTTCTACCTGAAACTTTTTTTTGATCTAAAGAGGCTCCTGCAGTTTACTCCCGTAGCCCAAATTAGTCTCTGTTGTAACTCAAATCGTTAAAGTGGTCAAACGGTATTAAAATAATCGTTAAATGCTAACGTGGCATCCATGTGGCACGTGGGGGCCCACTCTCCTCTCTCCTCTTTCTTCCCTCCTCTATTCTATCTCTTCTCTCTCTTCCTTTCTCTATTCTCTCCTCTATTTTCTCTCTCTCTGACGGTTGGACACAAACCCCCTCCCCACCTAGTAGCCCCCACCCACACATCCAAACCATTCTTTTTATTTTCCTTTTTAACTCTTCAATTTCTATTAAACTTTATTTTAATTTTTAAAATATAATAAATAAAATTCAAAATTATTTTTCAAATTATAAATAAATTATTTTTTATTTTAAATATACTAAAAATTTTATTTTAATTTTTAAAAACTACTAAATAAAAATTCAAATTTTATTTTTTAAATATCAATAAACTATTTATTATTTTTAAAAAATATTTTAATTTTATGTATAGTTATTTTATTAAAATAAATTAGATTTTAATTAATATCTTTAATATAAATATATTTTTATAATAATTAATATAATAAATAAATAAATATTAACATTTTAGGGTTATAGAATTTGATTTTTTTAAAACTCATGTTATCAAAATTTGTATTAACTTAATACTTTAAAATATGTTAATTTTAAATAAAAATATTAAATATTAAAACTCATCCATTTAAAATAGATTAGTTTTAAATAAAAATATTAAATATATATTATAAGTGACAAAAGCTCATCCATTTATGTATTTAATATTAAAACATTATTTCAAACTCATCCATTTGATTTTTTATTTAGTAGATTTAAAAATTAAATGAAATTTTAAAATAATTTATTTAAAAATTAAGACAATCCAATAATTTATTTATATTTTAAAAAATAAATTTAAAATTTTTATTTAGTAGATGTTAAAAACTAAAATAAAAGTTAATAAAAAATAAGAGTTAAAAAAAGAAAAAAAAAAGGTTTGGGCTGGTGTTGCTAGGTGGGGTCGGTGGGGAAGGGGGTTTGTGTCCAACCATGAGGAAGAGAGAGAATAGAGGAGGAAAAGATGAGTGGAGTCCCATTTTCCAGAGTGGACCATCGACTGCAACGGTCATTTGCTGTGATACTTTGCTTGGTTTTGAGTTATGGCGAGACTAATTTCACGAGGAATTAAAAGCTATGGAATCACTGGAAAAGTTCTGAATATAAGTGGATATTGGGTACAACACTAGGACACTTAAGTCGGTTATGTCCCTCTTGTTTGCATATTCCACATTGAATTTTAACACTTGGTTCCTTCTAGTCCATTTCATTCCTTATCATCGATGATCTGGGTTGCCGTTTCTCTCCCACGAGTGTTGGATATGGATGAAGAATAGGGAAGTTTGGCTCTAGCCAATATGCTTCATGTGGAATAGGAAAAAACTTTGGAGCATATGCATCCATAGTATAGTATCTGTGAACATATTGCCAACTATCAATCCTTGCATGAGCACAAACATCAAGCACATGTAAGCAAGGGATGCCAAACGATTGTCACTTGTTACATGTACATTTGCAGTCTTTGAGGTTAACAACTTGCTTATTATCTCTTTTATCCATATGGAACCCATGAACTATAGTAGTCACATCAAACATCTCAGTCTCTTGATCGAAGATTCTAACAAAATGTCGACTAGCCTTTGCTTCATAATTTGTTACTTTAGTCATGGAATATGTAATGTACATATCTCCATTTTCAATTTGAGCCTGTATCTCTACACGATGATTCTCAAAATATGTGACACATTGATAGACAATCGCATGTACAAGTGCAGTGATAAGTAACATCGTAGCCCCTTTCAGTACCCCATTTATGCTTTCGACAATATTTGTTGTCATCAACCCATATCGAAATCCACCATAATATGCTTGGGTCCACTTTTTAGTGTCCATCTTTGCAAACCATTCAACACTTTTGTCATTCAACCTTTTTATCTCTTCCATATACTTTTCATACTTGCATGGTTGATGTTGACATCCAGTTTTGTATGCCAAGTCCTTTAGAACTTTGTTCTTATACTTCTCATTAAAATTGCTAACCACATGTCTAAGACAATAATGATGGTGTGCATATGGTGGGGTCCATCTAGTAGCAACATCTCTTACAACAACATTTATTCCTACATGACGATAAAAAATCAAGCATATTCCTTTTCTTTGAGTGACATAAGTTCTTAAAGCAATAAGAAACCAAAACCAACTATCTATGTATTCCTCCTTAACTATTGCAAAAGGCAAGTGGAAAGATGTGTCCATTAGGATCAACGGATGTAGCAATCAATAGTTACCCCTTATACTTGCCATATAAGAAAGTACCATCAATTTGAATTAATGGTCTACAACTTTTGAACCCATCATATCCAAGCTCCAAAAGCGCAAAAGACACGCATAAAACGTACATTGCCATAAGCGGAGGCTAGTGTAGATGTTTTCCAAACAATCTTCATCCCGGGGTTAGTAAATTGGAGGATATTCAACCACTTAGGTAGCATATGGTAAGACTCATTCCAATCACCAAACACTTTCTTAATTGTTTTTCTCCTTGCTTCCTAAACCCTCCTATAATGAACATCATAGCCAAATTTATCCTTCACTGGCCCCAGTGGAGCGTTGTAGTGGATGTAGTGCAGGATCTTTTGATATACTGCGTATGTTACGATAATCGTGAAGTCTAATTGGTGTCTTGTAATTGTTTGAGATAGACACATACGATGTGGAGTGAACCATTTGTTATCACTCAAACATACCATGTGTTTTGCAACGACATGCACGAAACTTCCATCTACAACCATCATTTGATTTCTTACACTTGATTACCCATAAACTTGGCTTGGACTCTAAAACAACCAAATGTTGATTCCTATGTATGAAATAACGTTTCATAGCATATTGTAAGTTTGCTTTGTTTTCAAATCGCAACCTTTCATACAATTCATTTGATTCATTCCACAATCCACTACGTGAAGTGAGAGTCTCAGTACTCATGACATTTTCAATAGGGATATCAACAAAATTTTCAATCATTAACATCACCGATTGAGTGACCACTATCGATAAGGAAGGGCACCCTATCATAGCTCAATGGGGACATATTCTCCTCAACTATTTGTTCTCTTTGACTACAACCAATTGGCACTGAATGATAATCTAAGGGACATGTCTCTAAGTACATTTCAATGGATATTGCTGGTGACTCTTGTGCTATAACAATGAACATTCCCCTGACATCATTATCATCTTTGATAGGTACTTGGATATAATTAATGATCCCGTTTGACCCAAATATTGGATATCGAAAACTCATTTTTAACTGAGTTTGCAAGTGATCAATTGACAACGATTGACATACATTTGCTTCCAACTCATCAAATGTTGCATCAGTATTTGTCACAACAACCTTTGTAGGAGGACAACTATAGCATGCACCATTCAGACAAGTGATGATTTCACCATTTATATAACATAACAAAGTGGTGTAAGTCTTCATTTCTTAACCTACATTACATAATCAAAGAAATATGAATCAATGATCTTATGTTGATTCGATATTGATCAGACAAATGTATATATTTTAAAATTTTACGCCATATTTGCCAGACCTTCCAGATCCGGATAAAGGCTTTTGAAACATTAGACCAAATGCCAGTGCCTTAACTACTAACAGAAACTGTTTGCACTAAATTCAATTAAATTTACTTTGGTCTTAAACAGTGGCAAGATGCACGAGTTGTACAAGTAATAAAGTGTACCTATAAGTGGGATATCGTTCTGTAGAGGGAGATTGAGAGGAATTTAAGCTTCAACTGACTACTCAAGTTACACACTATTTGAGCAGTCTAGTTTAGATGAAAATTTAGTAACCTAATAAGAATTTTAATAACCGATCCTACATTTAATATAAAAGGAAAAATTAAATCTTAAATGTAAATTGGGTGAACAGTTATTCATTTAGGTAAGAGACACTAAGTTTCCAACTGTGGCCAGAGTTATCAATTCAACTTCATCTAATCTCATTATTTTCCCCTGAGTTGGAATGCGAATTTGTCTAGAGGCGAGGTAGTATAGTTTGGATTCCTCTATAACCATACTTTCGAGTAAAGGTTCATGTTTATTTAAAACATGATTCCCTGTCCAGTGCTGAGTGGGGTTTTGTCTGCCTGGATCTGAATTATTTTTCTTTTCTAATACTTATTACCCATTTCTTATGATTCTGAACCCTGCTTGCTTCCCCGAAACGACGATTTAAAATTTCTACAATAAGAATGATGTCCCATCCTTAAGATCTGGAAGAGTTTTCTCTTTCCTTGATTATAGCTCATGCTAATACGGGATCAAGATCATTCTTCTAGACCAAGGAGAGATCTCTAATTGATTAAGGGTGATATATCACTCAACCCCGTTCTCAAACCATAAGCAAATTGAGGGGATTTATCTAAGTAACCTTTGAGCTCATTGTAGTTCTTCAATATTAGTCTAAACATACCCCCGAGTAATTGATATAAGGCTCCTCAGGAATCCTCCCGTCTCACGTAGTGCTCGGAGGGGCCTCACGGAAATAAAGAGCCAAACAATAGTCCTTTCATGGGTACTTAAGGCTACTAAGGTAGAGCAAATTAATATCAAGATCAACACCATCCAAATAAACTCAAATTCAACTCAAGAAATTTTCTTCTCATTTCGTGAGAAAAGACCGCAAACCTTCAGATCTTTCTACTAGTGGAAGATTGCCTTGTGTTCTAGAAAAGCGGATTACAACAGCAGTATTGAAATACTGATCGGGGAAAATTCCCTTTATGCTTGTAATCAGCGAAGAAATGAGTTCCAACGTTTGTGATTGGTGAATTCAAACGATGTCGTAAATGAATTTCAACATTAGATTTCAACGAAACTTACGAGCAATTTCTTTATTTGAGATCCAATTAGCGAATCAAAATCTCATGCTAATGCTAATCTACGAAGAAAAGAAAAATAAGAAAAATGAAATAAAATAAAAGAAAAATATAATACAAAAGAGTCCTCGACTCCCAGTACTTTGGTTAAACCGTTTGATTAATTTTTGCCCATAAGCTTTACGCATGGATCATTTTATATTTATAGAGCCACAAAAGTTTTGAGCCTTAAAAGTTTGGACCTAAAATTAAGGCTAGCTAATGTGAATCCACTAAGCATTTTGGCCCAGTTGCGACTATACGTCGCGACCTAGAAGTTGTGTTGTGATAGAGTTTTGTGTCTTTGTTGCAAGTATGTAGTCTTCTGTCGCGACTTGAAGATTTTGTGCTCCTTTTTGCTTTAGTGTTGGTGTCACGACCTAGGTTTTCATGTTGCGACAACATCTCCGTTCAGGTTATGTTACAACACTGTCTTGTATTATTTGCATTTATGTCGCGACCCAGAAAGTCTGTTGCGACAGAGGCTTGTTGCCACTAAACTTGACTTCTTGTTGCAGCTTTGTTATGAGGTTGCGACATGACTTCTTGGTTTTACCAATAATTGCTATCCCAACCTAGATTTCATGTCGTGATAAGATTACTTTGTGTTCAGCTTACTTGTTTTGTCGCGACCCAGTTTGTTATGTCGCGATAGGACTTCTTTGCATTTGTGTGGAAACCTCTGTCGCGACCCAAAAAGTCTCTTGCGACGGAGTTCTGCAGCCACTTAGCCTGTTTCCTTGTTGTAGCTTCATTTTTGATGTTGCGACCTAGACTTTTGTGTTGAGGATGCTTTGCATGTCGCGACCCCAATATGTTATGTCGCGACGACACTTTTCTACATGTAGCATATTTTCTGCGTGCGACTGGTTTTACGGTGCGAAGCGTAGCTACGCCTTCCGGCAGATTTCTTTGTCACGACCCATAATTTCTGTCGCGTGAAGACTTTTACGTGTGTTGACTGATTTACGTATCGCGACTTGAAGATCTCTATCGCGACATCAAAACATCTTTTCATCTTGAAGTATCTCGCAACATTGACTCTCCTTATTGCAACCAGGTCAGTTCATCCATTAAGCAGCCTTTGTCACGACCTAGTTTTCTTGTCGCGCCCTAAACTTCTTCTTCAACATCTTTTCTGTCTCAACAAACTTTTCCATGTTATAGAAGTCAGTGTCACGACAGACGAGGGTTCTGTCGCGATAGATGTTCTGCCTTTAGTTTAACATTATGTCGCAACACAAACTATCTTGTTCCCATCTGACAACTTGCATATGTTTTTCCCATTCTTTGTCGCAACCTACTGTCTTCTGTTGCGACCTAACTCAATTGTCAACTATCAGATTATGGTGTTGCGACACAAGAAATGTTGTTGCGACACGGTTTCTTTGGTAATTGCTTAGAATTTTGCTGTGGCACACAAATTTCAGTCGTGACATAGATGTCTTTGCTCTTTTTCTCTTCTTGCTTATTGGAAATCTCTCATTTTTGAATTAACTCCTGCAAAACACAAAGTTTGTAAATATGCCATAATTTGGCATTAAAACAGTTTTGAAAATACTAGAAACAAGCCAGAAAAATGGATTAAAAATAGATGAGTTTAAGACTCATCAAATTCCCCCAAACTTAAAGTTTTGCTTGTCCCCAAGCAAAGAAAAGAAGATTTGTTTGTCCTTAAACAATTTAGCTTTATTTTTAAGAACATTTTTCTGTTTTGCACTAAAAATATGCAACTTGAATTGAAACTAGTCAGTTGTAGCATTGATTTCAAATTTAGTTTTTAATTCAGGCTTAAGAAAATTTTCAAATATTATCACAAACAAACTAATGAATTTTGAAATGTAAACAATTTAGTCAATTAATCCTGATCTCTGTGTGTGTGATGGTTTTCTTTCCCCTTCTCCTTGACAGGGTTATCTAATCTTTTGGGACTCTACCTGATGGCTTGTAATTTCTTTTAACCACTGCTCAAAGTCCCATATGCTTGTATTTTCATATTAGTCTCTACTAATGTAGACAAGTACCGCCTTGAATCCAGTGGAGTCTTTTAGGCATAGGGTTTAGCAGGTAGTGGTGGAATAAGTGGAGAATTTAGGCTAAAAATTTACCCAGATTCTAATCTTCAAGTATGTATCTTTTCCTCTATTCTTCATCATTTTCTTTTCTACTAATGTCTGAAAAATATATTCCCTCAAACTTGTCCTTGATGTATCATATTGCCTATTCTTAGCTTGACATCTTTTAGAGAGAAGTCTCCTTTTTGCTTTTCTTTTACTTATCAATATTTTAAGGATTAGTGCAATATCTTCTCTTCTTGGCTTTCTACCACTCTTAGAGAACTTTGGGCTACGACTTCCATATAGTTGGCATTAGGGTACTAGGTGTTGAAGCTTAGCCGTACAAGAACTTAATTGTTCGAGAAGGAAGGCTGCCTGAAGACCAAAACTTAATCTCATTTGACAATGTACAATTTTTGACCTCATCTCTATATTCTTTTCCATTTATTCATTTGTTCTTTTCTTTTTCCATCCTTCATTCTTGTTTCCTTTCAAATCAACATAACATTCCCTCAAACTTGTCCTTTTCTATATTTTGAAGTTCTTGTCCTGAAACCTGGGCAAATAAGGGTTTTTTACTGTAGGATTAGAATAAAGGAAGGTTTGAGGCTTTCATTTTGCCGTTTAAATGAAGAAACTAGACAATTGGCTCAAATATGGAACTAGAGTATACGCTTATGCATATTTTGAGGGTAGGTTTGAAAGGCTCAAACTTCCAAGGATGGCCTATATCACTTCCTATTAGTGGTATTGCCTAGGATTTCGCCTTGACTAATAATCTAACAAGTTCTAGGACCTTGAACTATTTGATGACTAGACAAAGATGTCCTAATCCTTCCACCACGTACATTATTTGTGGGGCTTTTGACCATGTGCATTGTTTTTTAGGACTTTCACTAACCTTATTGTTTATATGTGTGGATTTCCAAAGTCTTGTTTGTGCTGTCTATTTAATACATTTTCTTAAATCTGAACCTTAAACTTCATTCTAGCTTACACATGCAACTTCATGTTCCAATTCATTGAGGCCTACCACAATTTCAATTACACAAGTTGTTGGATTCTGAGGTTTGTTGTTGTGTTGTTCTAATCAAGTAAAAGAGTTCATTTGATCATGCATTCAGTTCACAACAATACAACATAACCACAATTGTAATCTATTCATTTCAACCCAAAATTGCCGACTCATTTTTCACATTAGATTCATTCATTTATTCAAAACAAAAATATAATCTAATAAGCATTAACGTGAGACAAAAGAAATTGTACCACGGCATCTTTCGAAGAAAATTTATGTTGATATTTTGTGCAAGAGGGGATGCTGATTTTGGTTTTGGAGAGAAAGAAAAAGGCTACGGGGTTCATCATCCTTCTTTTATAGGTTTGAGAATTTTAGGTTAGGAGGTTCAAGGTTGAAACTAGCTAAAGATGGAGAAACCCAGGTATTGGATGTTTGGTTTCTCTCTTTCTTTGGAGGATCTTCCCACATTGAAGGCAATGATCATTGGTATATTCCACTTGAGTGATCAATTCATCTTGCCTCATACCTATGTTATTCATGGTTCCTTCAAGTTCAGTGAGCATAGTGTGTATGTTCACTAAATTTGAATTCACCTGATCCAGACTTTCATTCCACAACTTTTGTCTGTAGTTGTTGTCCATCTCTAGCTCCTTGTCCTTCTTCTCCATAAGCTTCTCAAATTCCTTGAATTGTTCCTTATAGAGGTACTTGAACCCCTCTGCCTTCTGCAACATACTTCCTTCCAACTTTTCTTCTCTTTTGTTTAAAAAGGTCAGCACATCTTCATCCCTTTTTATCTGCTCATTGTAGAAGGACTGTATTTTTGAGTCCAATCTTTGCATAAGTACTCTCTCTCCTTTCCATTTCTTCCTTCCATTCCTCTTCCCTCTGCTTGAGAAGTTGTTCCCATCTTTGTTCTCTTCTTCTGAAGTTTGCCTCCAGAAATTCTTCTCTGATCCTCTGTTGTTGTTCCCATCTTTTCTCTTTCTCCTCAATTTCTGTTTTCATTGAAACCAGCATCTCCATAATCTCAGTATTTCCTTGATTGTTCTTGAAGCACTCCGCTGGTTCAGAAAAAGTTTCCCTTACATCAAGAGGAGAATTTATCAATGGACTCCTTATGTTCTGCATTTCGTCCTCCGATGGCAGTTGGCTCCCAATTGGGATTTGTTCCATCCCTCTTGGTTTTATCTTCTTAACACAGGGCTCTCTGCAACTACGTAATCCTCCATTTCTTTTCCTTTTTTGCTCTTCGGGCCCTTGATTACCCCTGTCAAGGTTAAAGGAGAAACCTTAGGACAGGTCTCCTCCTTTGCCCATATCCCTTTCACTCTAGCCAGAACACAGAGTCTGGTGATAGTTGCTAGATGGGGGATCAATCCCTTTTTACAATCTTGTGGAAGGTTTTGATAGATGTTTCAATCATTTTCCCCACATCAAATTTATAACCCTTCAATAAGGCATATAAGATGATGGCTTCATTCTCTCTTATTGTGCAAAGATGCTTTGTAGAATTCTCTTGAAGCTATAAAATAAAACCCGGACCTTGGCTATTACGTTGGGAACCCTTAGGGATGGTTCATGAGGATTTTTCTTCGTTGAGTTCTGCATTTCCCTTTTCCACCGGTCGGAAATCTTTACTGTTTTCATGGTTGGGTTCTACGATTAGACTTTTTGTTATACCCATTTTTGGGATCCACGATTTCGCGCGAGAACCGGGTTAATCCTTTCATGACCCATGAGGACCCGCCTCCTTTGACATACCATCTTCCTTCATCTACATCATATTGGGTAGAACTCACGACCATTGCGACATAACCGGTGGCTTGTGCTTAGGCGATTCCATGCCCTCTTTTTGATGATCTCTACAAACGGTGAGATGAAAGTACCGAACCCCCTTTCTCCAATAAACCCTTTGTCGCTTAGATTCTCTTTCTAGAAGAACAAGCACTATAAAATAAAAGCTGGACATCTTACGCTTCTTTAGCTTGCTCAGCTATACTTTTTTCAGCTCTTTTCTTTTTTCTTTCTTTCTGAGCAGGGTTTTGTGCCTCTTTCTGCATCTCCAGTTCTACTACTTGGGTTGTCTCAGTCTGAGGTTCCAAATGAACCTCCTCTTCACTAGCTATGTACTCTTCCATCATCTCATTGAGGTTTGGGACTAAGCTTTGGGGTTTTACCATCTATGAGATATGGATTTGAGGTTTAAGGTCTCATAAGTCTAGGGTTTTTAGAAGTTGAAGATAGGAAGGTGAGATTTTGGTGAGAGTGTGAGTGATAAGAAGCAATGGGGAGGAGTGGCTTTTCGGTTTGGAGAAACTTGGGTTTGTAGCTCGATAAATGGCTTGTTTCTCTTAATTAGGTCACGACAATTAATGATGAGGTCCTATGACATCTTGCTTGAATTTGCTTGTGGAATTTATTTTGTGACTCTCAAAGAATAATCTTTGCCAGGTCTTTATTATTTAAAATCTCATGTGACATACTTTGGAGTTCTTCATGACAATGAATAGTGCGACATTAGAAAATTTTGTCACGACATGTCATTGGACTCGACAATTGCCTCACGAGGTTACAATCACGGGTGATAAGAAAATTCCGGTCCCGAAAAAGATTGGTTTTACGCAAGCGAAGAAAATTGGGTTATGCGATAGTGTTTAGATAGTGGTTGTGCGACTACTTTGTTTCTGTACTTACTTTAGTTTCAAAAATTCTTGTCGCAACAGGAAAAACAGTGTCACAACATCATATTTCAATGAGTTTTGTCGTGACCGAACTTTTAATGTCGTGACCTAATCGTCTTATAAATTGTCTTGACCATTAAATTTCTTGTTGTGACAACCCTTTTTCCTCACTTATAAAACAATGTCCACGACAGTTTTCTTTAATAAGAGCTAAGTTGTTCCCAATTTACCTTGACTTAAAGCCACTCAGTGGCAACCCGACTCAGTCAAAATTTTCAATTCAAGCATTGTGAAGTCATATTTAGCAACAACAAATCATCAATTAAATAATGAACAACTATCTCATTAAAACACATCAACATAGCATTCAAGCAATTGACAACAAACTTCCCTAAACTTAAGATATGTATTGTTATTACAAATAAGTTTAGGGAATGGCTCTCCCCCATTGTAGTCATTTTTACGCGCAATTTGGCGGGGTGGTTTGGGTAAATCTTATTCCGGTTATTCTTCCATCCACAAATAAATGGAAAATTTTAATAAAATTACTAATCTTCCAAAACTTCACAACAAATCAAAATTTAATAATCAAAATCTGAAAATAACCAGCATCAATCCTTCTAAGAAAATAAGAAAAAATAATAATAATAAATTCGGCTTGGGTTGCCTCCCGACGTTTTGCTCGATTCTTATCATCCTTAGCTAGACACAAGCTGCAGAGTGTCTTCATTTCAGTCATTTTCTTCTCTCTTTTCAAAATCTGGATCAACCTCCTATATGCTTCCTCCAAGATAATGCTTTACCATTTACTTTGAATTCATTTCCAGATTTAGCATTTAGTGTTACTGCTCCAAAGGGTGTACTTGTTAACATTGTATATGAACCACTCCATCTTGATTTCAGTTTCCCTGGAAAGAGCTTAAGCCTAGAGTTGTATAAGAGAACTTGTTCTCACCTTGCGAACTCCATCGGCCAAGTTTTGTAGTCATGCCACCTCTTAGTCTTTTCGCCTTGGGTCTGGCATTGTCATAAGCTTAATTTCTCAATTCTTCCGGTTAATTTCATTTGGAGTAGTCTCTTACCAGCGGCAAATCACCCGATTTCAATTTCTTGATGACCTGTTTGTATTCAATTCTAATTGGAGATGACAGGTTTTCTGCTCTGATTACGTATGGGGACATTCCAATGGGAGTTTTGTAAGCGTTCTATAAGCCCGGTGCATCATCTGGCTTTATGGACGGTTCTTCTGCTTGCATTCTTGTCTTTTCTAAATTTTCTTTATCTCCCTGTGGATATTCGACTTGCCCATTTGATTGAGGGTGATAAGCGATCCCCATCATATGTTGCAGTCATGTCTGCTCATGAGTTTTGCAAAGACTTTATTTTCAAAATGGCTTCCCTCATCACTGATGATTGTTCTGGGTTCCCCAAATATGCTCAAAATGTTTCTTTGTATAAACCCAACAACTGTAGTGGCATCATTTCTGGGGCAAGCTTTTGCCTTTACCCATTTGGATACATAATCCATTTAGCTAGGAAGATATGCAGCTCGTGATGGGAAAGGTCACTCATAAAGTATATTCCCTATACATCAAAAATCTGCACCACCAGAATCCCCTACAGGGGCATTTCATTTCTTACGCATATGTGCCCATTGACAAGCATCACAATGTTTTTACCCATTCAAAACAGTCTTTGAATAAGTAAGCCAATAAAATCTTGATTAAGAATTTTGGGGCATCTTGTCTCCCCTATGAGTCGATCCTCCATATGGTGATGCATGACATTTTTCCATAATACCACCTTGTTCTGTTTCTGGGACACATCTCCTTATGATCATGTCTGCTCCTCTTCTATACAACAGTGGGTCATCCCATATATATAATCTACAATCAGCTCTCTATTTCCTCTTTTTCTGGTAGCTGAATTCACATGGCATAATTCCACAAGCTAAGTAATTGACAATATCAAGCATACCCGGGGTGTTTGTGGTAACATCATGTATTTGCTCATTAGGAAAATTTGCATATTCTGCCCCTTTTTCTATTCTAGAAGTTCTCTCTAATCTAGACAAGTGATTTGCTATCACATTGTCACTACCCTTTTTGTCTTTGATTTCAAGATCAAACTCTTGCACCCATCTGATCAATCTTGGCTTGACATCCTTTTTTGCCATTAAATATTTAATTGTAGCATGATCAGTGTGTATCACAACATGGGACCCCAATATATAAGGCCTGAATTTTTCACAAGCAAAAACCATTGCCAGCATCTCCTTCTCTGTGGTGGAGTAGTTTTCTTGTGCCTCATTGAATGTCTTGCTAGCATAGTATATGGCCTTGAATATATTTTCATTTCTCTATCCCAATACAGCTCCCATTGCATAATCACTAGCATCACACATAATTTCAAATTCATTGCTCCAGTCTGGTGTCAGCATGATGGGAGTTGATACTAATTTGGATTTAATTTCCTCAAATGCATATCTGCATGATTCATCAAAATCAAAATTTGGATATTTTTCGGCCGGTTACCTGATAGTGCGGAGATTTTTTAAAATCATAATGGATCTTATAAATCCGGCATGTCGAAGCTTCTTATGCCCTTCACTGTTGTAGGTGGCATGAGAGTTTTTATAACATAAATCTTTGCTTGGTCTATTTCCAATCTAGCAGCAGAAATCTTGTGCCCCAAAACAATACCTTCAGTTACCATGAAATGACATTTTCCTCGTTTAAAGCTAGATTCTTGTGTTGACACCTTTGAAGTATTGTTTCTAAGTTTTTCAAACAACCTTCAAAACTGGATCCATATACTGAGAAATCATCCATGAATATTTCCATAACCTCTTCCACCAAATCAGAAAATATAGACATCATACATGTTTGAAGGTGGGGAGGAGGAAGAAGAAGGAAGAAAGCGCATGTGCATGATATGTCAAATGACATCCTTCTAAAGGCAAAGGTACCATAAGGACATGTAAATGTTGATTTCTCCTGATCCTCTAGGGCTATTTCAATCTGGTTATAACCAGAATATCCATCAAGAAAACAGTAATGGGAGTGCCTTGCTAACCTGTCTAAAATTTGGTAAATGAAAGGTAGAGGATAATGGTCATTTCTAGTAGCAGTGTTTAGTTTCCTATAGTCTATGCACACTCTCCATCCTATCACAGTTCTTGTAGGAATCAATTCATTCTTCTCATTTCTGATCACAGTGAATCCTCCCTTCTTGGGAACCATAAATAAATCCACCCAGATGTCATTTGAAATGCATATATGAAGCTTGCATTTAGCCATTTGTTATACTTCTTTTCCTAACTACTTCTTTCATTACTACTAGATTGACCTTCTCCTAATGCTCTATAAGTTCTAGCACATTCTCCTCCAACGCGGGATCTTGTGCATACTGGTGAAGGACTGAGTTCAGCCTTCAAATCTTCTATAGACCAAGCTATTGCTTCCTTATATTTTTTGAGAGTCTCCAGCAGTCTTTGCTCTTCTAGCTTAGTTAATCCAGCTGAAATAATAACTGGCTTTCCCTTTTCTGGTTGTAAGAAGGCATATTTTAAATGTTAAGGCAATTCCTTTAGTATTAAACCTTCTGAACTTTTGTTTTCTTCAGCCACTTCTTCTTCATAATTGCTAGATCTTTCTGCATTGTTTCTCTAATGCGAATCTGATAACCAGTTTTGAAATTGGGCTGAAAATTCCGGCAAGATGCTCGAATGTGTGGAAATTTATCTCATTCTCATTCATTGAATCCTAAAAATTACAATAAGTGGTCAGTTCAGAGTTGACAAGAATTTTTGTTTTTACAAATTCACCGATCGACGCCACAGAGTTAGTTTGTTTCAGACATCGTGTATGAGATTGAAATGCCTTTGCTTCATCTCTCGACCACTAAGAGTCGGTTCTCCTTTTTTCCACATCAATCGATCTTTTTGCTCTATTCTTCAGAAGGTCTTCCTAACATCGATGGAACTGTTTTGTCTTCCTGTATATTTATGACTACAAGTCCCTTTGGAAAGACAAGTACCACCTTGATCAACACATCTTCAAGGATACCCTCGGGACATGAACATCCTCTTATCGCCATGCGAGGTCATGGGTGTGGAGTTAAGCTCCCCCGAACTTAGTCTTTAGTAACAGAGGCGGGGGGCATCGGTTGATCGCGGCTCTAGAATCACACGGTGCTCCCATGTCGGCATTCCCGATCATGCAAGGTATAAATCATTCAGCGGATCTTGCCTTTTTTTGGAATGGACTTCTGAATTACTGCACTGCAGGTTGCATTTAGGCTCACTATCCCTTCCTTAGTAAACTTTCTCTTTTTGCTCAACAGATCTTTCATGAATTTTGCATAATGAGGCATTTGAGTTAATGCCTCTGAGAAGGGAATGTTGATCTCTATCTTCTTAAACATGTTTAAGAATTTAGAGAACTGCTCTTCCAATTTTGCCTTCTGCATCCTTTGAGGGAATGAAACTAGAGGATTATAGGCTTTCACTCCTTCCTTCCTTCCTGGCGCAGGATCACGGGTTAGCGACTTCTCATTCTCGTAACCACGAGTGTTTGCTCACGTTCTTCTCCAATCTCAGCTTGTTTCTCTTCATTAGTATTCTTCCTTTCTACTCTCCTTTCATCTAACTCCCTGCCACTTCTAAGAGTCACTGCCATATAATCTTTAGGCTCTTTTTGCATAGCTTGAGCCAGTTGCCCAATCTGCATCTCCAGATTCTTCAAAGAAGCATTGGTGTTTGCTTGAAATACTATTGTATTTGATTGGAAATTTTCAAGGTCAGAAAATTTTTTCTCTTGTAGATTCAAATTCCTTTTGTTATCTGACATGAAATTAAGCATTTGATCTTCAAAGGATGGAGTCATTTCGACCACGATAATCTGCTTTTGCTTTCCCCAAGCTAGCTGTTGTTGTTGTTCTTTGTTGAAACCCGAGGTTAGTATAAGCATTAATTGGTTGTCATAATACGAGACCTGTTGTGCTCCCCTACCATAGAAAAATCTTTCATGGTTTCTTAGTGTTGGACTGTAGTGTGTAGGCAGGTTAGGGTGGGGCTTAAAAGTATAATTCTTGTTTGCATTTAGATGTTATTACTCCTCGACACTGGTAGGGCTCTTTCCTCCCATACCCCTTGAAATGCTTGTTTCTCCTTCGTTTCTCTGTGCTCCAGCTTCATATGCGGTGTGCATCCTTCCCCTCTCATTGCATGTGCTTAGCTTGTTCATTACTACATCAAGTGGCTTCTATAGGTACATAGTTCTATCAATCCAATCGGACCATTTCCCTCATCCTCTTTCTTTGCTCACGAAGGTCGGATGGAGTCTTATAGTTGCATTTAGCAAGGTCTTCTATAACACCTTGTCTTTGTTCTTCTTTTAAAACCTCCACGGTAAGATGCATTAGTTATTCCCTTAGAGGTATAAGATTCCTTGGCATGAGTAGAAAATGTCCATCACGAGTTGTCAAGTCTATCCATGCATAGGGACCTCTTGATCTCTTGAACCTCTCCCACGTGCGGTGTGAGACTCTCATCCTCCCACTAGCCCAGACACAATGATTTCTCCTCTTCTCTTAGTAGTGAGAGTTGGAGGGAAAAATCTTCTCATGAATGCCTCCACTAGTTCTTCCTAAGTATTCATTAATCCAACTGGCAGTGAGTCAAACCAAGTGGCTGCTACATAATTCAACGAGAATGGGAAGAGTTGAAGCTTGATTACATCAGGTCTTACTCCATTCAGTTTCACAATGTTTGCCATTCTCATAAATCTCCCCAAGTGCTTATTTGGATCTTCTGAAGGGTGTCTTTTGAACTAGTGTTGTTGCACCATTGTAATCAAAGGCTGGCTTATTTCGAAGTTGTTTGGCAAATAGGGGTTGTCTCGCGTGAGTATTATTCTTGGATGATGGGCCTCCAAATTCCTCCATTGTATTAGGCCTACGTGGTCTCTCATAACCTTCTTCTTACCGGAATAGTCTTTGCAATCTTTCTATTTGATTAGCCATACTTCTATCTTCAACAGGTAATTTCTCTAAGATTTTGGAGTTCTTTCAATTCCGTATCTAAGTCGCGATTCTACTTATGATTTTCTAGCCATTTATTCAGCCTGAAAGTGGAAACACTGTTTGAGATCAAATAGATTCGAGTGATAACAAGTATATTCATTAAGCTTCAAAAAGATAAGTAGCTTTTTCAGCCCTTCAACTAATTCTCATGTTTTGTTGATTTTTAAAATTTGTAAAACAAAGAAAAATGTCAAATTAGCATTTCTCTCTTTTGTGAGAATATTGATTTTAAATTCTTTCGATCCCAGACGCGGCGCCAAAAACTTAGTCGAGACCAAAATGATATATACAAATTTCTGCCACTATTACCAAAGACTAACTAGAATCCCAGGTAAAGGCACCAAAAACTTGTTAAGACGAAATATACATTGTATGCTCATAAGAAGAATAATTTTTGTCACTAAATTCAATTAAAAATTTACTTTGGTCTTAAAAACTGCAAGTGCACAAGGCGTACAAGTAATCAAAGTGGACTATAAATTAGGATGTCGTTCCCACAAGATTAAAAGAATTTAAACTTGACTACCCCAACTACTCAAGTTTATACACTATTTGAGTCTGGATTTAGATGAAAATTTAGTAACCCTAATAAAATTTTAATGACTAGAATCCTACATTTAATATAAAAGAGGAAAAAATTAAATCCTAAATGACAAGTTAATTTGAACTAGATTATTGTTGGGAAGTGGGCGATTTGGGGATTTCACTTTGTTGTGAAATTATCAATTCTGCATCACTAATCTCGTTTCTATTTCCCTTGAGTTGGAATTGCAGATTTGGCTCAAGAGGCAGAGTAAGTATAGTTTGGATTCTCTATAACCATACTTTTCAGTAGAGTTCATGTTAATTTACGAAACATGATTCTAATCAATACTTGTAATTATAATTTCTCTATAAGATCACAGGTATTTTTCTTTTCCAATACTTCATACCCATTTCTTATGATTACCCAGTTTCTTGCTTCCCAAAGGCAGGCGTTGCAAGATTTCTACAACAAGATGATGCCTCATCCTTAAGATGCGGAAGAGTTTCTCTTTCCTTGAGTTAAATCTCATGCTAGTACGGGATCAGATCATTCTTCCCACCGGACCAAGGAGATCTCTGAGTGATTAAATTATTATATCACTCAGCCATTATCCAAACCATGAGCAAATTGAGGATTTATCTAAGTAACATTCGAGCTCATTATTTTGGATTCATTTAATATTAGTCTAACATACCCCCCAGTAGCGATCTAAGCTCTGGGAATCTCCATCTCTGTGTCACTTTCGGAAGGGGCCTCTGGAATCAGACAAACAATAGTCCTTTCATAGGTATGAAGCTACAAAATTGGGAACAATTAATATCAAGATCAACACCATCAAATAAGACTCCAAAAATTGACTCGGGAAATTTTCTTCTCATTTTGCAGAAAAGACCATAACTAACATCAGATCTTTCCCAATGTAAGTTGTGTTCTCGAAAACTGGATTACAACATACATTGAAATACTGATAAGGAAAATTCCACTGTAATTGCAATCAACTGAAGAAATGAGTTCCAATGTTTGTCTGGAGTTCATTGAATTCAAACATTAATCGTAAATGAATTTCAGCATTAAATTTCAACTTCAAAACTTCTAGACAATTTTTAATTTATTGAGGATCCAGTACTTGAGAATCAAAAATCTCGTACTAACGTTAATCTACAAAAGAAAGAAAAATGAGAAATAAAATAAAAAGAAAAATATAATGTCTGAAAAAGAGTCCTCGGCTCAATTACTGGATTCAAATTAGATTTAACTAACTAAGCGCCTCTCACTTTCATGATCGTTTCTATTATAAAGCCTTAAAAGTTTAGGCCGAAATTAAGGCTATGTGAATCCCATAGCATTTTGGCCGGACACCGACTCGTACGCGGACCTAGAAGTTGTGTCATGATGGGAGTTTGGTGTCTTTATTGCGGGTATGTAGTCTTACAGTAAGCTATGAGAATCTTGTACTCCTTTTAGCCGATTTGCGACAACATATTCTTGTTCTCGGCGGTCTTTCTTTCCTTTAGTATGAGAACTGTCGCGTGAGTTTCCTTTATCGCGGTGATGTTTTGTGCATTCCTCAATGATTATCTACGCAACATCAATAATCATGTCGCTTAACCACGGTTTGGTCACGGCTCCGGTGTTGGTATCGCGACCCGAGGTTTTCATGTCGCGTGACGTCAGATTCGAGGTTATGTTTTTAACAACTGGCTCTTGTATTATCGCTTTTCTATCTTGACCTAAAGTTTGTTCGCGACGAGGCTTTTGCTTAGACTGACTTATTGTTGCGGCTTTGTTGTTATGAGGTTTGCGACATGACTTCTTAGTTTTACCAATAATTCTTTGTTAGATTACTACGTATTCCATCTTACTGGGTTTTATCGGCGACCAGTTTGTTCGGGACTTCTTGCCTGCATTTGTGTGGAAACCTCATCGCGACAAAGTCTCTGCGGAGATCTGCTACCACCGCATGGCTTTCCTTGTTGCAACTTCATTTTTGATGTTGCAACCTGGACTTTTGTGTTGGGGATGTTTTGCATGTCGCGACGACACATTTCTGCATGCAACATATTTTCCTGTCGTGACCTAGTTTTTCTGGTTGCAACATAACTTTTCTGCCTTCAGCTTAAATTTGCTGTCGTGACCCATATTTCCTATTGCGATAGGACTTTTTTGTGTTCAGCTGATTTCTGTGTTGCGACCTGAAGATCTTTGTCGCAACATCAAAACACCTTTTCGACGAAGTATGGAACAGCATTGACTCACTGGGCAGCAACTGGTCGGTTCATCCATTAAGCACCCTTTGTCACGACCTAGTTTTCTTATCGCGCCCTAAACTTCTTCTTCAGCATCTTTTCTGTCTCAACAAACTTTTCATGTTGCCGGAAGTCGATTAATCGCAAAGATGAGGGTTACGTCGCGGCGGTTATTACGTCTTTAGTTGGCATTATGTGGTGTTTACAAATATCTTGTTTGACTAACGCATATGTTTTTCTGCGCTCTCGACCTTTGCCGTGACCTGCTTGTCTTTTATTTAGCGACCTAGCTCAATTATCAACGATAGATTATGTTGTTCTGACCACCGGGAAATGTTATTTACAACACGTTTCTTTGGTAATTGCTTGAAGTTTGTCGCTGACTTACACAAATTCCGATCATGAACGTAGGCTATTTGTCTTTGCTCTTTTTCTCTTCTTTCTTGTTGGAAATCTCTCATATTTGAATCAACTCTTGTAAAACACAAAGTTTGTAAATATTCCATAATTTGGCATTAAAACAGCTCTGAAAATACTAGAAACAAGCCAGAAAAATGGATTAAAAATAGATAAGTTTAAGACTCATCATATACTAACAAAATTGTGTAATTGTAAACTCTAAAAATCACATAACATAAACATGAACATAAACATCATACAAAGTAAAAAAGAAATCAAGTACAAAAATTAAAATCCAAAATAAATAAGCTAAAGAATCTGTTTGCCAAAAAATAAAGTACAAAAATTAAAAACCAAAGTGGGAATAAGATCATAGACAATTCCCCTTGTTGTTTTTGGAAAATACACAAAACATATTGAAGTCAAACATTTGATGCATCAAGTGCCCTTGTAAAAAGCTTTTGTGCCAAAAAAAAATTATGGAAACTTAATTTTTTTTTTTTTTACCTGATTGGAGGATATGGCCTATAATTGCTCTCATCAGTCTATCTTCAATTGTAGATCTTCCCTCAAATATTCGATGTCTTGCTTTAGTTGCCTGCAACACACAAGAAGAAGAAGAATTGAGATCTTCATTGCTTTAGCTGTGTAAAATGGCTAGTTCAAAGCATTAAGTTGAAGAAAAGCATCCATACAAAATTGAGATATACATATGTTTCTTCATTTTGTAATCCACATATTTCTTCGATATTTCTCTTATTGATTATTTTAAGATTAATCAAGACAAAATCCAAGCTTTTTTTTTTATAGCCATGACAATACATGATTTTCTATAATTTTTATAAATCACATATCAAGCATTTCTTACTACAATTCTATCTCTCTCATTTTTAGAAAGAGCCCTAAAATTTCTTATTCAAAACTGGTAGTTGGCATGCCCAAAAACTCAATAAATTGGGGGAACTTTCTGAAAAATAATAAGAAAATTAAAAATAAATCTTAAGAAAATGTAGTTTGGAAAATAATCCTACATATAATGTAGTTTTCTCCACATCATCAAGTCACGACATATTCAAGCTTCAAAAATTGGGTTTTTTGGTTTTGAGTCAAAAAACTAGCAAACCCTAAACATTTTGGTTTCTTCTTTAGAAAAAATCTGGTTTCTTCCCCAACAGTGCTAGTGCCAAGCACCGATTTTTGTGGTCAGGTGAGGTTTTCTCTTCTATTTTGCCTCCATTACAATTTCTTGTTTGTATTTCTATTTTGTTTTAAGAAAGGTTTGGTCGGTGGAGTGGGGAACAATGGAGGGTCCTGGTGGTCCTGCATTTTGATTTTTGTCACGGGGAGGTGGTCGGTTGATTTTTTGTTGGGTTTTGTTGAAGGAGAGAGGAAGGAAAAGAAGTGGATTTTGGTGATGGGATCTTTGTCGATTGGTGCGGTGGGGTTCACACTATTGGTGAGGAAAGGAGGTTTGGGTTAGGTTTCCATTTGGGGGAGAAGCGAGGTGGGTGGGGCGTGTGGAGAAGGGAGGAGTGAGTGGTTTCAAGCTCTAGTTAGGGAAAAAGGGGTGGTTTGGTTTTCTTGCAGCGTCGGGTGGGTTGGGGTTTGGGGGAGCATAAATAGGGAGGGAGGGGAGAAGGGATTGTTTAGTAGGGAAGAATTTTTCTATTTCTTTTTAATTTTGATACTTCATAAGGAGATGGGGAGAAGAAAGGGGAAAGGGCTGTTTGGCAGCGAGAAGAATTATTTTTTTTCTATTTCTTTTTAATTTTTATACTTCATAAGGATGTGGAAGATTGTTCATTCATTATTGAAAATATGGGGTCGAAGGAGAAATTTGGAAGTATCTATAGAAAGTTTGATTAGATTTGAATTCAATTTTGAATTATTAGACGTAAATAGGATTTTATTAGAGCCTTCATGTTTTAAGGCAAGGATGATCCTTTGGAACTAGAGTAAAACTTAATTTTGTACGACTGATCAATGCTTTAAAAATTGGACCGGATCAACCGATATGATCGTCGGCCCGGTAGGTTTCCAGTGGGTTGGAAGCTTTTGGCGGGTGCCCGGTGGGTGGCGAGAACCTCTTAAACCCGTGATTTGGGCGCGATCCGTTTGGCCAAATACATTTTTTAACAAAATTACATTCAAAGCTCAATGCAACCCAAACAATTGGTAGACACCACACTTACAGCTCCACTTAAGTGGTTTATTGATTTTGGTTTAAACATAGATATAAAGGCTAGTAAATGTCCCTCCCTTTCCGATGTGAAACAAGGGAGGGAGTTTAAGTTAAGGCCCTTAAGGGGCAAGAGATGATAGGGCGTAAGTTTAAAAATTTTACATCTAGAAAGAATCAAACTTGAACCCTTTGCCTTCTAATAGGTTCTTAGGTAGGTCGAATAACACCATAATATCCATTTCTAAAAATATGATACATTCTAACATAAATATAAATATAATTAAAAACATAACATATATTTATAATGTCAACTTTTCATTTTCAATAAATTTTTACATTTACATGTGTTTTCATAACTATATAAAAATAAGTAATAAATTATAATATTAAATTATATATTTTTAAAATTAATTTCAAAATCTTTTAAAATATAAATTAGCTCATGTTTATGTGACATGCCCTACATCAGTCAGAGATCTCCTTTCATTCACAAATTCCTGCTTTATTTTATATTTATCATTTGCATCCCCATTCAAAAGTCATGTTTTAGGATTGTGCATGATGGATTTGATAGGTGTGGGGGCCTATAATGTGTTATTCATTGTAGTTTTGTATTTGTTTAACGCATCGTGATAAGCGAATCAATCCTTAGTTGTGTGATTGAAATTTACTATTTTGGTTCATTATAAGTTATATATAATTTTTATAGTTAATGTGAACAAGGTGTATTATGCGATGACCTAGGATTGAAATTTTATTTGGTAAGTGACAATTAATTGTTTGTTAAATCTTATATTTCTTGAAATTGATTATTTATAGGTACATGAATGGATGTTTTGATTACAATTATTTGTTACAAGAATGGTGAAATCATTGATGGTCCATATGGTGTGGGTTATAGTTATCCTCCAGAGAGAGGTGTTTTGGTCAATAATATGGTAACATATGATGTGTTAAAAGAAAAGTTGTGTTATGTTATGTCGATCAATTGTCCTCACACCAAGTTATCCATGGTTTTTCGATATCCAATATTGATGTCGATCAGAAATGGGAACATTAACTACGTACAATTACCAATTAAAGATGGTGATGATATAAAATGAATGTTTCATGCTATAGCACAAATCCCACTATCAAGATACCATTGAAATGTACTTTGAGACATCGATGGATCACTCATGTGGACTAAGTATTTGCTTTGTTTAATGAAGAGAATACACTACTAATGATATGGAGATACTGGCTACTAGGTGATGTCCATGAGATGAAATATTGAGATGAACATTGATGAAGGTGAGGGAACTTTGGTTTACAATTATTTCAGTGGATTAATATAGCTGCGAGAACTATGTTGATATCCTATTATAAATGTAGATGATGGTGTATTTATGATGAGGGAGGAGATCAATGAGCGGTTATGTTGATGAACTGGGCGATGGACGACTCAATAAATAAGACTTCTTTAGATGGTAATCATCATTTTATGCCATCTCCAATTTTTAAGCAGTTGAATTAGGATGTAATAAATAACATGCCTTCTGAGCCTATCAGCGAGAATCGGATTGTGGAATGGATCTAGTGAGTTGTTTAAAGGATTGAGATTTGAGAGTAAAGACGATTTGCAATATGCTATAAATTGTAATTTAATATCTTATAATCAACATTTGGTTGTTTGTAAATTACAACCACATTTATGGGTAGTGCGGGTAAGAAATGGAAGGAATGATGTAATTGGAGGCTTCGTGCATGTCGTCGTAAAAGCCATGGATTGTTTGAGATAACCAAGTATGTTAGTCTACACACTTGTGTTTATCCCAGATTATCACAAGATCACCACTCTCAATTAGGCTCTAAATTGATTGTAAGAGAGATCCAAAACGTGGTTCAAAGGGACCATATAACCTCTATCACTATATTGCATCAAATGGTCAAAGATAAATTTGGTTATGAAGAGTCCAGGCGTATAATTTGGAGGAAATAAAAAGAAGATCGTTAAAGCATTTAGTGACTAGGATGAAATCGTACCAGCTGGCAATCTTGGAACAAAGGATCACTTGAAGTGTTAGGACAAATTATATACACAAATTAATAACACTATTATCAAAGGAATATTAGCTAATCCCCGACAACGCGCCAAAAACTCGTTACAGACCAAACTATATGATGCTTAGTTGTGTATGCCAAATTTCTAGTACTGCCACTTAAGAATTATTCAGTCTCCGACAACGGCACCAAAAACTTGTTAGCCAGATGCTTGTGTAGATGAAAAAGTGATGCTCTTTGTAGAATCTTGTTCATTCCTTTGTGGGTTAGTGCTTGATTCATAAGTGCCTGGTCATACAAGTAAAGTGGATATTTAAAGTCCCGGAGATATCGTTCTCATGAGGAATGATGATAAATCCAAAGACCTTTACCCCAACTACTCCAAGATAGTACTGTTGCAGATTCTCTGCATTATGATGATGAAGACGACTAAAAATTTAAGTCCTAGATTCAATTCCTTAATATACATGAAAATATTTTTAATAAAAATGGGTTTGGGAATTTACTGAGTGAGACAAAACTGAATATAGATCAATGAGTCATAATCAATTTCTGTATCTTATCGATTCATAGCTCAACCTTAAATTGGAAAACGGAGTTTATCAAAAATGCATGGTAGTATAGTTTGGATTTCTCCCTTAACCATACTTTTCACTGATTAAAGGTTCATATTCATTTATGAGACATGATTCTAATTAGTTACTTGTAATTTGTAACCCTCTTTATAAGATTTAAGTATTTTTCATTTTCAATACTTCCTTCATAACATATCTTAGGAATTTGAAGGGATCTTGTTACATAGACGAGGTATTGCAAGCCTTCTCCAATTTGATTGACACCTCATCCTTCATTTTTGATGAAAATTTCCATCTCCTTGATTAGATCTTTGCTAACATGGGATCAGAATCAATTCAACAGAAAGAGAAGAGACCTCCGATTGATTAAACTGATACTTCATTCAACTATCCTCAAATTACGAGTAAGTTGGTGATCTATTTGAGTAACCCATCAGAGTTCATTAGTTCCTTAGTACCTTAGTATTAGTCTACCATACCCACAAAACGATATACTCTCATGATTCACTTTATCTACATTGTCCTCGAAAGGGCCTCTTGGAAATCGAGTAAAGTACGGGACCTTGCTTGGGTACACAATTATTAATCTTAGACGTAACAAATAAATTCAAGAATAATATCAATCAAATAAATTCAAGAATTCAAATTAAGGCGTTCTTCCACCTTATGCATAAAAATGAATATCATCACTGACCCATTTCCAAAGAGCTTAACTTTTCAAAACTGTTTCACTCATATGATGACTAAGCGATTAGAAAGTGAAATCATGAGCGGCCAAATAAATGAACTCCAGAAACCTTCCATCCTCCATTTGAGAGAATCGAGCATTAATGAGAAAAGATGATTTCTCCATGAATTCGGCTAGTGCACTTCAATTCAATACCCAAATCTAGAAATCTAAAAGAATACCAATTTAAATCTACATTGAAACTCTACTAAAACTAACTATACTCAGAAGAAAATAAAAGAAAAATAAAATATACAAGAGTCTTCAACTACCCAGACGTCCTAGAGTTGCGGAAGCTGTGCACAGTGCCTTAGATGCGTCTATTTATAGGCTTCCCAATGTTGGGCCGCACTTCATTAATTGTGTTGTGGATCCCCAAAATTATGGCCCAAATTGGTCCCTCGGTTGCGACTAGAAAGTTCTGTCGCGACAGAGTTTTTTAGTCTTTGTCGTTGGCCTCTGTCGTAGCATGCAGTCTTATGTCGCGACCTGTTCTTTGAGCTCTTTCTTGGATTCTGTCGCAACAGACTTTGATAATGTCACGATAGAATTTTGGTGTAGCAGTCTTGTTCTTATCGCAACAGGAATGTATTGTGTCGCGACACCAAACCTGTTTGAAATCAGCTTCTCATGTCTTTCTACTTCTATAGTCTGTCGCGACATAATTTTCCTTACCATGAAAAACATTTTCCTTTTCAGCCTATTAACTTTGTCACGACAGAGTTTTCTTTTAGTCCTTAGCAATTTCTGTTGCGACAGGAAACTTCTTGGTTGCGACAAACTTTTATTCTCCGATTCTTGTCGCTTGCTAAGCTGTTTGTTGCAACATAAAAATCTTTGTTGCGACATGCTTGATTTAGCTAATCTTAGTTCTCCTTCTATTTCTGTCGTGACCTAATTTTATTCTATCACGACAGAATTCTATAATTCCATAGCTTTTATTATCACGACATAAAATTTCTCTGTCGAGACAGAGATTCTGCCTTCATTTCTTTACTATGTCGCAACATGAGTTTCTTTGTCGCCATTATTTTTGTGTTGCTCTTCAATTCCTTGTTGTGACAGAGAATTCATCTCCTTCATGTTTTGTTTGTCATAACAAACATAATCTTTGTTGCGACAGAGATTTTGTTGCTCTTAGTTGTGAATTTTGAATGTTATGTCACGACAGGATAATCTTTGTTGCGATGGAAATTCCTCCTCGAGAGATGGCTTAGTTACGAAGAATTTACGCCGCCAACATATAAACACTTGTGTCTCAGTTGACATGACTACATTCTTAGCATTTTTGTCACAGCGGGAATTGTCTTTTCATGCATGACGAGGGAGTTCATGCATTAGTCTTCGACTTTTATGTTTAGAAGCCGAGGAGGAATTATTGTTGTGACATAACTCTAACATCACCCGCGCCCAGTCATTTGTTGCGACAGTTAGGCTGTCGCGGCGATCTTCTTTCATTCTTCTTTAAGCGATTTTGACAAATTGACATGAGAACTCTTTGTTCTTGACAAGATTCTATTTATGCATGAAGTTATCTGAACTTTGTTGCCACATATGTGATTTGTGGCGACTTGTAGTTCTTTTAGCCCTGCACCAAATTGTGTGTAACATACAAAAACTATGTCGACAAGGCATACAATTCCATTTAGCTTATTTTAAGCATTTTCTCTCATTTTTTCAATTAACCTGCATAGAGACACAAAGTTGGTGAATGTTCCATAATTTGGCATCTGAGTAGAGAGCTAAAAGCTGTTAAAAAACATGCGAGAAAAATGGATTAAAAGAAATAGATGAGTTTAAGACTCATCATTCTACAAAGCTAAAAGTTTAGCGATGCTGAGCAAAGAAAAGAAAATTTTGTTGTCTCAGAGCAATTTAGCTTTGTTTTAAGGACATTTTATGTTTAAAGCTTAAGTGGGTAGGAAACATAAGTTGGTGTAGTACTTTTAAAATATGTTTCTCAACCATAGATTCAGAAGATTTTCAATTAAGTCCGAGACTAACAAATAATTCATATAAATTGCTAAACAATTTAATCATTAAACCTGATTTTTGTGTGTTTGTGTTGAATGCTCACTTTTCTTTTGGCAGATTAGTTAATCTTCTGGGATAGTACTCTGTTGACATACTCTCTTTCATTTTAAGGAAGTCATATGCTTTGTTGATCACTAATGTAGTCATAGCCACCACTTCGGCGGGATCAAATAGGTCTTTTAGGCTTGTAATGTGTGGCTTGGTAATTAGGTAAGTAATTAGACAACTATAAGCTCAGTTTCTTTGAGACTTCAGACAGCTTACACTCCTGCCTTCTTAATGCATCATGATTGCCTTAAGTTTCTAACATTCCCATCAGGTTGTAAGTCTTTATGCATATTCTTCATTAATTAATTATCTTTTTCTCTTTTTCATTGTCCACACCACGGAAAGATACCTTCTCATCCACTTATTTGAAGACTTTCCTTTCTCCACGAGTTTGATGAATGGTCACGATGTTTTGTCTTTTTAAGCTTTCTACCTCCTTACTTGAACTTTGGGTCAATAACTCCCATACCGGGTTGGCATTAGGGGTGTGGGTGTTGAACACCCCTAAAGACTTAATTGTTCGGGAAGGAAGGCTAAGACCAAACTCATTTGCTCACTTGATATTTTTTCTTTTCACAACTTCTTTCCTTAATTCTCTTCGTCTTTTCTTATCTCACATTTTCTTTCTGACACACGTCCTTCTCCTGACAGGAAATAATATTCCCTAAACTTGTCTTTCTATCACATTACAGTGTATTTGTCGATAATCTTGGCAAATAAGGGTTCTTTCTTGTGGGATTATGTTTAAGGAAGGAATTGGAGACATCACACCCAGGCCAAGCTAATGACGAAGGGACGTGAAGAGAACATCTTGGGACTCTTTACTTGCTTTTTTAGACATTGGTGGGCCCAAGTCTTATAATTGAATCAAAATATCATAAACAAAGATACCAAGAATACAACTACCATCGAAGTGGTGTTTACAGTGTCAATACATACAGTCCTGAGTCCCATTTACTTATACATATACAAAACTGTATAATTACATTTGCATAATCAGAGCGCAAAACCTACATGTGGTAAACCCTTACTAGTGTGCTGGCCCAGCAGTATGCGGAAGATCGCGAACGTCCTCCTTTGTACCTACATGGATTAAAACCCGTGCTAAGCTTTACGCTTAGTGGGAAACATATGACTTATACGTATACACATGCATTAATACTCTTTTACAATAAGCCTATAACAGTAGCAAATATACAGTAACAAATATAAGAATTTGCATGAATTCATATAGCAAACTAATACATATACTTGTACTTATGAATATAATTTATACTTATCCGTATTTCCCGTAGGAATTTCATGCAGAGCCTATACTTATAATTCCAGGTACTGTAGATACTATAGAGCTTATGTTTCAGATGTATACTGTGAGGTACTAAAGAGCTTATACTTTAACCTTATTCGTTATTCAAACTCTTATCATATAACCTGTTGAATACCTAGACCAAAGAATAAGAAACATGAGTAGGACACAACACAATAAGTAACTAAGGTACTCCAGATGTAAGACTGAGGTGCCAGAGTATAAAGTAGGAGGTCAAGACCGACGTAGACGTGCATGCCCACATAACAAGGCCAGAAGACAAGAGGAAGGCCGGCGACTGGACGTGAGACATGCCTCGCTTTACATAATGTATCAGAGCATTAGTAGAGGCCGGGCACCGATCGAGACTAACAAGTACTATACGCGGCCTCGCCCACGAGCAGGTGCCATGTCATTCAATATTCGTCTTAGGCATCTCTACAATGATATGTGTGTTCAAGAACCTACTATCTTATCATAGGCATTAAGTCATTCTACACTAACTGCCAGGTGGCGAGGTATGGTATAATTTTCCTTTCCCTTACCTTACAACATGAATGGACCCTATCATACACTTATAGGGTCCTTATTAGTCCAATAGACAAGTCCTCGAAGTAAAGGAAAAGCAAAACAAAACAAAACACCAAAATTTGCATGCCGTGAGCAAAGGCTACATCAAGTGGCAAATTCTTCACCCGTGATACGAAGGTTGCACGTCATAAGGCACCGAGGTCGTGGGCTAAATTCCTCTCTCGCCACGTCACGCATGGGCATGCCACGCCTTGGCGGCTCACGCTGAACGCGGATCACTACGCCGTGGCGTAGGACCCTCGATATTGCCCATATTTTTATCATTTTGTCCATTTTTAAAAAAACCTAACCAAAAACCTCAAATACTCCAAAAGCATCACCAAAAACAACTCCCAAATGTATTCTAACCCAACCAAAACCAAACATATAGATTAATTAGGTTTTTTCCAAACCCAAACTTAAGTACTTGTAAGTTAGGTTAACTTTCTAACACCCAAACATGTATTCAAACATCATAAACCAAGAATCCCTACTCAAAGGGAGGATTCCTCTACATCTTATACGAATTAGGGTTTTACCAACCCAACTTTCAAGATATCTAGGGTTAGGATGAATTCTTAATTAAACCCTAGGAATGGAACCACTAATATCCATACAAACACTTCTATACAAGTTCCATACTCAAATAGTTTCCATATAAAATCATCATAGCATCCATACAAAACCTAAAGCAAATTCAAACAAAACCATAGCAAATCCAAACAAGTATCCAAACCTTTCTTGGCTTCCTCTTCTTCTTCTCTTCTTCCTCTTCTTCTTCTCCCTTCACGTATGAACCTCCCCCAAAATGAGAGACCAACTCGGCTTATCCCACTTTAGTCTAATTTCCCTTTTATTGCTCTTTGGTCCTTCATCTCTCCTCTCTTTGCACCACAAGTTATTCATATTTCCATAATAGCATATCATCTTCTTATATTATGACTTTTGTATCATGTTTTAACAAATTCCACTTTTACCCTTGTATCTCATAAATTCGGCTTCTGATACTCATTGCATTTAAACATAAAAATTCAAACTAGGTATCATGTAAAATACCCAAACAAAGAAATGATCAGGTAGTATTTGCGTTATAGTATTTCTCATTTGCTAGTTGACGATGAGATAGGCTATATGCTCAACAGAACTAGTGTATATGCTTTATGCATATCATAGTGGGGGTAGGTTTGAAAGGCTCAAACTTCCAAGGATGACCTAAATCATTTCCTGTTAGTGGTATTGCCTAGGATTTCACCTTGACTAATAATCCAACAAGTTCTAGGACATTAGAGAGATTATTGTGATGGATCCCAGAAGATGTTCCTAATCATAGTAATAATTTGTTTCGTGAGTCATTTTTGACTTACGTGCAAGCTCGGTCATGATTTTTATAACCAAATTGTTCACATAAACAGAATTATAGATTTTCTCTGTTCCAACAATTTATTAAAGTCTTCCTTCTTCTTGAAGTTCAACACATTTATTTATAACCTTACAACCTTCCAATTCCATTAATTTTTATCCAACCCTAATGCATATATCAGATTTTTGTTTGGTTTTGAGATTTGTTGTTGTGTTGTTTAACAAGTCAAGAGGTTCATTTTAATTATGCATTCAGCTCAAACAATCCAACACAACCACAATGTCATTCTTTAATAAATTCCAATCAACAAACATGTTGCAACAATTTGACAATTAGATCCAGGTAACTGGTTTCTCATTTATTCAACTAAGCCATTTACTTGAAACTTTATCAATCCCTATTCATTCAAAAGTAAACATGAAGAAAGAAAGAACATATACACAAAACACACAAAAATTTTCACAAACAGGGTGAACACCAATTTTAGCACAAAAATGCACAATTTATATTTCATTGAATTTTTCAAGGGTGGACATTAGGTACAGAGATGGAGAAGATATGGAAGAGCAGGGTGAGCTATTTTCTTTTTCTTTCATGCCTATGCGAGGATGGTAGGTTAACTGGATCTAACTTGTACCCAGCTACAAAAGGTGAGAACTTAGGGATCTGGACTTGTGGCTGCCTTGACCTACTGCCTTCTCCATTTCCGTTTAGTACAGACCACTCCATGGTTATGGCTAATTGCTTGATCATTTCATTTTGTCTCGCCTACCGTAGTTCAGTGGTTCCCAAACTCACCTCAAGCAAGAGTACAATCTTGATCAGGTTTTGTTGATCAAGTGTCCCAAGCTTTTAGTCCAACACTCCCTGTAGTTCGTGGGTGCCTCTAGTTCCCTCTTGTCCTTTTTTTAATTGTAGCTCTTATTTCTTCTAATGTTCCTTTTAGCGATACCAAGGCATTTCTCGCTTTACAAAGAAGTTCTTCCATAACATCCTCCATTTCCTTCATGATCTTGAGTAGCTCACTATCTCTTGAAATACACAAAGAAAACATATCTCTCTCGCTCTCGCCTTCACTCACTCTTGTTATCTTATTTCCCATCTACTCTTCCATTCCTCATCTCTCTCATTAGAGCTTCTTCCCCAAGTTTTGGTCCTCATTTCAACTCAGCTTCCATGCACTCTGATCCCCCGAGCTGTAGCTGGAGCTCAACCATTGTCCCTCCTTGTTCCATTTCCTCGCCTCATGGCCTTGCTAGTCCAGCTGAGACTCCAAATATGCTACCTACAGCCCGAGCCTCAAATCGCTCCCCGTGGAGCTGTCTCACGTGCCAAGAAGGTTAGTATCATTTATACTTCTCCGCCTTTGTGGAGCCGCGGCTTCACCTTCAGCCGTGGCCAGAGGTGTGTTTCTCGCCAGCTTCTTTTCTTCCATTACAACCTCCACTTGTCTTCCCCTGTTTATGTTTTTAAATTTCGTGATTCCCGTTAATGTCGTGGGCGATGTCTTCAGCGCTCCTCTTTCTTCCCGCCCCTCGACACCCCCCAAGATGTAGAGTGTAACACCCCAAATTATACCATGACAGTTTTATAACATGTTTAGGGTATAATAAAAGTAAAAGCATATTTTTTCGAAATAAAATAATGCTAAAAATAAAATAAGAAAAACCCGGAATTAATACAAAAGTCAAGGTTAAATTGGTAAATTTTCAATTAAGGACCCAAATGACATAAGAAGAAAAGATTGTTTGTTAAAGTAGTAAATTGAATAAGTTAGAATGGCAAATAGATGAGAAAGGGAGGACCAAATAGCAAAAATGGAATTTGATGTCAGCACTGGATATGGCAAACATGGCCTTATCTTAAGACCTAAAATATCCCATTTTGGTAGGGCTTTTATGTAGAGGAAGAGAGAAAAGGAGAAGAGAGAAAGAGAGAAGAGAAGAAGAGAGGAAGAAGAAGAGGAGAATAATGGAAGAAGAGAAGTTCAAGGAGAAGAAGAAATCATGTATGGATATGTAAGGAATTTTGGTATGAATTTGTGTATGGAACTTGTTAGGATTTTGTATGGATACTTGCTCGAGGTTTGGAATAATTTCTTTTCAGGTAGAATCCTTGTTCGGAATGGTTGTTTGGTTTGCTAGTCCTCAATGGAGGAAAAATTTGTATAGAGGAAATGTTGGGCTCTTAGGAGAGATGTGTCCTGTCTTTTTTAAACCTATGTTTTGTTTTGAATTCATAACTCGTCATCACTCATCCAAATTAAGTGATTCAAAATTCGAGGTAAACTAGACATCTAGAAGAACAAATATCCCTGAAATAAGTATATCTAACTCGACCCCACGACCGTAAAATTGCATCGGAGCCATTTTCAAATAATTCCGTCTGGGCCTTTGATACGCTTTAAGTTTCGGAACAGTTTTAGTATTTAGGCCATAAGTTGAGTTTCAATAATCTAAATTGAGTGATTCAACTTTCTGAGTAAACTAAACTTCTAGAAGAACAAATCTCCATGAAATAAGTGTATCCAAATTTGGACCCCACTAGATCCAAAAAATTCGTCAAAGTAAGGGAACAATCCTGTCCCTGAAATCTGTCTCATAATAGTCCCCTGAACTAGAGTAATTCCGGTTGTTTAAATCATAACTTGAGTTAAACTTGTCCAAATGAGCTGATTCAAATTTATGTACAAACTAGATTATGATCAAATTATGTCTCTACACAATTCCAGATTCTGTTCCTGGAAATTGTCCAGGAGCAGTTAAGAATGTTTAAACCATATCTCCCAAATTAAAAGTCCAAATGACATGATGTTCAAACTAGATAAGAAACTTAAGACATGTGGGTATATTAAGTTAGTGCTACGGTTAAAATTGTAGTCAAAATAGACTGAGCCGCCTGTAACTATTCAAAGTGTAATTGGTTATGAAAACTAAAATTATATAAAGTTTATATAAATGTATTGTTATATGAAAGCTAAAGAGAATACACGTATAATTTTGTTATACGAAAAAGTGCAAAGTATAGTTAAATGTTTATAAGAGATTATTTGATAATGAATATCTCATAAGTATACATGATATCAGTAGTTATTCATGTATATGAGATTTTTTTTTTTTCTGATACTTGAAAGATTGTTAAGAAAACATAATAAAACCGATTGCCTGCTTATGATCGGATAGTTGGATAGGTAGGCATGCCTATAGAGATACAGTTGCTGCAGCATACAACTTATAGATATCGAGGCCCCGCTTCGTCGAGACATAGATCCTGCTCGATCATTATACGGTCCCGTCAGGGTCATACATATGTAGATCACTGCCTCGCATAAAATGATGGTGTACTCTTCTGCACATACAGCTTCTTTTCCTCAGATTAACTTATAAGGTTTGGTGCAGCATGAAACATAAATCAAATGACAAGTATACTGAAATAAGATGTATATGATATATGGCATGATACGAGAAGTTGCTAACACTCACTATATGATGATAAAATGCCACAAGAACGAAGTAAAGTGTAAGATGACACGAAAAGTATAAGGAAATAGATAAGAAATGAAACATGTTATGAAAAAGTAGATATGAGAAATGGATAAGTATATGTAAATGTTATATTTGTCATAAGTATATGCATGTGTCTAAAGTGAGATGATCCTTATTAAGGGTCATCCACGAATATTATTCCCACTAAGCTATAAGCTTAGCACGGGTGTTTCATCCGTGTAGGTACAAAAGAGGAAACCAGACGATAGGACAATCCGCATCAGCAGTCAAAGTCAACACATCACTAGGTACCCACTGGAAGACCATTTGGTCTAATGTATATGTATTTTTGTTTCTCTTATAAGCAATGTAAATATTGTAAAGGTTTAACACTTCCATGTATGGAGCTTGTATATATTTTGTAATCCGCTGCTATAGAATATAGTACAAGTTAAATGTTTAACATTATATGAATGAACAAACTTAAAGTTTATAAGTTTAGTAAACAGAAAAAAAAAAAATGACACCCTCTCTTGACATCGAGTGCCAAGTTGGGGGCTTCACATTTTGGTGGTATCAGAGCCAAGGTTTAGGTGGCTTTGGAATAGAGTATATGATAGAAAAGCATGTGTTGGCTTGATGTGGATGTCCTTGTGTTTTGTATAGATGGATCGTCCTTTGTATTTAGCTGAAGAAGCAACCGAGAGTGTTAACCCAGGAGATAAAGGGTTACCCGCTTTAGATCTGTATGAATTTGTCATAAGTGAGAGTCATGTCCTAGTCGAGCTAAACAAGTCACGAGGATATCTCGTGATACTTGCCTCGAGTATCGGAAAGATCGATACCCCAAAGCCCCGATAGACATGTGATAAGAAGACATAGGTCGAGGAATTCCATGGGTCAAACATGGAAAAGTCCGATAAAGTTGAATTCTGGTTAGAAAAGCTTCGTGAAAGAATAGCGAGGAGGTGAGATGCCCTCCCCGATCAAAGAGTGATATGCGCTTTCTCTATTACAAGGCAAAGGCTTATGATCGTGGAAGCTAGTGTCAAGAGTTCAGGCTTTTAGATCCCATACCATGGGAGTTTTTCGTCCAAGAGTTCAAGGCCAAATATGTCTCTCGATATGCATAGAGACTAAGTGAAGCAGCCTCCCGAATCCGCAAAGGAACTTTATCAGCTATAAATATGAGAAAGAATTCAACCATCTTAACAAGTATCAAGACTAACTACCCTCACTAAGACATTTCTCGGTATGCAATTTGAGGACGGACTAAATGAGTCCATAAAAAGATATCTAGTGCCCGTGATAAGATCTAACAAGTAAATTTCTACGCCTGGTCTGCTGCAATGAAGTGAGAAATCTGAGGCAAGTAGTAGAGAAAGATTTCAGAAGAGGAAGCTTTCTAGAGAAGCTTCTTCCTCCTGGGGTAAAAGAGCCAGAGAATCCCAAACTAAGTCAATACATAGTTCTGCCACAATGGGAAGAAGACAAGGAAATACAATAGTACCTAGTACCTTTATCAGGTTCATTGCCTCGTGATACCCTCAGTGTGTTCTTCTCTGAGCCCACTCATGTGCACTACGCCAGCCTCAACCCGGCCTTTTCTCCACGAGCAGCTGGACCCAGATCGTATATAACCGGGGAGCATCTCTACTACCAACCCGAGCTACTAGCCCGCCTGGTAGTGTAGATGCTCCCACTGACCTTAAGCCCCTGGTCATGGGTTCGAGCTCTCATGGAGGCGAAAGAAAAGGCCAGTTGGGACCTGGCGTAACAGTACCTATGAGTAGGCTCCCACCTGAAGGGTACCCTGAGGGGTCACGAAGGGTGTGGACCCCACAATAAAATAGTACCTAGTACTGGCAGAGGTGCTTCAGTGGGACAAGGAGAAACTCCAGTGCCTCGCCTACTAATGGAGCCATATCTTGGGAGTTTGGCAGATTGCTGATGTGGAGTGGTGCTTCGATGGAAGAATAAACATTTTATGGAAAATTGTCCTAAAGAGCCGTGGACTATAGGAATCCTTTATAACAGCTGAGAGGGAGGTCCCCGGCACCACCGTTGACTCGAGATAGAGGTAGAGGTCGAGGGGGCCAGAGCTAGCATAGAGGACGAGGAGGTAGAGTGTTAGAGACAATAGATCGTCCTATGCCTTCAATGTCAGCACGAGCATATGCTATGAAGCCTCGTGGGGACCAGGATGCATGGTATAATTTCTCTTTATGGTATTGAAATGCATGCATTAATAGACCCTGGATCTACTCATTCATATGTATGCATTGAGCATGTGTTCGATAAGATGATAGCAGTGGAGCAGCTATCATATGATATGCATGTAACCAGTCCTTTAGGGTACAATGTCAATGTGAATAGAGTGTATAAGAATTGCCCTATAATTATTCATGATCAGGAATTTTCTGCTGATTTGATCGCTCTACCATTTTGTGAATTTGATTTGATTTTGGGAATGGATTCACTGTCTAAACATCGAGCTATAATTGATTGTGATAAAAAGCATGCGAATGCTTGGGATGCTCGATCAACAAGTATTAGTACATGGTGTTCGATCTAGCCCAATGTCCAATGTGATTTCCGCTATGCAAGCCCACTTAATCGTTGAGAAAAGGATGCAGGCCTGCTTTGGTGCTTGACTCAAAAGAGGTCAAATAGAATTGGAAAATATTCTGGCCATGAAAGATTTTCTGCATGTGTTCCCCGAAGAGTTACCTGGTATTCCACCTGTAAGAGAAGTGGATTTATCTATTGAGATTTTATCCGGAACAACTCCTACTTCGAAAGCAGCATACAGGATGGCTCCAATTGAGTTGAAAGAGCTAAAGATTCAACTACAAGAGCTTCTGGATAAACCGTTTATTTGACCTAGTGTTTCTCCCTAGGGTGCACTTGTTTTGTTCGTGAAAAAGAAAGATGGCACCCTACGGATGTGCATTGATTATCGGCAAATCAATAAGGTGACAGAAAACAAATACCCATTGCCGAATTCAAAGATCTCTTTGACCGCTTAAAATAGTTTTGCAAATTTCTAAAGATAGACCGCGACGTGGTACTATCACTAAGAGTGAAAGATGTCGAGTGTGTTAAAGGCAACATTCAAGTAACTCATATGGCCATTATGAGTTCTCGGGCAATGCCATTTGGGTTAATCCAACACCGACATCATCCGTTGATTTGATGAATGTGGTGTTTCACCCTATTTAGATCATTATCGTGATCTTTATCGTGATGATATATTGGTATATTCCAGAGATGAGCAGGAGCATGAGTAACACTTGAAAATAGTTCTACGTATTTCGGAGAAAAAGTCAGGATGCTGCTTAGCAAATGTGGAGTTTTGGCTAAAGGAAGTTTCATCTCCTGTGTATGGGGCTGTAGTCCGCTCGAGGTAGTGTGTTATTAATCTCGCTAAGATTGAAGCTTAGTCAGGTGAATTAGAAACCACTCAAGTGTTACCAAGTGAGAAGTTTCAGCCTAGTAGGATATTATAGAAGATTTGTGAAGGATTCTTCATTATAGCTTCTCCACTACTAAATTACTCAGAAAGAAGTAAGTTTGAGTGGACAAATAAATGTCAAGATAGTTTTGGGCAAATTTGAAGGAAATACAATAAGACCAAGATAACACTACCCCTGCAAAGAGTATACTGGGGAGTAGCGGTGCTTCAAGAACTGGTCCGGTCAGGTGTTAATGCAAGATGGTAAAGTTGTGGCATATGCATCCAGACAGTTGAAGCCACATGAACAGAATTATCCTACACATGATTTGGAATTAGCTGCGGTAGTATTTGCTTTGAAGATATGGTGACACTACTTATATGGTGAAAAATGCAGAATTTATATAGATTATAAATGTAACACCCAGGAATTTGTATAGGTATAAGTTAGGGAAAATAATAATGACATGAATTTGTATAGGTATAAATTAGGGAAAATAATAATGACAGGAATTTGTATATGTATAAATTAGGGAAAATAATAATGACAAGAATTTTTATAGGCATAAGTTAGGAAAATAATAATGATAATTCAATTAGCTATTTAATTAATTAATTTAATGAAAGAGGGGTAAAAAAGTAATTTTCCTAATAGATACCCTAGGTAGAAATTGGAATAAGAAAAGAAAATCCTTTATATTCATCTTTGAATTTCTTTCTGGCTGGTAGAATTCCAGAAGACTTACGACTTTCGGATATAGGGTTTGAAGAACAAATTTATCTAGGTAAGATCTTCCTTATTTTATTTTTCTAGATTTCTTTGATGTAGATTCTTTAATTTTCTCTTCGCCTTAGGATCAACCATGAAGAAGTCGATTTAGACTACACTTTCGTTATTTAAAATAAATAAATAAGGATTTACACACATACTAAATTACTTCAGATGGAATTTAAAAAAGTATTTAAGGATAATTTTTAAAAGAAAATAATAATAAACAAATAAGATAAATTTGAAAAGACTCGACCTTTTGTATAAATATATGTATTTGATAAGTATTTAACGATATATGTATTTTGGCAAGTAAATATTTTATTAAGGATTGAGAATTTATTGATAAGGAATATTGATTAGAATAATTATTTAGAAGTAAATTATAGGAAATAAGATCCGTTAATAATACTTAAGCCGTCAAGTATGATAATTGGTAGGTAAAAAGGCTAGATGAGTATTGTGTAATAATATAATTTGAAAAATATTATTAATATTATTTCCTTCTAGTAAAAGATTTAGTCTCTGATTAAGAGCATAAAAAATAAATAAATTTATTAAAATAAGATCCGAAAGGAATATGAGTTTTATAAAATTTGAAAACTACCTACCCTAAATAGTTATCATTTGAACGCTTGTCAATATGTTTGAGGTGAACAAAAAAATCATGTTAATAGAATAAACTTTATAAATAAAAAATTTTATAAAATATTTAGAAACCCATTAACTTTTATTATTATTATGGATTTTCAAAAAATTAAAAATAATATCATTGTTGAGAATATCAAATTAGAAAGTTTTAAGAATAAATAAGTAATGAGACTGAGGCTTCTTCCTTTATTATTTGTGAGAAATATTTTATTGAGGTGAAATTCTTCGATTAGCTATTTCAAAGCTTTTGAAAGATTCCTTTGAGTGTAAGGGATATTAATGTAGATCTTTAAAAGAAAAATTGTTTGTTTTTACTTCATTTGAGGATGAAAATTGTTTTAACTGAATTATATATAATCTTGGTTTATGAAAAGTTTTACTTTTTTTATTTATTTGATTATCCATGTAACACCCCAAAAATACCCTAGAATTTTTATAATAAAAATTATTATATATTCCGGGTATAATTGGGCCAATCCTGTATTTTTCTCGGGAATTGTTAGATGAATATCGATTAAATGATTTATTGACTTAAATAAACCCAAGTGAAAAAGAGAAAATATGGAATTGTAAAATGGGGACCTAAGGGTCAATTGTAAGTAAGTTTATATTTTTAAGTGAAATTAGGAGAAATAAAATGATCAAGGGAAAATAATAGAGACTTAAAATGAAGAATAATAGAGAAATGGAGGGACCTAAATATAAAGAAATAAAGAAAAAGAAGAAAAAAATCAAGGAAAGGGCATGTGGCATGTAGGAAAGAGGGAGGAAGCTCCTTCTTTTAAAACGACAAGAGTTGATCCATAAGAAAGGAAAACATAGAAAAGGGAGAGTTAGAAGAGAGGCTCTACCTTCTTAGATTTTCCGACGACAGACCATAGGTCTCCTAGCTACAAGAGGGAAAATCCTTCCTCGTGACAAGAGCCGCAAGTAGAGACCGGACCTAGGAGTTTCGACAAACTCCAGGAGGTCTTCTCCTACTTCGTTATTTCTACCCTAGCACAAGGTGTGGTGGCGTCTTATGCCTTAGGGAATGTTCGTTGTATTTTTAAACCATGGGAAGTTGCCACATTGTAAAGGCATTAGATGGACCTTAGAGCTGATTGCAAGAAATAAAGGAATTCTGGTAGTAGGTCCTTTCGTTAAAATTGTAGCCACATCAATGAAATTAATTTTAGGCTTTTGAATTTCAATTGACCTTGTAGACCAAGTTATGGTCCTTTACCGAGGTCACCAAATTTTGGCCAGTTAGGTCAGTTCGCTACCAGTCAGTACGAAGTGTGAAGGGAATTTGGTAGTGAGTCCTTCTAGTAAATTGTATCCTCATCATCAATGAACTTGATGTTAGGATTTTTAATTTCAATTCGACCTCTCAGAGACCAATATGGTCCTTTACTGAGGTCACCAGAGGTTAGCAGAGGTCACCAAGAGAGGCTCTCATGTAGAGGTCAACAGAGGCTCACCTTTGTAGAGGTCGCTGTTAGAGGTCACCAGCGAGGTCAAGCCCAGCCGCAGCCTCCGCCGGAGCTCGGGCCGCCCAGTCGCCTCACGGGCAGGGACTACACATGACCTCCAACTCGAAGGTCATAACTCCTTCCATCCAACTCTGCTTCTGTGTTCTCGGACTCTATGAAAGCCCATTGAGCTGAATCTCAGTCCATATGCATGAGGAGGAGCAGAAGATGTCAGACCGAGGTAATGACTGAGCTTCATTGAGGTCAGGTCAGCCTCAGCAGCCCCAGCTCACCCGGGCCGGGTGTGACTCACGTATGGCCTCCCAACCTCTCGTATATCAGCACTCCTTCGTCCGAACTCCGTTTCGGTGTTCTTTGACTCATGGAAAGACCATTGAGTCAAGAATCCATCTATATATAGCTTGTTGAAATTGAACTCATATTAAACTCCTAAAATCAATCCTAACTAAAACTACTAGTACGCATCGAATAATATTGTTCTTTAATGGTTTTGGAATAAAATACGAGGAGGAAAAGCCAAACCGAGATTGAGATTCCAAGGATTGGAATCAAAGTGCAAAGATTTTTGGGTTTGTTCTACCAACTCCTATTCCTCGTTTCGAGTTTTTACATGTTTGTTCTATTTTTCCTATTCTCGTTTCAATATTTGAAAGGCTTGTTCTAAATGCATAAGAAAAGCATATTGAATTGTTTTAAATGATTTGAAGGAATTGATTGTAAAATGTACATATTGTATTGTACTTTGCTATAAAAGATTTGAACACCCTTAATAGAATGTTAATCGTTTAGTTCGTATTAAGGATAGATTGATATACCAATAAGGGTCAAATAGCAGATCGCGAACTATCATCGGGTGTGTCACTCCGATCGCTGTTCTAACAGATCAGACGGTAGTGTGTTCACTAAATTGATTGTTTATAACTAGCCGCAGCTCAACGGACCGCATCGTTATAAAAACCGCTTGATACCGGCCTCGCAGCCCCACGGACCGTGCTCTGGATCGATATCCTCGTATATCGAAGACATAAGTTAAATTCGTTAAGGAATAATCAATTGATTAGTATAATCAATTGGATTTTTGTATAATGAATTGATTTGCATAACTGAATTGAATTGCAAAATTGAATTGAGCATAATTGAATTCGATTTGAAAATTGTGAAATATTGAATATGAAAGTGTACTTTGGGATGATCAATGAACCATAACTGATTGTATATAAAACAAGTGTATGTATTGTATTTGCATTGATCATCCATAAAGATTTGATAGTTTTGAATTGTTAAATTGCATGATTTGATTTAAACCGAAATCGAGGAATGGATTTGTATAGAACCAATTATAACAGTACCCTTAGCGATTGTTTTACCAATGCGCAGTACCGATGATAGATAGAGGCGATCGAAAGCCGACCCAAGATCGAGGAGCCGAGTCATAAAGAAGGAAATTTCGAGTATGCTCCGACATGCATTCATTCCATGTTTTTTCGATATTGATATTTTGTAAAACACCTAACTCTCGAACATCTATTTTGTAAATCATTTTGAAAAGGCTTGAATGCCTTCATTGTAAATGTATTTTTTTAAATGTTTATGGGCTTGCCCAATTTTGTAATCGCTTCCGTAAAGATATGATTTTGAGTGATTGAGTGATAACAGGGCATCCCGGACTTGGTTCGGATCCGCCCAAATGGGTCGGGCCGAGAAAGGGGTCCCACAATCCATGGATCAAAAAGTAGTTTGCATGATTGTACTTTTGAGATTTGTTTTGTTTACGAAAGAAAATGTGGAGATATGATGTTTTGTAATTTGAACTTTTGAATGAAATATTTGACTTTGGTTAGTTCGACCTTGTCAACGGGAATAATAGTTGACACTATTCGGCCCTCATTAACGAGAATAATAGTTTACCTTTACATTCCTCGTGGTGAATGTAATTGATTCAACCCTCAAATTTCTGTGAGTTTCGTTAGAGGTTACTAGTACTAGTAGTGTTTGGTTCCGTCTATCTTAAAAGGAACAATTTGCGGCTAGCCACCCATTTGAAAGTCCCATATGGCTAGGCACCATTTGATATTTTATGACAAGAGAAAAATATATTTGAAATGTATTTGATTTTGAACTGGATATGAAAGTGTTTGCATCAAAATTTGATATGAAATTGTTTGGATCACATTTGATATGAAATTGATTTGAATTGGATGTGAGAGTGTTTTGAAGTAAATTTTGTTAATGTTCCAACTTATTTTTTAATCTAAAGTTTGATGAAAAACATCTCCTATTTTTATATGATTTAAAACGTTTTGATCTATGAAAATGTATTAGTATTTCTTATCGAGCTTTAAGCTCACTACCATTCGTTGACATATTTTCAGGTACTTTTAGTTTCCGCGAGGAGTGATGGCAGTTGGGGATCTGGCCATCATTAAGATTTGATTAGAACTTTATGTTGGAACATGTTGAACTAATAAGTTCATGTTTATGAAATGTCGGGTTTTGAAATTAATTGAGAAAGTCACTTGATGATAACATTCGCTTATATTATACAAAGTTGGATTTGGGAGATCCCAAATATTGTTATATTCTGAACAGTTTTATATGACATGCATAATTGAGATTTTGATATTTAGAAGTAATTTTTGTCGGCATGAAATTTTGAATTTGGAGAATTTATGAATTTCACATTTACTTTGAACATGTGTTGGTAATTGGACAAAAATCTAGTTACAAGGAAGGTTAGTATCGTTTCACACTTCAAACCTTCAGCCGGGCTTCAGGGTGTGAATTGATACCATGCCCCTGTGGTGGGTTTCTCATGGACAAATAAAAAAGTCTCAATATTTAATGCGTATGAGTTTAATTTGAGACAATGGAGGTGGTTAGGAGTTGTTCAAAGATTATGATCGTATAATAGACTACCACCCCGAAAAGCCACTGTGGGTAGCAAAATGCCTTAAGTAGAAGGCAATGGTATGTACTTGTTAATTCAAATAAGAAATAATGGATAATAAGATTCGATGGAGCTATATTAGCTGAATTAAAAGCACAACCTGTTTTAAAGAAAATGATTATAGATGCTCAGAAAAATGATGTAGAGTTATAGAAAAAGGTACAGATGGTCAGAGAAGGTGATAAAACATATATTTTTTTTCAATAAAAGAAGCTGGAAGTTTATATTTCCAGAACAAATTATGTGTGCTAGATGATGTACCCAAAGAAAAAGGTTAGCCGGAAGCTCATAATACGGTGTTTATGATGCATCTTGGAGGTAATAAGATGTACCAGGATTTGAAACAGCACTATTGGTGGAAAGGAATGAAAAGAGATGTGACAGAGCACGTGTCTAAGTGTTTGACGTGTCAACAAATCAAAGTTGAACACCAAGTTCCAACAAGTATGTTGAATCCCCTTCTAATTCCTTAATGGAAGTGGGATAACATTACCATGGATTTTGTGTTGGGTTTTCCCCTCACGCAACAAAAACATGACTATGTCTCGGTGATTATAGATAAGCTCACAAAGTCGGCCCATTTTCAACCGGTCAGGATGAACTATTCTATGGATCGACTCACTGAGCTATATGTGAAAGAGATAGTACGATTGCATGGTGTACCACTATTTATTGTGTCAGATAGAGATCCGCGTTTCACCTCGAGGTTCTGGAAGGAACTACAGTTAGCCTTAAGTACTAGGCTAAATTTCAGTACAACATTCCATCCGCAGACAGATGGACAGTCAGAGAGATTAATTCAAGTACCTGAAGACATGCTTCGAGGTTGTGTCATAGAATTTCCTGGAAGTTGGGATAGGTATATTCCATTGATGGAATTTTCCTATAACAATAGTTATCAATCAAGCATTGGCATGGCACCATATGAGGCTTTATATGGCCGAGATGTAGAATCCTCGTGTGTCGATATAATTGAACGAAAGCATAAAGTGATCGGGTCCAAACATAGTAAAGATACTTTAAGCTAAAGTTTAGGTTATTCGGCAAAGGTTGTATATCGCCAAAGGATCGACAAAAGTCATATGCCGATTTGAAAAGGAAAGACATTGAATATGAAGTGGGTGATAAAGTGTTCTTAAAGGTATCTCCATGGAGGAAGGTGATTAGATTTAGGAAGAAAGGGAAGCTGAGTCCGAGGTTCATTGGCCCATATGAAGTTTTGGAGAAAATCAGACCAGTGGAGTATCGATTGGCACTCCCTCCAAAGTTAGCCAAGTTGCATGATGTGTTCCATGTGTCTATGCTACGGAAATACTGTTTTGATGAGTCGCACATACTACCAATGCAAGAAATATAAGTACAAGAGGATTTTTCATATGATGAGGAGCCAAAGGCTATTTTGGCTCGAGAGGTGAAACAGTTGCGGAACAAACAAGCATCATTAGGTATGAATTTCGAATCAGGTATGAATTTCGAAGATGAAATTCTTTTAAAGGGGGGGAGAGTTGTAACACCCCAAATTATGCCTTGAAAGTTTTATAACATGTTTAGGGTATAATAAAAGTAAAAACATATTTTTCCGGAATAAAATAATGCTAAAAATAAAATAAACAAAACCCGGAATTAATATAAAAGTCAAGGGTAAATTGGTAAATTGCTAATTAAGGACCCAAATGACATAAGAAGAAAAGATTTTACGTTAAAGTAGTAAATTGACTAAGTTAGAATGGCAAATAGATGAGAAAGGGAGGACCAAATAGGAAAAATGGAATTTGATGTCTGTAATTGATATGCCAAACATGGCCTTATATTTTAAGACCCAAAATATCCCATTTTGCAGGGGTTTTTGCAGAGGAAGAGAGAAGAGGAGAAGAGAGAAAGAGAAAAGAGAAGAAGAGAGGAAGAAGAAGAGAAGAAGAAGGAAAGAAGAGAAGTTCAAGGAGAAGAAGAAATCATGTATGGATATGTAAGGAATTTTGGTATGAATTTGTGTATGGAACTTGTTAGGATTTTGTATGGATACTTGTTTGGAGGTTTGAAATACCTCTTTTTGTATAGAATTCTTGTTTGGAATGGTTATTTGGTTTGATAAAGCATTCAATGTATGAAAATTGTGATAAGAGAAAATGCTGGGCTTTAGAGATGTCATTCTGCTTTTTTAAACCCATGCTTTTGTTTTGGCCATAACTTGGTCATCACTCATCTAAATTGAGTGATTCAAAATTCTGGGTAAACTAAACATCTAAAAGAACAAATATCCCTGAAATAAGTATATCCAAATTTGGACCCCATTGGACCCATAAAATTCGTCAGAGTGAGGCTCTATTTTCGGGTCAATTCTGGTTCAGTTTTGATACAGTTTTGAGTTTCGGAATAGTTTTAGTATTTAAGCCATAAGTTGAGTTTCAATAATCTAAATTGAGTGATTCAAATTTCTGAGTAAACTAAACTTCTAGGAGAACAAATCTCCATGAAATAAGTGCAGATCCAAATTGACCCCATCGATCCAAAAATTTGTCAAAGTAAGGGAACAATTTCCGCCCCCGAATTGCCTCATAATACCCCCGAATCGAGTGACTCCGATTGCGAACTATAACTCGAAAGCAAATCGGTCCAAATGAGCTGATTCAAATTTATGTACAAACTAGACATCTGGGAGAACAACCTTCATGAAGAAATTATGGTCAAATTATGTCTCTAATATTCCCAGAAAATTTTCAAATATAGGACACAATTCCAAATTCTGTTCCTAGAAATTGTCCAGAAGTAATTCGGAAAGTTTAGACCATATCTCCCAAATTAAAAGTCCAAATGACATGATGTTTGAACCATAAGAAACTTAAGACATAGGGGTATATTGAGTTAGTACAGGGTCAAAATTGTAGTCGAAAATGGACTTAGGAGTCAACTTCTAGAACCTGTTTCAGCATAATTGTTATGAACCCGAAATTGTATAAAGGTTATATAAAATGTATTGTTATATGAAAGCTAAAGAGAATACACGATAATTTGTTATACATGAAAAAAGTGCAAAGGTTAAATGTTTATAAGAGATTATTTGATAATTAGTTATTTCATAAGTATACATGATATCGTAGGTTATTCATGTATATGAGATATCTTTTTCTGATACTTGAAAGATTGTTAAGAAAATATAATAAAGTCCCGATTGCCTACTTATAATCGGTAGTTGATAGGTAGGCATGCTTATAAAGGATACAAACATCAAAGTAAGATACAAATGTATAGATATCGAGGCTCTGGTTTGGGTCGATGACATAGATCCCGCTTCGATCATTATACGGCCCCGCTTGGGGTAATACAAATAGAGATCACTCGTCTCAGACAAAGGATGGTAAATTTTCGTACATAAAATTCTTTCCCGTACCAACTTCTAAGGTTTATGCAGGCATGAAACATAAAAGAAAATGACAAGTATATGCAAATGAGATGTATATGATATATGACATGATATGAGAAGCACAAGACATTATGTGATGATAGTATTACGCCATAAGAATACAAGCATGTAAGATGACATGAAAAGATATGAAATATGATAAGAAATGGAAACATGTTGGTGAAAAAGTAGATATGGGAGGTGAAATGGATAAGATATGTAAATGTTATATCGGTCTGCGGTATATACATGTGTCTAAAGTGAGATGATCCTTATTAGGGTCGTCCACTTAATATTATTCCCACTAAGCTATGTTTAGCACTAGTGTTTCATCCGTAGGTACATGAGGAAACCAGAGGATGTCAGGATAATCCGCATCGCTAGCCAAAGTCAACACATCACTAGGTACTCCAATCGAAGACCATTCGTCTAATGTATATGTATTTTTGTTTCAGAAGTAATGTAATTATTGTAAAGGTTTAACACTTCCATGTATGGAGGCTTTGTATATACTTTGTAATCCACATACAAAAATATAGTACAAGCAAATGTTTAACATTTGAACAGTAACAAGCTAAAGTTTATAAGTTTATAGTAAATAGAAAAAATGACACTCAGCCGACACCTGTGTGCGTTTAGCGTCAGGGGCGTCACACAGTCTTGAAATCAAGCACGGGGTGAGGAATCACTTTTGTATCCCCGTAATAACTCAGAATTGAGTTTTCTATTATCTTGCCCACACTGAATTTATAGCCTTTGAGGATGGCATATAATAAGACTGCCTTTTTCTCCCTGACTATGCATAAGTGTTTAGAAGGCAGCATGACTGAATATAAAAAATAAAACCACACCTTCGCCGGTTCAACGCATCCTCCGGCGATGGACCTGGGCTCGGGCCTTCCCGGTGGCATTCCACTTCCCCTCATGACGCCAGTAGTCTACAATCTTCCGGTAATGTTTCTACCAAATTTTCTGAATTTCGACCCATTTTTCTTTCAAGATTGTACGTCCGGGGTCAATCGTTTCACCGAAGGATATCGATTTACCGACGTAGACAAACTTTATCTTCATCCCCACCATGTTGGCGTAGAACCTTTACCACATCTACGAATCCAGTGAGCTTTATGCCTCTGTATCGATGCCCTCTCGCTTTCGACCAACTCTTGAAACGGAGAAACCCACTTGTTGAAGCCTCTTCGCTCTATGAAGTCTTCAGCTATAGCTTATCTCCAAGCAATATGTTTGCACGTAGACCCAGTCACTAGCTTTTTGTTCAATGCTCTCCGCTTCTTCATTTCCTCTTTTCTCTTCCTGGATTCTTCCACTGTCTGCTCAAGTTCTTCGTTTACCTCAGCTCTTTCTTCACCTTGCCCTGTTACTTCCTTAGTGACTTGAATTGTTTCATTCTCCAACTCATCATATTCTTCCATGATTTCATTGAGGTTTGGAACCAGGTTTTGGGGCTCAGACATTGTGAGAGAGCGATTTAAGGATCTAGGGTTTTGAATGAGTGAGAGAGATTTGGTAAGGGAGACTGAGTGGTTTGAATATTATGAAGCAGGTGAATCTTAAGTCTTCAAACTTTTCTATTTATAGGCCAAGAGTTTTTGTGCTTCTTTAATTGTCGCGACAAATTTTTGACCTAAAGTTGTGCTCCTTGTTTAATACTATGTCGCGACATAGAGAAATAATTGTCACGACACAAATTTTCACTTAATTTTGAATTAGGGCAATTCTTTGTCGCGACTGAGCAAAAACTGTCACGACACAATTTTATCTATGCTTCAATTGAATTATGTTGCGACAAACTTTTTTTTGCATGTCCATTTTAGCACTAACTTAGTCGCAACAAAAAGAAAGTCTGTCGCGACAAAAGCCTGCCCTATTTTAGCACCAAAAGTTCAACCAGTGCTGCAACATAACAGTCTATGTCGTGATAGGATTCTATGTTACCTCAAAATCTTTGCACATTTTCTTGCTTTCAACCATTCAAACCAAATGACATTATGCAATAAAGTCTTCCACTTAGTTCATATTTGTGAAAACACATATTTCATCAAATAATCCCCATTCAAGCATAAACAACAAATCTCTTTCTTCACTCAATATCCTTCATCAAGATATTCAACAAGGCATTCAAGCAGTTGGCACAAGAAAGTTGTCTAACAATTTATGCTCTAAAAATCTTTATATTCCCCAAAACTTCAACTATGCATTATTATTAAAAATAAATTGAGGGAAATAGAAATACTCCCCCTTGTAGCTCTTTTCTGCACATTTTAGTTTGAGAAAGTGTGCTTTCTAATAATATATCTTTCTAGTTAGTCTTCCCTGTTCCTGAATATTTTTTTTTTTTTTAGCAATCTATCAAATTTCGTAATAGAATTTCTAACAAAATTCAAACTAAAACTTCAAACTCATAAAAGTAATCAACATTAATCAAACTATCAAAATTAAAATTCTGCTTAGGTTGCCTCCCAAGAAGCTGCTCAATTTAATGTCCTTAGCCAAACACTTGTTGTAGGATGACTTCATTTCAACTTAACTCTCTTCCCTTTACAAAATCTGGATCTACTTCATTTATGCTTCCCCCAAGATAATGCTTCAGTCTCTGACCATTTACTTTAAATTCAGATCCAGATTCATCTTTAAAGGTTATCGCTTCTAAAGGTGTACTTGTTATAATCGTGTATGACCACTCCATCTTGACTTAAATTGTTCTGGAAATAGCTTGAGCTTGAGTTGTATAAGATGACTTTTTCCTCGCCTTGAATTCCTCCCTCAATCTTTGATCATGCCATATCTCTTTGTCTTTCTTCAGAGATTCCCGCATTGTCATAAGCTTTCCATTTCAACTCTTCCAAATTTTCATTCATTTGGAGTAGTCTCTTTTCCTTGACAGCTTGAAAGTCACAATTCAATTTCTTGATGGCCCACATAGCTTTGTATTCCAATTCTAAAGGGAGATGACAAAGTTTTCCAAATACTATTATGTATGGGGACATTCCAATGGGAGTTTTGTAAGCAGCTCTATAAGCCCACAATGCATCATCTAGCTTTACAGACCAATCCTTTTTTCTTGTATTTACTGTTTTCTCTAGAATTTGCTTTATTTCCCTGTTGGATATTTCTGCTTGCCCGTTTGACTGAGGGTGATAAGCCAAACCCCACATGTCTGATTCCATTCAAGCCATGAGTTTTGTAAAATTTTATTTGCAAACGGTTTCATCACCGATGATTGTCTCCGGTGCCCAAATTCCACTAAAATATTTCTTTGTATAAACCCAACCACTGTGATGCCTTCATTTCTAGGACAAGCTGATGCTTCCACCTATTTGGATACATAATCCACAGCTAGGAGAATGTATATATTACCAAATGAGGATGGGAAAGGTCCCATGAAATCTATTCCCCAAACATAAAAAATCTGCACCACTAGAATTCCTTGCAGGAGCATTTCATTTCTTCTGCTGATGTTACCCATTCTCTGACAAGCATCACAATTGTTCACCTATTCAAAACAATCTTTGAATAGAGTAGGCCAATAACAACCTGATTAGAGAATTGTCTAGGTTGTTCTGTCTCCTACAAAGTGTCCTCCATATGGTGATGCATGACATTTCTCCATAATACCACCTTGTTATGTTTCTGGAACACATCTCCTTATGATCATATATGCTCATTTTCTATAAAGTAGTGGGTCATCCCAAATATAGAATCTCGTAATCGCTCTCAATTTTCTCTCACGGTAGCCGACCAAGTGGCACAACTTCATGCTTGGTAATCGACAATATCAACATACTGTGCAGGTTTCTTCGAACTAAATAACAAAAAAATAGTTGCTCATCAAGAAAATTTTCTGCTAATTCGGTTCCTTTTTCTTTTCCAGCTATCATTTCCAATCTAGTCAAGTGATATGCTATCGCATTGTCACTACCCTTCTTATCTTTGATCTCAGGATCAAACTCTTGTAGCAAAGAAGATTCCATCCGATCACTCTTGGTTCTAGCTCCCTCCTTCATTGCCGACATTTAATCGCAACATGATCGCTGTGTATTATAAATACTTGACCCAATATGTAAAGCCTGAATTTTTCACAGTTAAACACTCATTGTCGCGATCTCCTTTTCGTGGTCGAAAGTAGTTTTCAGGCCTCATTAAAGGCTTCGGTCGCATGCGATACGGCCTTGAATATCTTTTTCGCTTTTGTCTCCAATACGCCCCATTGCATAATCACTAAAGATTTCACACATAATTTCAAAATCATTGTCTGCCAGTATCAAATACGATGGGAGTTGTCACTAATCCGACTTAATTTCATCAAATGCGATCCGCATGTTTCATCAAAATCAAATTCAGATCATTTTCCAAATACTAATGGTCTTGAGATTTTCGAGAAGTCATTTACGAATCTTCTCAGGAAACTAAATACGCCCAAGGAAACTTTATCCCTTTGACTGTTGTAGGTGGCATGAGAGTTTTTATAACAACAACTTTGTCGGTCTATTTAACTAAAGAATGTAAATCTTGTGTCCTAAGACAATGCCTTCTGTTACCATAAAATGACATTTTTCCCAATTTAAAGCTAGATTTTTGTCTTGACACCTCTGAAGTAATGTTTCTAAAATTTTCAAACAATTCTCAAAACAGGATCCATACACTGAGAAGTCATCCATAAAGATTTCCATAACCTATTCTACCAAATCAGAAAACATAGACATCATACATCTTTGAAGGTGGCAAGAGCATTACATAATCCAAAAGGCATCCTTCTAAAAGCAAAGGTGCCATAAGGACATGTAAATGTAGTTTTCTCCTGATCCTCTAAGGTTATTGCAATCTGGTTATAACTAGAATATCCATCAAGAAAACAGTAATGAGAGTGCCCTGCTAACCTGTCCAGCATTTAGTCAATGAAAGGTAGAGGATAATGGTCATTTCTAGTAGTAGTATTTAATTTTCTATAGTCTATACACACTCTCCATCTTGTCACAGTTCTTGTAGGAATCAATTCATTCTTCTCATTTATGATCACAGTGAATCCTCCCTTCTTAAGAACCAAATGAACTAGGCTCACCTAAGGGATGTCTGAGATTACATATTTGAAGCCTGCATTTAGCCATTTCAGAACTTCTTTTATGACTACTTCTTTCATTACTAGATTTAGCCTTCTTTGATGTTCTATAGAGGTTTTAGCATTCTCCTCCAACAGGATCATGTGCATACAGATAGAAGGGCTGATTCATTTCAGATCTTCTATGGACCAAGCTATTACTTCCTTATATTTTCTGAGAATCTCCAACAGTTTTTGTTCTTCAAGCTCAGTCAATCCAACTGCAATGATGACTGGTTTTCCTTTTTCTGGTTGTAAGAAATCATACCTCAAATGTTCAAGTAATTCTTTTAGAATTAAACCCTATGAACTTTTGTTTACTTTAAAGATCTTCCTCCTCAGATAACTCGCCGGATTTTTTTGTATTATTTTCTTCAACACCGAATCATTTTCACTTAATACTGAGTCCGTAAATTCAACTTCAAGATGCTCAAGATACTGGAAATTCATCTCATTCTCATTCATTGAACTTTGAAAAATACAATTATTAGTCAGTTCAGAACTGATGGAAGTTTTTGTTTCTACAATCTCACAATCAACATTACTTAGTTCAGCCTATTTCAAACTGTGATTGAGATTGAAGTGCACTGCCTCATCTCCAACACTGAGAGTCAATTCTCCTTTCTTCACATCGATCAAAGCTGCTCCTGTTGCTAAAAAGGGTTTTCCTAATAGCAGTGGGACTTGTTTATCTTCCTCTATGTCAATGACTACAAAATCCACTGGGAAAATGAATTTTCCCACCTTGATCAGCACATCTTCTAAAATGCCCTCAAGATGGGTTAATGTTCTATCTGCCATTTGCAAGGTCATGGCTTTTGGAATAAGTTCCCCTAAACTTAGTCTTTTAGCAATAGACAAAAGCATCAAGTTGATACTGGATCCAGAATCACATAGTGTTTTTCCCATATCATCATGCCTAATTTGTGGTATAAATTGCCGCCCGGATCCCCGATCTCTCTCTAGCAAAGAATTCTCACCTCATCGCAGTCACGCCAGTTCACTATTCCTTATTCAACAATTTTTCTTTTTCTGCTCAATATCTCCTTCATAAATTTTGCATAAAGAGGCATTTGAGTCAATGCTTCTAAGAAAGGGATGTTGATCTCTATTTTCTTAAAAATGTTTAAGAATTTAGAGAATTGCTTTTCTAGCTTTGCCTTATGCAGCCTTTGAGGGAATGGAACTTGAGGTTCATAAGCCTTAACCTCTTCCTTTCTCCCTATAATCTCTTTTCTTACTTGTTGCTCTGGTTGCATCTTTGCTATTTTCTCTTCCTCTGTAGTTTCTGAGTTGTGCTGCTAAATTCTTCCTCCACTTCGTATAATCTCTTCCTGTCCTTCTTTCAACTCTTCTCTTCCAGCTTCCTGCTCACTCTTAGAGTTATCAAGTATACAAATCCCTTTGATTCTTCCTCAGGTCACTTGGAAATGAATCCTTGACCGATTCCCCGTGATAGTTAGAGCTAGTCAGCCTTACCCGAATCTCCGTGATTCTTCAAAGAGGTATCGTGTTAGCCAAACTTTGTCGTCTGAACTCGCAACAAGAAACTCGCTCATGTGGCGTTTGGGCAGCCTTTTGTTTTCCCCCATGAAAGCAAGCATCTGGTCTTCAAAGGAATTAGATCTCCTCTGCCTCTGATTTATGCTTTATGCCATGCTTGCTGTTGTTGTTATTGTTGTTGGAATCCAAGTGATACATGATATTGTTGCATATTCTGTCCAAGTCTGGGGCCCTGCCGTGCTCCTCCACCATATGAGAAATTCTAATGGTTCCTAAGCGCTGGTGTGTAATGAGTGGGCAGGCTCTGGCTCTCGCTTGGAGCTGTAGCTCCCGTTAGCATTCAGCACTCGGCCTCTCAACTTAGTAAGAACCCTCATGGCTCACTCCTTCTTAGCACTTTTCTTCTTTCTCCTTCATCTTATTTGGCTCCCCACTTCATGTGTAGTATGCATTATTCTCTCATGATCTAATTTGTTCATATTACTCAGATCCTAGCCTTTGTTCTATGACAATCATTCGGTTCAGATCAATCAAACCACTTCCCTTCAACCACACAAGCCCCGAAGCTTCGGGATGGAGCCTCAGGGATCAGATTCGCAAGGTCTTCAATTAGCTGCCTTGCCTCCTCTGCACTTCTTCTCTTAAAAGCCCCACAGCAGGATGCATCAATTATACCATTTGAGGCATAATTCAGCATGATAAAAATATATCCATCCGAAAGTGGTTATTAGATCTATTCCACATAGGCATCTTTAACAATCTCTTATATCTCCCATGCATTGTAGAGACTCTCATCTTCCCCTTGCTTGAAGACAATTATTTCTCCTCTTCTCTCAAAAGTTAGAGCTTGAGGAAAAAATCTGCTCATATAGGCCTCCACTGACTCTTCCTAGCTGTTCATTGATCCCACTAGCAATGAGTCAAACTGTCACACCCCTTCTCCGATCCGACCCGATTGGCGAGTCCGAACCAGATCCGGGATACTCACTAAATTATGATGCCCCCAGTTGGAGCTCTGTTATCAGTTACTATAACCACTAACTTGTGACTATTAAACTTGTTTTATATTCTGTCACAAAGGATACAAAATGACATATACAAGTCCCATATTTACTAGTGTTCAACATTTACATTGTTTGCAAAAAGAAACAAAAAGACTGATACATTATACCAAAAATCTTCCAATGGACCCCTATTGATGTGTCAATTTCGATCGCCGATGTGGATCGACTGCATCGCTTTCCTCTTCTCCTGTACCTACACGGATTGAACACCCGTGCTAAGCTTTACGCTTAGTGGGAACATAAGCATGGACAACCACCAATGGCGACTGTCACAAGCTTATACATATGCATTTTATATATATATATCTATACATATTTCTATAACTTTAATTCCTTATCATCTTATATTCCTATTGCATGTCCATCTTTTCCCTAATTGCTCTATGTCTTTGCATATCCTTTATCTATACTTTTTCAGATTCCTACTTCTATACTTTACCTATTCCTATAATTTGTTACGTGTTCATCTTTCACGCTATTATATGTCTTTTCATAATGTTCCTATTATTTGTCGTTACATATCATGTCTCTAGTCCGTCTTTTCATCTTTCTAGCTCTATGATTTATTACATTCTATGTACTATTACATATATCATTTCTTATATACTGCTTTATCATATATTTTCTTATACGATCTTGTATTGTCATATACTTTGCATTCCATAAGCCACTGACTATAGACACATTCACGATGCATTCGAGAGGGAATCTCACATGTTTGTCATTCAAAGAGCTATGTGATTCTCGCATTTAATATTATGATTCACTTTGATCTATAGAATTGACATCTACTTATTATTCGATGTGAATTCAGCCATGTTTGTCATCTGGGGTGAGTAATGTGATTTCATGTACTTGCATAATTTTGTCATGTAATTTCGTTTCATCTATACTGTCATATACAATTTGCATTTGTATTCTATCTATCATATACTTTGTGTATACTTTTCCTTCTTTTTATATTCATGTCTCAAAGAATTCAATTTTTTGTAGCGGATTGGGAAATAACTAGGTGTGTACTGAAGGTACTATCACCGTACGAAATGCTGATCTCGTCTATCTCAGACCAAGGTACTAATACCGTATTTGCGCGTTGATTTCTATCTATCAGGCGCACCCTTTCGCCACCTCGATCCAAACGGATCTATGTCATCGACCCAAAATGGGCCCCGAGACCGTCTATGTATCCGGGTCGCAAAGAATCAGATCTTCCCTATAGGCATGCCCCATCTATCCTCTACTGTAGTTCTAAGTGCATAATCGCCTTTATTACATTTTCAGATATCTCATAAGCATGAATAACTATTGTTATCATAATTGCTTATGCAATATATACTATCACACGACCAGATTCGCTCTCATATCTTTAGTTTCATTACGGTTCCTACATATCTATATAATACATATATTCATATTGTTTCTTCTATCATTTAGTTTTTGTCCTATCATATATCATGAATGCATCTATGCACTCTTTTGTTCATATATTCGTATATATATCATTATCTATTCATATCCCTTTTATTCGTTTCTATCATGATTTAGCTATTCTAGGACTTCCTATATTTCTATCATGTATGCTTTTACTTATCCATATATTCCTATCATACACGCTTATATTCATATATGTACCTATCATTCAGGTAATTTGTACCATTCCCGTACTTTGTCATCTTTTACTTATCTCTATCGTTTCAGCATTTACGCATTTCTATCATGTGTTCCTAGTATATTCTCTTATTCATTTTGGTATTGCTCCATCATATATTCATATCATTTAATCTTTATATGCATATGTGCCTATCATTCGTGTACTTTAGACTATCATATCTTATGACATGTTCCATCATATCTGAATATTTTTATGACTTATACCTATCATATCTTATGACATATCCTCATACCTTTCTATACTCTGTACATTATGAAACCTATGTATTCTTATTCCTCTATAGAATCCATTTTATTTAGAAATTGAATCATTCCAATTGATTATCCAACTCAAGTTATGACATTTTCTATGCTGAACTAGTCAATTTATCCATATTACAATTAAGGACTGTTAAAATATCTTCCATTTTTCCAGTAGTCTTTGTCTCCATAATTGACACTGGTTCTTCATACACCTTTAAAGCTAAGGTGTTAAGGGTTCTACTCCAACTGGAATCACCCAAATCGGAGCGCCGAAACTCAAGATACGACCTAGACACCCGGGACTACTCTATGTTCAAAACTGAAACCAGAATTTGGCTTGAACATGGCCCTACTTTGAATGCATTTTTGGGCCACTTAGAATCAGAATTTGATGATGCCTATTTCTATATGTTTGGTTCTCCTTGAAGTCTATTTTAATTAGCCACTAGAATCACTCAAATCGGATAAGAAATGAGCAAGTTATGGCTAAAATACGAAACCTGGTCGAAATAGGAACAGAGTTATTACATGCACCGTACACTCTAACTTGTAAATTTACATGTCACCTAAAATGACCGTATCCTAACATGTACCGGTACATGTTCAAGGTGTACTCGAGACATATCATCAAAATGCCTGTAATGTGTGTTTTCACCGTATTTTTTCCATATTTTGCTACCCAATCAACTCTATAATTTCTTATACACTTCAAAACCATTTCATATTCATCTCAAATCTCTTTTCTACTCAAATTATATTTTTATCACTTATCTTTCTTCCAAACTTTTCCATGAATTTCTCCTTAAAACCATTCTAATATGGGTTAAGACCCATACACAACCCAAATATGATGATTAGTTAGGGTTTATTCTAAACCCTAACTCAATTACTCTCAATTAACCCATGAATCCAATTTAAAAGAGAGGATTCTATAACTATCTTGTACCATATGGGGTTTTACCAACCCTATTTTCAAGAAATCCAAGGTTAGGATGCAATTCTATCAAAACCCTAGCTTGAGATGCTTATTAACCATACAAAGCCTTAAATTCCATAGATCCATATTAAAAGTCATGGTTCCATACCTTGCTTGATCTCCCCTCCTCCTCTTCTTCTTCTTCTTCTCTCCTCTTCCTCTTCTTCTCTCCTTCTCTTCTCTTCCTCTCTATACTGCCTCTCTCTTCAAAAAATGAGACCAATTTTTGGTCTTATCCAAATACTTGTTAAGGCTATGTTCATCTTTTACATTTTTAAACACTTTTCTCATTTTTGCAATTAAGCCCTTCTATTCTCTTCTATTCTTAATTTAACTTATGAAATTTCTATTTTTGCATCCAATCTATTCTTCTTATGTCATATATACCCTACTTGGATAAGTTCCACTTTTACCCTTGGCTTTCTTATTAATTCCGGGTCTCTACTCGTTTATTTCGAAAATTCATATTTAGCTTATAATATACCACTAAGCAAGTCCGGCGCTGGGGTATATTTAGGGGTGTTCCTGAGCTAGAAGTTCTTGCCGCATCCCTCGAGCTGAAAGGGAAGAGGCTGCGGCTTAACCAGTCACTTTTGGTCTCACCCCATTAAGTTTGATTATATTAGCCATCCTCATGAATCTTCCCATATGTTCATTGGGATCTTCAAATGGATGACCAGTAAACTGGTGTTGATGTACCATAGTAATCAATGCTGGCTTCAGCTCAAAATTGTTGGCTTCTATGGTAGGTTGTCTCACCACAGAGTACTCCTCTTGGATAATAAGCCTCCAAAAGTCCTCCATAGTAGGCCTCACGATGTCTCTGCTTCTTCTTGCTTACGGAGACCTACAGTCTTTCTCTTTTATTTGCCATACTTCTGGATTATGCACTTGTGATTTGCCTGGGTGCCAGTGTTCTCTCAATTTCAGTGTCTAGAGGCAATAGATCTATACAGTTTTTCTGTCATTTAAAATCTTCCTGAAATAGAAACACACTAAGATCAATTAGATTATGTGGGAGACGAGTTATCTCTATTTTAAGCTCATAGAAAAGTCGAGTAGCTTCTTTAGCTACTACCATTAAAACTGTTTTTGTGATTTTCTAAAATTTATAATAATAAAGAAAAATGTCCAAATTAGTAAATCCCTTTTTGGTTAGAATATTGATCTTTAAATTCATCAATCTATCCCCAACCAACGGCGCCAAAAACTTATTTAGACCAGATTATATATATACACAAATTAATAATACTATTACCAAAGGACTATTAGCTAATCTCAGCTGCGCCAAAACTTATTCACGAACCAAAGCGTATGATGCTTATTTGTATGCCAAATTTACGATCTTCATAGCCACTCAGAACTATTCGGTCGGCAGCGCCAAAAACTTGTTAGCAAGATTCTTGTGTAGACGAAAAGAGTGATTAGCTCCTTTTGTAAAATGTATTCATTAACAATTGAGTTGGTCTTGATTACTGCAAGTTCATAGGTCGTACAAGTAATAAAAGTGGATATTTAAAGTCCAGATATCGTTCCCACGAGGAATGATGATAAATCAAAAGACTAACTACCCCAACTACTCAAGATCATTACTATTTGAATTCTATTGTTATGATGATGACATGACTAAAAAGAATTTCAGTCCTAGATTCAATTCCTTAATATACATGAAAATAATTTTTAATAAAAATGGGTTTGGGAAGTTACTGAGTAAGACAAAACTGAATATAGATCAATGAGTCATAATCAATTTCTACATCTTATCGATTCATAGCTCGATATAAATTGGGCTTAGGGTTTGTCAAAAGTATGGTAGTATAGTTTGGATTTCTCCCTTAACCATATTTTTCATTGATTAAAGGTTCATATTCATTTATGAGACATGATTCTAATCAATTACTTGTAATTTGTAACCCTCTTTATAAGATTTAAGTATTTTTCATTTTCAGTACTTCATACCCATATCTTAGGACTGAAGAATTCTTGCCCCCATAGATAGGGTATTGCAATCATTCTCCAATTTGATTGATTCCTCATCCTTCATTTCTGATGAAAATTTTCATCTCCTTGATTAGATATTTGCTAACACGGGATACAAGAATCAATTCCAGCGAGAAGGGGAGAGACATGATTGAGTTAAAGCGTGCTTAACCAGCTATCATGATTACGGTAAGTTGGTGATCTATGTGAGTAACCCATCAGAATTCATTAGTTCCTTAGTATTAGTCTACCATACCCACAAAACACAACTCTATACTCTCAGGATTCTCCATCTCTGTGTCACTCAGAGGGCCTCCTGGAAATCAAAGTAAGATATAGGACCTTGCTTGGAGTCTGCGGTACTAGTGCTTCAGGAGCAAATAAATTCAAGAACAATACGATCAAATAAATTCAAAATTACAATTAAAGGCGTTCTTCCACCTTATGCATAAAAATGAATATCATCATTGACCCATTTCCAGAGAGCTAAACTTTTCAAAACTGGTTCACTCATATCAGTGACTAATTGATCAGGAAAATTCATTGAAATCATGAACGAAATGAAATAAATGAACTCTAGAAACCTTCCATCCTTCATTTGAAATCAGACAGTAATGAGAAAGATGATTTTATAAACAAATTCCAGCTCGAAGCTGCACTTCAGTTCAATACCCAAATCTAGAAATCTAAAATAATACCAATTTAAATCTACATTGAAACTCTACTAAAAATAACTCTACTAAAAAGAAAATAAAAGAAAAATAAAATATACAAGAGTTTTCAACTAACCAGACGTCTTGGAGTTGTGGAAGTTAGCACAATACTAGATCGTCTGTTATGAACCTCCCGATGTTGGGTTGCCTTGGGTGGTGTGTTGTGGATCCCAAATTACGGCTAAATTGGTCACTTTCGGTCATGACTTAGAAATTTACGCATGCAGCGAGTTTTTGATCTTTGTCTTTGGCCTCTGTCGTAGCATGCAGTCTTATGTCGCGACCTATTCTCTGAGCTCTTTCTTGGATTCTGTCACAACAAACTTTGATAATGTCGCCACAGAATTTTAGTGTAGCAGTCTTGTTCTTATCTCAATAGGAATGTATTATGTTGCGACACCAAACCTATTTAAAATTAGCTTCTCATGTCCTTCTGCATCTAGAGTCTGTCACGACATAATTTTCCTTGTCGCGAAAAACATTTTCCTTTTAAGCTGTAACTCTGTCCATGACAGGTTTCTTTGAAGTCATAGCAATTTACTATGCATAATAGGGAAACTCCTTAGTGTGACGGACTTTATATTCTCTAATTCTTGTCGCTTGTTGAGTTGTTTGTTGCGACATAAAAATATTTGTTACAACATGCTTGATTTGGCTAATCTTAGTTCTCATTCTATTTCTGTCGCGACCTAATTTTATTATGTCACGACCTAATTTTATTCTGTCGTGATAGAATTATATCATTTCATAGCTTTTATTGTCGCGACAGAAAATTCTCTGCTCAGCGATAAGTGCCTTCATTTCTTTACTATGTCAGCGACGCAGGTTTCTTTGTTGCTATTCTTTTTGTGTTGCTCTTCAATTCCTTGTCACGACAGAGAATTCACCTCCTTCATGTTTGGTTTGTCACGACAGAGATTTTGTTGCTCTTAGTTGTGAATTCTGAATGTTATGTCGCGACATGATAATCTTTGTTGCAACAAAAATTCCTCCTTGAGCTGGCTTGGTTTTGAAAACTTTGTCGCAACATAAAAACACTTGTCTCGATTGACTTACAATGTTCACAGGTCTTAGCATTTTACGTCTCGACATAATTGTCTTATCCTGACGAGTTCATCTGTTTGTCTTGACTTTTTATGTTCTGACGGAGGAATTGTGTGACACAACTCCTTTACTCTACTTGCGCGATCATTGTCGCGGCCCGAGGAGTTAGGAACTATCGCGACGGTCTTTTTTCCATTCTTCTTTAGCAATGCGGAACATAGAACTCTTTGTCGCAACAAAGATTCTATTTTTGCCTGAAGTTTATCCTGAACTTAGTTGCGACATATAGCTACTAGCTGCGACATAGTTCTTTTGGCATGCTTGAAATTGTGTCACGACATACAAAAACTATGTCGCGACAAAGACTCCTGCAATTTTCATATTTTCGCTTCTTTTCTGCTTGTTTTCTCTCATTTTTCAATTAATACCTGCAAAATACAAAGTTGGTTAATATTCCATAATTTGGAATACAAATAGAGCTGAAACTGTTAAAAACATGCCTGAAAAATGGATTAAAAAATAGATGAGTTTAAGACTCATCAGGAAGACAATACCTTTAGTATGGATTTTTGGGAATGTACGTTTTATGCAGGTTTTTTGGACATTTGGGCCATGTGTTGAAGGGTTTAAGCATTGTAGACCAATTATACAAATTGATGGGACTCACTTATATGGAAAATACAAGGGGAAGCTTTTAATTACTATTTCAATTGACGCAAATGGTCATATATTCCCCCTTGCATTTGTAATTGTTGAGGAGGAATCACAGGATAGTTGGTCTTGGTTTCTTATTGCATTAAGACGTCATTGTACTCAAAGAGAAGGGATATGTTTAATTTCAGATCGTCATGCTAGAATAAATGCTGCTATTAGAAATCCATCTATTGGATGGAGCGTCCCTCATGCACAACATCGATATTGTCTTAGACACGTGGTGAGTAATTTTAATAACAAATTTAGAAATAAGATTCTAAAAGACATGGCATACAGGTCTGGGGTGCAACATCAAACATGGAAATATGAGCGTTGCATGGAAGAACTAAAGCAATTGAATGCAAATAGTGTGACCTAGTTGTGAAACCCGGGAAAAATTCAATTTTTCTGAAAAATGGCAAAAGGGTAATTACCGTAATAGTGCAGGTGGAAAACCTTGAATTTTTCTAAATCTCAGATGACAAAATGAACTTCACCGTTGACTTCGTCTCGCAAAATCTAGTTTCCTAGTCTAATTTCATCAGATTCCAGACAATCGGAATTTCATGTTTTTTGAGGTATCGGGTGTCGGGTGACACATGTAGTAGTGCCACATGGTATGACCATGTGGATGTCACATGACACCTTAGGAGATGAACACATGGCATGATAGTCATGTGGTGTAGCAAATGACACATGGCACTTGTTGAATGGCTCATATGTAGTCATGTCAAGAGTATGAGGCTGCAGAAGCTTCCTCTCACTTAAGATAAAAAAAGGAGCAAACAACAAATCGGTGGGATATAAACCAAAAAAAAAGAAAGAAAAGAGAAAAGAAATAAAAGAGAAAAAGAAAAGGAAAAAGGGATAAGTGGCATGTGAAAAGAAGAAAGGAGGAATGTGGGATCCCACTTTGATCAAGTCAGGAGAGAGGTAAAAAGGAGAAGGAAAACAGGAGAGAAAGGGGAAAGGGGAAAACGGGAAAGATAAGATTTTCCCGGCATTCCGATGGTCAAAGTCACAATCGAGAATTAAAGTGTCCACGTGAACGCAGCCACGCCGGGTACCAAAACAAAGTGTTTTCTGGTCAAACTCCACAGAGGTAGGGCTTTCCTACTCGATGATTCTCGCTTAGCGGTCATTCAATGGCTATTTGGCATGCCTAAGCGAGGGTCGGGCTCCATGACAAATAAACGAGATATGGGTGATTTAAGACTGATTTATCAGTCTGTACTATTTCCCGGAGCTATTGTTTTGGGAACTAGGTAAGAATCAGGAGATGGGGCTATGTATAGCCGGAAAATGAAATTAATTGATGGTTCAAACCAGAATAGTTCATGGTTGTGAGGGACGGAGTTGTACCCTATTTTTTGGATCCGAGATCTAGGATCATTATGTGTGTCACGCTTTCCATTTGAATGACAAAATGAAATCAGGTTGTGAATGATGTTAATATATGCTTATTTGATGTGCTAAGATGGATTACATGATGGATGTAAATTATATGTAGAAAATATGATTATCCATGATTTATTGATGTTGCATGTAGCTCTCATCATGCATGTAACATGAATTAGCATGTAATGGCATTCTCACTATAGCGCACTGGGACACCACATATTATCGGGTGTGTGCAGAACAGGGTCATTCACCATTCTTGGTGAATAGGTGGTGGGCTCGGTAATGGGACAATGTCTAAGAAAATGAGTCTCACGATTGCATAGCATGAAAAGGAAAAAAAAATACGTGTGTTGGGCAGAGCAAGTTAGGAAAAAAAATACGATTCTTTCATGGTTAAACATGATCACCGGCGGTGAAAGACCGTAAAAATGTTGGAAAGGCACGCGACGTCCTGCTATGTAAACCCAAAAATCCATGGCCCACAAATGCATAAACACACGAGATTTGATTATATCAAATGAACATTGGAGGTTTGTCCAATGGGTTATGAGTTTTAAAAACAAACAAAACAAAGGTCAAGAGCTTCGAGAAAGGGTCATCGGGTGAAACACCAATGACAGGTTTTCACACTTGGCATTTGCATGTGTGAGAGATTCTGTGAGACTTCTGGACATGGGATAGTGAGTCACATCTCATCCATAGCACGTAAACATTTGAGTAGGAATGTGCATATTTTTACTGAATGTGTGTTTTCCATCACACAAGACTTGTGCGAGTACCAGAGTGAAAATTCCTCTACTCGCTATCGCTTCACCCATCGTGGGAAAACAAACATTTCAGTGTCAGAGGTACACACCATGTGAGGTGGACACATTTGAGGTCTTAGTTAGGAAGAAGGCTAAATTTTGGCTTTGTTATGTAATCAAATTCCTGATTTATCCAGCTTTCTATTTATGTAAAAGAAAATAGTCAGAATTAAACCTTACTGTATGATTAATACAGTTTGGCAAGGTTTTTTTTCCAAGTTTCATGTTGTCTTGTAATAAAAAGGTTATTGTATATCGAATTTAAGGTGTTTAGAAAGAAGAAGAAAAAAGGTTGGAGATGCAAGAAAGGCCTAAAAAAAGGCTATTGCATGTTTGGGTCATGACAGGGAATTCCTGGTCGCGATGCAGTTCTCAATTCTGCTCAGGCAGAATTCGGTCGTGACATAGCTTGGCCCTATTTGCTATGAACCATCTAACATGGCTTCTTCTGCCAGTACAAGGGTTCTAATTTTTTCATAACCATGTTATGTATTCGAGGTTTTCTGTCGCCACCGAGACTCCGCCAAGACAAGAGGTTAGGTGTCGGTGACGTAGTTTAGCTCGCGTTGAATTTCATGTCACAACCGAGTTTGGTTAAGACCAAGGGTTGTTCTTGTCACGACATGGTATTTTTATGTCACGAATGGAATATTATGTCACGATTGTTCCGCGCTATAAGGTTTCCTTGTCACGACAAAGATATTTTAGGTCGCCACTTACTTGGCTAAGACAAAGGGTTTCATAGCTCCGGGACAAAGCATTTTCAGGTCGCAGTCGGTGTGGCCAAGACTAAGGGACCTTGTGTTGCAACAAAACAATTTGTGTCTTGATAGATTTTGGCTGAGGCCAAGGAATTTTATGTTACGATAGAAATATTTTATGTCACAACAGGATTTCATAGAGTGGTGTCGCGACAGAGTGTTTTATGTCGCACCTACCGGCTAAGGGAAAGGAGATTTCGTCACGACATAAGGTTTTATGTCGCGACTGAGTCGGGTTCAGCCGTGATTTTCTTATCGCGACATAATGTTTTTATGTCGCGACAAAGTTGGCAATGGTGGAGAGGCTTTATGTCGCGACATAATATTTTATGTCGCGATTAGCCGCCATGACAGAAAAGCTCACGCACACGATAAAGTCATGTCATGCGCTGCGACGACAAGCAGGGAGGCCGTGGTTAAGGTCACACAGAGGAGGCCAAACATGGTGACAGATCAGAAGTGTTGACGAAAAACAAACCCCAGGATTTGGGGCGTCACACTAGTTTTCAAAGCTGGGAGCACTGGAAAATAGGCTCAAGTATAAGGATCAAGGTTATCGATATGGGTGGATGACTACAAATATTACTGAATGCATATATGGGGTGCTTAATGGGGCACGAATGTTACCTATTAGTACACTTGTTCAATTAACTTTCTATCAATGTGTATTATACTTTGACACTTGTAGAGGTGAGATACGTGCTAGAATGACATGTGGAGATATGTATAATGAATATGTAGTTAATAAATTCACAAGAGCTAAAGCCAAGACTAGTGGACATACTTTTCTTATCATCTCTCGAAATAATCAAATGTCCGAAGTAATTACAGCTCTACATGGATTTTACATGGATAAGTGTGATTCGTGCCATAGTAGGTGTGCAAGAATCAACAATATTTGTAACCTAGCTCTCTGACTACTAGCAAAGCCATCAGGTGAAGAGTACTGGCTTCTAGGGTCGAACACGGATGGGCTTTGCAATAAACGAACATTTGCTGTTGAGGTTCAGAATTAAATTTGATTTTAAGGTTTTGTAAAACAAGGGGGTTTTGATGGTGAAAACCTGAAATAAACGTCAAATAAGAAAAATAATAAAAGAGACTTCCAAAGCACGTGATATCGGGACAGGATCCAGGACAACCGAGGGCTCTGTGGTCATTGCCATTGGGGAGTGATGACCTATAGCCATCTCCGAACCGATCTTCATGTAGCTATAAAACTAACCCTTATTAAATTTCTTCCATCGGTATTCATCGGTCGTTAATGTTCTCGCTCACTAAACGGAAGTCTCCTTGACTCACATTAAGAATGTGGGTAATAAATGATAACCAATGAACATCACGAGATCTAGTAATAAGCATCAAGTGAGTGCACCCAAAGATTACAAGTACTCAACCATTCAACATGAATCTAAGGGATCGCAAACCTAGAGTTAAAAGGAGAACACGACACGTGGAGTACCGCAAGAAAAACAAAATTTACCATCCCCGCTCAGATCCAACACCTAGTACCTTCGCTTCAAGGAGTATGGGTTTTAGCCGCCATCCGGATAGGTGTCGGTCGCCCGTGAAATGGAAGAAAACAAGTTAAGTGAAGCGAAGAAGCTGAAAGTCAAAGCTTCCCGTCGTTTCTATTGATTGATGGATCCCTTTTACAATAGCTTGACTGAGCTTATATAGTGCTCAGAGCAAGGGAAATTACAAAAAAAACCAAAACCAAAAGCTATTACAAGGGATAAAATGGGAAGAAACCAAAAAAATGCAACAAAAAGGTCACAACGTCAAACTGCAGGAGAGGTGAACAAAGTGGTCGAGGGGTGGAATAGTGTCATGACAGAGTGTCACAAGAGCACCCCTATAATGCTCCATTTTTCTTCACTTTTGCTCTCTTTCCTTTAGAATCTGATCCGCAACGATGAGCTCCAACTCCTGCCCTTCGTGGCTCACCGACTGTATAATTCGTGGCCTGATTATCTTACAAAACCACAAAATTAGCCAAGTACAAAATGCGACGTAGAATAGCGTGGACCTTAATGTGCATCGGGTTATTTATTGATTAGCAAGCACAAAAAGCGCCAAACCTTAAATAAATTGTGGTTCAAAATAGCACTTTTTGAGCACTAATCAAAGTGGCATAACAAACAAGTTGTTAAGTTGAATGAAGGTACATGTAGTTGAAATAAGTGGCTATCATTTGGCATCCCATGCTCACATGTGCTAGCAGTTTGCGCTCATATGAGAATTGACAATTGGCAATTTGTGAATAAATACTATATGATGGACACATATGCTAATAGTTATGCAGTTGAACTTAATCTTATTCCACATGATGATTATTGGCCATATCCTGATTTTCCTATTCTCTATCCCCGATTCACAAATGATTAGGGATAAGGGGCGTCCAAGATCATCAAGGATAAGGAATGAAATGGATTTGAAAGAACCAAGTGTTAAGATTCGATGTGGCTTATGTAAAATAGAGGGACATAATCACCATAATTGTCCCAAAAAGAATGGAGGGCAATCCTCCAATCCCCTTCCTCAAGGAAATTAAGTAAGAATTTTATTCATTTTCTTAATTATATATTTACTTAAATGCATTTAATTTTTCCATATTGGAAATGTGATTAATATTAATTCTTACTTACTCTATACAAGTCTGACCGCATGATGGAGCCAAGACCTTTGGATTCTTCAGTTTTGCATGAACAACGTACACATAGGTCTTCTCGCTCGGAAGGTGCCGCACTCATGGGAAGCCTATCGTCGACGTCAAGCTAGCTTTCATCGAGCAGTGCTCGATACTTATATTCCATTGTTACAGCAAAGTGTGCTTCTATGGTGTTGCTCGTTTAGGATTCATTTCCCTATACTGACACATTATTACTGCCTTTGTTGAGAGATGGCGACCAGAGACTCATAAATTCCATTTACCTCAGCAGATAAAAATTTATCACACTTAAGACATTACACTTTCTTGATTGCCATTTGATGGAGTAGCAAGATCGCGCACATCTCTTCATTAGAGAGATGTTTGTCATTCTTTGTTGGGACTCAATCCAAGGGATACGGATTTAGATGGACAAACACTTTATCTTGGTATGGTTGAGTCGAGCTTTCCTAGTTTGGCACTGATGCTGAAGAGACTATTCGACGATAAGGATAGGGCTGATATTTGGCAAATTTTATTGGAGGTTTCCTTTCAAGAAAGTCTAGCGATATATGTACTTATGTTTTTACCTCCTATAAGATTTCAGGTCGGTCGTTACAATGTAGTGAATATCAGCTTGGCTTTATCGACAAATAAGTCACGCTTCGCATTGATACTCCCGACATATTCGGGGCCATTGATATTACTCAGATAGAATATGTGATAGGTTTCCATACATTGCACCTAATTGTTTGCATATAACTCCACATGATGATTGTTTACCCTAGAGTCACCCGGCCATTTGGTATATATGCAAATTACCATTAATGTTACTTACATGATCCACTAAAAATCATCTTTTATGTTTTATGATCTTAATTCAAAATTACATAAAGCCTCATCTTATGTTTTATTTATTTATTTATACGTATGGAAAGATGAGTATTCGACCACCTCATTATCTATGGCATGTTTTATCATAATATAGGTACGCTTTGATCTATTTACGCCATCAGTGATAAAACGTTGACTTCTTTACTTTAACTATTTTCTTTGAACAATTTCCAAACTCTTGATTAAAAATAACAATTTTTTTTATTTAACAACAGATTATATGACAACCTTATGATGATGATGATGTGAGTGGTGGACTTCCTGATTATTGTGTAGTTGGGAAAGATCTTTGGTGCACTATATTACCATTGATATGTTTCCGCATTGTTGAATGGCATAGACCTAATCGTGTTATGCGACGGTTTGGGTTTTGGTAGGGGATTCTTCGACCATGTGACAATGATTCAAACTTACATAAATGTGATTTGAAAGGTAGGCATGATGTTGATTGGACTGAACGACATGGAGAGTACATTCGACGATGGGCATTTAGGCACGATCATATTGCTTGGGATCATATGACATTTGGTCCACTAGGGTATCATGATCCATACATGGTTTGGTATCACTTAATTACTATTCGATTTCTTACTTGTACTAGGTCCTTCCATGAGCTATTGGTAATTTTCATGTCTCATACATTTATTATATTATATTATATTTTTAAACATTTGAACTCATATTTTATGTGGTTTGCAGACTAGTAGTATTAATCAAATACATGATATTGCACCTTCAGAGGATATGCGTATCCACATATTATATACTACTGTATTGGAGGCTATACATGAAATGGATCACTTACATGTTCCATATAGCATTGGTGTAGTTACACAAATCCAACCTTCGTCACGAGGCGTGCGAACCAGAGGACAAGGGTTACATGGGAGGGGAACTAGACATACTCCAGTTGTTTCAGATACACCATCGATTGATATTAGGGCACCACATCCTAAACCTCAATCTAGAGGTCCATGAACCAAAGGAGAGGAAGCTCATAGGATGAGGACTAGTCATATGTCTGATCTTCTAGGTGCATCATTATCTAACATTAGCCCACTACCTATGGAGGACACTCATATTACACTTGTGGAGGTTTCATCCACACCACTTGTAGTACCACTTGTTGCATCATTTACCACACAAACTACTGGAGGCTATGTCCACGATGAGGAGTCGGGGCCTCACATCAATGTTGATCAAGAGAGACAAGATGATAATCATGGGCGAGAACGTGGTAGGAGATGTGGGAGGAGATATGGTCGTCAAGAACATGGGAGGGTGCACGCTAGTCCCATAAAACCAATGGTTGGACATCATGGACGTCCAATACAAAAAAGGAAGGCTCATTCGCGGTGGGTACCTATCAACATGTTACTAGATTTACCAGATTCGAGTATTGTTAGTTTTTTAGATGTTGGTACATGTAATGTGTATTTTGGATACTTCTACTTATAATTCATGTTTTGGATATTATTGGTACTTTGGATGTTTGTTATAGTCTATTGGAATGTGTTGACTTGGTTAATTTGGTTTGATTGATATTGGATAAAATATTGATCATGATATATACATGTGATAAATTTATGATTTGTATTAGAGATGAAGTGTTCAATATAAAATTTGTCTTATAGGATGGTCTAAAGGTGTCTCTTGAAGCAACACTTTTAGAATAATTGTTGTTTATAAAATAGTGCAAAGGTGTCTATTTAAAAGATACTTTCAGTGTAAATTGAAAATTTACAAAATTTTGAAGGTGTTTATTCAAAAGACACTTTTAGTGTAAATTGAAAATTTTCAAAATTATGAAGATGTCTCTTCAAAAGATACTTTCAACGAAATAATGCAAAGGTGTCTCTTCAAAATATACTTTCAGTGTTAATTGGAAAATTTCAAAATTATGAAAGTGTCTCTTCAAAAGACACTTTCAACGAAATAGTGCAAAGGTGTCTCTTTATAAGACACTTTCAGTGTAAATTGAAAATTTTCAAAATTATGAAGGTCTCTCTTCAAAAAACACTTTCAACAAAATAATGCAAAAGTGTCTTTTCAAAATATACTTTCAGTGTAAATTGAAATTTTCAAAATTATAAAAGTGTCTCTTCAAAAGACACTTTCAACGAAATAGTGCAAATGTGTCTCTTTAAAAGACACTTTCAGTGTAAATTGAAAATTTTCAAAATTATGAAGGTGTCTCTTCAAAAAACACTTTCAACAAAATAATGCAAAAGTGTCTCTTCAAAAGACACTTTCAGTGTAAATTGTAAATTTTCAAAATTATGAAATTGTCTCTTCAAAAGACACTTTCAACGAAATAGTGCAAATGTGTCTCTTCAAAAGACAAAATTGTAAATTTTCAAAATTATGAAGGTATCTCTTCCAATAACACTTTCAACGAAATAGTGCAAAGGTGTCTCTTCAAAAGGCAATTTCAGTGTAAATTGAAATTTTCCAAAATTTTGAAGGTGTCTCTTCAAAATATATTTTCAGTGTAAATTGAAAATTTTCAAAATTATGAAGGTGTCACTTCAAAATACATTTTCAATGAAATAGTGCAAAGGTGTATCATCAAAAGACACTTTCAGTGCAAATTGAAAATTTTCAAAATTATGAAAATGTCTCTTCAAAAGACATTTTCAATGAAATAGTGCAAATGTGTCTCTTCAAAAGACAATTTTTAGTGTAAATTTAAATTTTTCAAAATTATGAAGGTGTTTTTTCAAAATACACTTTTAACGAAATAGTGCAAAGGTGTCTTTCCAAAAGACACTTTCAGCGTAAATTGAAAATTTTCAAAATTGTGAAAGTATCTCTTCAAAAGACACTTTCAACGAAATAGTGCAAATGTGTCTCTTCAAAAGACACTTTCAGATGTAAATCGAAAATTTCCAAAATTTTGAAGGTGTCTCTTCAAAAGACAATTTCAGTGTAAATTAAAATTTTTCAAAATTATAAAGGTGTCTTTTCAGAAGACACTTTCAACGAAATAGTGAAAAGTGTCTCTTCAAAAAACACTTTTAGTGTAAATTGAAATTTTCAAAATTATGAAAGTGTCTCTTCAAAAGACACTTTCAGTGTAAATTGTAAAAAAATGTCTCTTCAAAATATACTTTCAGTGTAAATTGTAAATTTTCAAAATTATGAAAGTGTCTCTTCAAAAGACACTTTCAACGAAATAGTGCAAATGTGTCTCTTCAAAAGACAATTTCAGTGTAAATTGTAAATTTTCAAAATTATGAAGGTATCTCTTCCAATAACACTTTCAACGAAATAGTGCAAAGGTATCTCTTCAAAAGGCAATTTCAGTGTAAATTGAAATTTTCCAAAATTTTGAAGGTGTCTCTTCAAAATATATTTTCAGTGTAAATTGAAAATTTTCAAAATTATGAAGGTGTCACTTCAAAATACATTTTCAACAAAATAGTGCAAAGGGGCAGATTATCAACACACTTTCTGCAAATTGAAAATTTTCAGTACTATGAAAATGTCTCTTCAAAGTTATTATTTGTTAGGTTGTTAAATGTGTCTCTTCAAAAGACAATTTTTAGTGTAAATTTAAAATTTTCAAAATTATGAAGGTGTTTTTTCAAAATACACTTTTAACGAAATAGTGCAAAGGTGTCTTTCCAAAAGACACTTTCAGCGTAAATTGAAAATTTTCAAAATTGTGAAAGTATCTCTTCAAAAGACACTTTCAACGAAATAGTGCAAATGTGTCTCTTCAAAAGGCACTTTCAGTGTAAATTGAAAATTTCCAAAATTTTGAAGGTGTCTCTTCAAAAGACAATTTCAGTGTAAATTAAAATTTTTCAAAATTATAAAGGTGTCTTTTCAGAAGACACTTTCAACGAAATAGTGAAAAGTGTCTCTTCAAAAACACTTTTACAGAATCAAATTTTTCAAAATTACGAAAGTTGTCTCTTCAAAAGACACTTTCAAGCAGTAAATTGTAAAAATGTTTCTTTCAAAATATACTAAAGGTAAATTGTAAATTTTCAAAATTATGAAAGTGTCTCTTCAAAAGACACTTTCAACGAAATAATGCAAAGGTGTCTCATTAAAAGGCACTTTCAGTGTAAATTGAAAATTTCCAAAATTTTGAAGGTGTTTCTTCAAAAGACATTTTCAGTGTAAATTAAAAATTTTCAAAATTATGAAGGTGTCACTTCAAAATACACTTTCAAATAAATAAGGTACGCTGTTTCAAAAGACCACAGAATTAAAATTTTCAAATACGAAATTGCTCTTCAAAAGACACTTTCAACGAAATAGTGTAAATGTGTCTCTTCAAAAGACACTTTCAGTGTAAATTTAAAATTTTCAAAATTATGAAGGTGTTTTTTCAAAATACATTTTCAATGAAATAGTGTAAAGATATCTGTTCAAAAGACACTTTTAATGTAAACTAAAAAATTTCAAAATTATGAAGATGTATCTTCGAAAGATACTTTCACCAAAATAGTACAAACGTGTCTCTTCAAAAACACTTTTAGTGTAAATTAAAAAATTTCAAAATTATAAAAAGTGGCTTTTCAAAAAATACTTTCATCAAAATAGTGTAAATGTGTATTTTCAAAAGACATTTTCAATGTAAATTCAAAATTTTCAAAATTATGAAGATATATATTCAAAATACACTTTCAATAAAATAATGTAAAGATGTTTTTTTAAAAAATATTTTCAATATAAATTAAAAAGTTTTAAATTTTAAAAAGTATCTCTTGGAAAGATATTTTCTAGGTGACATAAATTATATTAAATTTAGGAATATTTTTAAACCAATTTGAATTTTTTTTATTTTTTTTAACTAAATGTTTGACCTCTCTAATATGATTTTGATCTAAATTGATCCGTTTAATTATTATATTAATTAATTAACTTATTTAATATGTTATTTGTGTTTAATATAGATTATTAATTATAATTCATATTATTTTAAATAATAAAATTAATGAATATGTTAAATTTAATAAATTATTTGTGTTAAACATGAATGATTAATTATAATTTTTATTATTTTAAATAATCAAATTAAATTTCCATTATATTCATGCTGACACTAATACTTAATAATAAATTGGCTAGCTGGAAGCGCCGAATGTTGCATATTTATTATTCGTGTTAGGTTTTGGTTGACGAATATTGGTACGATTCGTACATTGACATGACACAAATATTTGCACCCTCCTAAAGCCCTAATCGACAAAGTCCTAAAGCCCTAATCGATGAAGTAGAAAACCGGAGAGAAATAGAAAAAGAGGTCAGCCACATCGATACTTTATAGCTTATAAGCCTTAATCCAATACACCATGACTTTTATAAATTTTTTTAAAGTCTTAATTGAATACACCATGACTTTTATATATATTTTTAAAATCTTAAAATCTTAATTCGACATACTCAATACTTTTATGAGTTTTTAAGTTTTAATCAAATACAATTCATAATCTTTTATAAAGTCTTTAAAAATCATAGTACAATACAACATTATTTTTATAAATTTTTTAATTATATGAAAGTTATTAAAAGTTGTAATCCAATACAACCTCTTAATTCTTAAGTTGAATGGTAGAGATTAATAATAATAATGTAAGGCCCCCCATCCCATTTGACTAGACATGAAACCATTAATTTAACAATGCTACAATATTTTATTTCATGGGAGGAGCCAGGATACCATGAACAACGTAACTGCGCCAAACTAAAGGCCCAAAAACAAGAACTTAAAAAGTTGTTCAACTAGAAACAATTATAGAAAATATATCTCACACCTTCAAGAGTTGCAGTGTGTTAGAGAAAGCAATGGCAATCCAGTCCAAGTCAACTGGGGACCAGCGCGTTTGGTTGATCTCAGCCGTTGAAGCGTACCACATGATGGGGTCCACTTCGACTGTAGGGTCCAATCGAAAAGCGTGGCTCGCCACGTCCCATATCAGAGCCCGGGAATCGTCGCCAACAGAGCAGAGATGGCGGCCGCCGCCCGGAGCCCATGTTACCGCGTTCACACTGGTCTTATGCTTCTTCAGTTCCAATATGGGGGTCGTCGGAAACCTAATGTCTAAAATCACCACTTTATTACTGTCCATTCCCACCGTGGCTATAAGCTTTGGGTCACCTTTGTTCCACTCTAACCTCAACAAAGGACTATCCGGAATGGGATTTTCGTATATGATCGTCGATCTCTCCTTGTTTCTCAAGTCAAAAATCCTAGCCGAACCGTCACCGGAGACTGACGCAAAAATCCCAATCCCACCCCATGAGATATCGTACACTTCCTTATCATGCGCCACCAGTTGAGTGTCCACAGCCTCCCTCTCCACGTCCCATATGGTGCACGTGGTGTCGACGCTGCACGTGGCAATCCGGCGTGCATCCAACTCGGTCCAGTCGAAGGACGTGATGGCCGAGTTGAACTCGCTCTTGTTACCATTCAGAAGTGCCTTTAGCTCGATACGGTCGTCGTGGATCTCCCATAGCCGGAGATAGTCTCCGGAGGTGGCGATGATGTCCGGGTTCATGCCGCCCTCGGACGGGAAGAACATTAGTTTCGTGGGTGAGTATGGGTGGTCGAACACTAGGCGGCTGTCGGCGGAGAAATCTAATGTTTCTTGGTTGAACTGCACCACCTCCACCTTATTGTTGTAGTCTTCCAGAAAACTCCCGACGGCCAGCCGCGATTTCTTGTCTCGCCGGACCGACCATCCTAATGAATAGATCGGCCATTGCGCCATGTAAGTGTGGACGCATGGCTTCTTATCCACCGGCTTTTGCATGGTTAGTTCTGCTGCTGCACCACTCAAACAAAATGCCAAGTCATCAAAATTTGAAAGAAATATTTTGGTTAAAAATCCTCAGATAATCCAAATTTCGTAAATCTAACCCTTCTCATCGTTTTTCTCTCCTTATCTAGTAATAACTCATTTTGGACAAAAATACTTCTTACCATTTTTATGTATTTATAATTTTATATATGTCTTGTAAAAAAAAGGTTATTCTAACAATTAAATAATAAGGACATTTTTTGTTAAAATGAGGTCAAAAATTGATGAAGGGTAATGACATGTTCGGTTTTTTTTTTTTTTAAATTGTTCTTGAAAATAATTTTTGAAAAACATAGAGAATATTATTTTGGTGTTATGTGAAAACTCTTTTTGTTATTAATTTGAATTTAGTATTTTTCGTGTTATGTGTTTTCGATAGCAAAAAAAAAACCGAGAACCAAATATGTCCTTCATATTTTTCTTGTTTTTACAAACAAAAATTTGTTTTGAAAAACAAAAACCTAATGGTTCTTAGATTTAAGAAATTCACTTTTGTAAAGGACTTTAAATCAAATCACTCAGTTTGAAAAGAATAGATATTGACCATGTCAACCTATTATTTTTATCAAAGTTGCAGACGTCAAAGTTAAGACTAAAATAATTAAATTTTAGATGCCAATGAAAACCATTCACCTAACATTCTTCTATGTTACACGAGTACACGTTTCTAATGTACCAGATATCATGGCAAGTGCGCCACGGCACTTAATAGAGATTCTAGATCTCAAGTACCGTTCCATGGGGAACCATATCCTTAGCACTGGGTAACCATTATAAATATCTTCGCTTATCTAAAATCAACATTTAAACTATATTTTCGTCTTAAAGTCACTTTGAGATTAACTATGTTTTTATCTGTAATACTTCCAAAGAATTGAAGATTTAAAGCTTATCTATCCTAATTATCTCAATTTTACCTTTTCTTCTTTAATAATTACACGCGTGATACTTTATCCATTTAATACCCATACATTATAAATTTTCATTACATGCAAACTTAAATTTTCATCCTTCAAACACTTACTGTTAAATGGTCAGCTTCTAACAATATTTGACAAAAATTATTAAAATATTCATTGCTAATACTTTGCTCCCATTATCGTCTAATCATTAAACTGATTTTTCAATTTAGCATCTATATTTAACCTTTTACTCCATAGCTGGAAATGCTACTACAATGGTAGGATAACCGGCTCTACTTTTAGATACTGCATCTGTATAGCATGACATTCGGAATAAAAAGGAGAGTTACTTGATTCTCCAAAAAAAAAAAGGAGTCACTTCATTTGAAGAAAAAAAAAATGCAATTGTAATTTGCTGGTACATGTGTTTGGGCAACTAAATCTGCCTCAGATCTAACAGGAAATTTAGTGACGAGCTCTGAGTTTATTACGGTCCCCTTTGTAACATTTTAGAATTTGGTTTTTTAATTTTTGAAAAGTAAATGAAAAAGGAGCTTTTAAATTTATATCGTTTGATAAAGTTTTAATAAAAAAGTACATGGTTTCAAGAAAGAATAGGAAATATGCCTTACAAACGATAGGAGTTTGGAAAACTGTTTTTCTTATTTAAGTCTTAAAACTGTTTTGAAAAGCTGATGTTAAAAAACCATGATGTGAAAACTAGCTTTGAAAAAACAATTAAAACTGTTTTTAAGACCCATATAAAAAACCGTACTTGAGGTATAGCTCAAGCGATAAAGGGTTAGATGAATATACACTTTCGTTGATCCTTAAAAGAACAATATAATAAAAGTAAATAGATAAAAAATGAATTTGTTTTTGAAAAACCAATCTTTCATTACTATGTTTGAAAATATTCTAAACACGCACACATCTTTTCATTCCTTGCTCTTTCTTTATAGTCAAGGTCGAGACAGACAGTAATTTGTAAGATTAATTCAGCCAGCCAGCCAACATTTCTGCCAGACAAAGTTAAAGAAAGAAACCCTTTTCTGGGAAGAAGGGAAGAAGATAAACGAAGAAAAGGTTTCATGACCTCCTTTTGACTGAATAATTAAGTGCGGTGGGTTTTTCTATTTCTTTCTCCGGAAACAAACAGAGAAGAATAGCTGAAACTTTTCATTCTCCTATATCCCAATAACTAAACTCTCTACTGACATGAAAAACAAAAAGAAAGATATATAAAATAAAATACTTACGTTGCTTGAGAATCGCAGTCGGAAAAGCTCTGCCTCCTACAAAACAAAGACGCGACCGTTCCAGAATCCACAGAAGGTGGGAGGAAGATGTCGACGAGAAGAAGGCATTTGGTGGAAGAAAAAGAATCGAAGGGAGAGAAGGGAAGGTGAAGCTAATAGTCAATCACAAGGGCCACTTACGCTTGCCTTCCTTTCCTTCAAACTTGGTCTCATCAATTCCACCCCAAGTTGCCCCTTGTCACGCGTGTTGTACGTTTTTTTTACGATAATTTACCCTTTGACTTCATGAGTATGATCGAAGGTACTCTTACAACTAAGCTCACATAACCAAATTATAGTTTTAATTAAGTTTGACTGTTAAATATATGAGCTAATTACATACCAAAGTATACAAGTGAATTTAATGACCAACTAAACTCTATTATAAATATAACATTATATTTAGGTTTAGGAAATAAACTAATCTTAGAAGGAAAGAGAATTTGTGTTCAAAATCTTAAAGCAAAAGGGCGTTGGATTGTTATTAAAGCCCAAACTTTATGATCAAGACCTGTAAATTGGTTATTACTTGAAAGATTTACGAATCAATTCATTTCTGGTTAATATGTATTTCATATTTTGCTTCTGTTGCATATAAAATCATAGATTTATAGAAAGATGTCTCAAGATTTCAACATCTAGTATCATAACGTGTTTCTTAGATTCTAGATCTAAAATCTTGAGATTATACGTATATAAAAATAAATTTTAATTTTTTTTTATTTGATCTATATTCCTATCTGCTTTCGAAATTATTTAAACAAAAAAAAAATCATCTGCATTTGTTTTAAAGTTAGCAACTTTATCTATTTTTTTGTGAAGCATCAATGCAATTATGAAATATATGTTTGGCTGTTACATCAAAGTGTTTCATACAGTTTTTGATATGTTTAACTACTTGCTTGATACACGGATAATTCATGTTCAATGCTTGATTTCTAGCAATTGTTTTTAAACAAGGAAATATATTTTTGTAGTTATTCACCATATGATGAGTTTTGTTTTGGAAAGTCAGAATAAGGGTCTTAACGTATTTTCTTTTTCTTATGAAAACTAGTTATTCCGAAATTTTGAATATCCTAAATAAATAATTTGACATATTTTGGATTATCCATTTTTTCTTGAGTTTTTGCAATGAGAAAAATCCTAGATAAATTAGTTTTAATTAATTTTGAATTTTGAACCTTAGGATTAAATTTATATTTACAAGTAAACTATCCTTAATGAATGATTGAGTAATAGATATATAATTTAATTTATTATTATGAATTAAATTATATTTTTTAACAAAGGATTATAACAAGAATAGATAAATAATTTAATTTATAAATAGGAATTAAATTATATTTTAATAATATTTATCTTTAATAAATGTTAAATAGATAACTAATTTAATTTATTATTATGAATTAAATTATAGCTTTGCCAAGCTCTATCTTATACAGATAATGTTAAACATATAAATACTAATTATTATATAAAATTAAATTATATTTCCAACAAGATTTATCTAGATAAATGTTATAACAGAGATAAATAATTAATTTTATTATTAGAAATTAAATTATATTTTAACAAGATTTATTTTATAAATGCTAAATAGATAAATAATTTAATTTATTCTTATGAATTAAATTATATTTTAACAAGATGGATAATTGTTAAATAGATATATTATTTAATTTATTATCAGGAATTAAATTATATTTTAACAACAATTATCCTTTAATGGATAATTGTTAAATAGATAAATAATTTAATTCATTATTAGAAATCAAATTATATTTTAACAAAATTTATCATTTAATGGATAATTGTAGATATATAATTTAATTTATTATTATGAATTAAATTATATTTTAACAAGTTAAATAGATATATAATTTATTTATATTAGTATGAGTTAAATTATATTTTAACAAGATTTATCTTTTAATAGATAAATGTTAAATTGATAAATAATTTAATTTATTAGAAATTAAATTATATTTTAACAAGAACTATGGATAAATTTTAAATAGATATATAATTTAATTTATATTACTTGAAATTAAATTATATTTTAACAAGAATTATCCTTTAATGTCTAATTATTAAATAGACATATAATTTAATTTATTAATAAAATGATGAATTTAATTAACACGTGTTGTTGTTTTAAGATATTTAAATTATTAAATTAAATTAAATAACTTACATGTTTGAGAAAATTATATCTAGTATGTTTATAGTGTTTATTCTAGAATTAGTTTAACCAAAGAAATTTATTAAATTAGAGAAATTTAGAGATCAAATTTGGTTGAATTTAAGAATAAGTAAACTATGATCAAATTTGGTTGAATTTAAGAATAAGCAAACTATGGCATAAACTTCAAAGCACTCAAGTTTTTTAAATAATTAAGTGGGAGAAGGTTTAGCAAGCCTACGACCTTCTATTGAAAGGGTCTTGAGATTCATGTTTGGATTAGCTTAAAGTTGGACAAATGTGAGGATCCTAATTAAGAGACTCTTTTATGGTTAGTTAATAAATATTTTAATGGGAGCAACCAACTTAAAGTGGGGCTCTTTACTTATGAAATATGGAAACTAAGATCAGTGGTGCATACACTTAACTTGAAGAAAATAATAAACTATCTAAAATAGTCCCTATTTATTTTCTCAAGAGACCAAAGTTTAAAGGGTAGGTCAATCACCTAGTCTAAGAATAAGTGACTTTTAGGATTAATTAGATTATATATCTTATTAACTTTGAGAAGCTAGACCTACCTAAAGTATGATATCAAGTTCTCATAGAAGTTCATTTATCATGTATTGATGTGTGTAATTTCGAGTGTTATATTATATGCTATTAGTGTAAATTGTATATATATTTATACATGTCTTATGCTAGTAATGAACACATACTAACAAACACCAATTTGTTTCTCAGGATAAATATGTCTGCCTTCAATCCATTAGCATCAACCATTTCGAACAACAGGTTAGATGGAATCAACCATGTGAGTTGGAAGAGGAATCTAAACATTGTCTTAACTTGTGAGGGTATAATTTGGGTTGACCTTAGAGACACTTCATATAGCACCCACAGAGAGCTCAACACCTGAAAAGAGAGTTGACTATGAGGCATGAAGGAAGGATAATGAGAGAGCAAGATCTTAGCTTCTCTCAATGAAGTGTTGGTGTAAAGCTCGGGTAAAATCGACCTCGGGATGATCTAAAACTGACCTCACCGTAGGGTCTGGCTCTTAGAAACCTAGCTGCTCAGCGAATTGCTTAAATTCCGAAGAGGCGGATTTTTTTTTTTTTTTCCTAGGCAATGGGAGTCGAGTGATACATGACATGATGACACATGCCATGTGGCACATAGCATGGTGACACATGGCATGTGACTCATGCCATGGTAACACTTGGCATGATGAGGGCCATGTGTCAAGCCACAAAGAGGAAAGAAAGGAGAAAGATCTTCTTGGTCTTTGGTACAAAGAGAGGATAAGTGAGAGTGGGGGAGGGAATCGGTGGAGAAAAATAAAGAGAAGAAAGAAAAGAAAGAGAGAAAGAGAAGGAGAAGAAAGGGAGAGAGAAGGAGGAGAGGAAGGAAGGTCCGAAGGTTTCTTCCTCCGATCTACTGGCGTTCCGATAGTCGGAGTTCATCGGGTTGAGAGTTAAAGTCCGTCTACTCAACGAGGGCTATGCTCCAAGAAGTAGGGACTGTAACACCCCAAATTATACCTTAATAGTTTTATGATATGTTTAAGGTATAATAAAAGTCAAATTTGTATTTTTCGGAAATTTAAGTGCCAGGTGTGAAAAAGGGTAAACTGGTAATTAGTTAATTAAGGACCTAAAGGACATAAAACAAAAAGATTATATGCTATTGTTGGAATTGTGATAAGTGATTTGCAAATGAAATAAACATGGAGGACAAAAATGCAAAAAGGAAATCAGTCTAATCCCATGTTGACAACAAGTTGTCTTTAGATTGAAATTTCTCATTGTGGGTTTTGAGAGCTGTGGCATAATGACGGAGAAGAGCCAAATTTTGGGTTGATTTCTCTCCATTTCTTGGTTCTACTTGTTCAAGCAAAGAGAAGGAAATAAAAGTTACTTTGAAGCTTTCAAGAAATCAAGGTTAGGAAAGGTAAAACCCTAACTCATTTTATATGTTGGGTTTTGTTAGTTTGAATTGAGTTTGGAAGTTCAAGGCATCAAGGTTAGGAAACTATCCTAACTCTTTCTTTGTTATGTGTGTGTTAGGAAAACCCTAACTCTTCCATAAATGTGTTTTTTTGGTTAGTTTGAGTTGGGTTTTGAATTTATTTTGTTTTGGATTAGATATATTCTGTGAAATAGGGCAAATATGCCTTATTTCTGTTCCAGCCCCATGCCTCTCCACCTAGGCGAAGGAGTGCTCGCCTAGGCGAAGGAGTGCTCACCTAGGCGAAGGTCTATTTGCCTACGCGAACCTAAGACCTGTCTTTTGGCCATTGTCTGCTCCGCCTAGGCGAAGGGATGCTTTTTAGAGGCGAATCACTTCGCCTCGGTGAAGCAAGTTGCAGGCTTTGCTCTTGCCTTTTTTCTGCCTGTTTTGCTCTCTATTTTTATAAAGCCTAAACAAATGTTATAAATACTAGTTAAAAAACTCTTAAACGCATATAATTGTAAGCCTGCTTAAGATCGGATAATGAATGAATAGGCACTTCTGTATAGTGCTTCGACACTCCTATCTAGTGCGACGACACTTCTGTTTCGTGTGACATGAACGTTTGATTAGTGCCACGACACTCCTGCATAGTGCTACAACACTCCTGTTTCGTGTTGCAGGCACGTCTGTTCAATGCTTCGGCACTTCTGTTTAGTACTGTACCGTACCTTCGAGTACTTATTGTGTTGCATCCCTCTCATTAATTGTTATTGGTCTATGCAGACAAACATTTATATGATAAGTATCTGAATAATGAACAATATGAAAACAAAGTAAGTCAGCTCTTATGCTAAGACATATCTCAATTCTGTATTGTAGTTACCTACAAGTACCTTATGTTATGAAATTTATGATAAATACTCCTAAGGGAGATATGAATACTCTGACATGTGAATTATTTCAAATGTATACTGTAATTAAGGACCACTAGAAGTGGTCATATCTGTTATCTATTTTCCTACTGAGCTATAAGCTTAGCACAAGTGTTTCATTCATGTAGTAATCGGCGAGGCCGGTCGTATATTGATCCCGCATTCGATGTGGCCAACATAAATGTAGGAGTCTTTCCGATGTAGGTCCCCTAATTAGTTTGTTGTAATGAAAATGTAAATGCATTATTTGAGATAGTGGAACTTGTAAAATACAAGTAGTTTGACTCAGTATATATGCATGCATTACTTAAACACCACTATGGTGGTAGTTTTACAAGTTTATGTCTACATGAAATATGTTTGAAATTGGCCCACTAATGTCAAAGCCACTGGTTCTCGCAGGCTCTGTATTACTCCTCTCACTGATACTGCCTGCGGCACATAATTTTAGTGGTATAAGAGCCTAAGTTTAGGCGTTTCTAGAAAAACTTTAGGTTAAAAACATACCTACATAGTATTATGTTGGCCTAATGCTTATGTCCTTGTTCATGTTTTTTTTTTATATAGTGAATAAGATGGAACAACCCCCAAGACACTGTTGAGGAAAGCGCCGAAAGTGTTAACCCTAAAGATTAGGGTCCATCAATCCTCGGTCCTTTCGAGCTAGCTAGAGGTGAACATGATGTTCCTGTCGTGTCAACCAAAGAGTTGTTAAGAATTTCTCAGGATATGGCAAGGGTCTTAGATTGACTCACGACCCCTAGAGCTCCAATTGATTCGGTAAGAAAGCATGGAGTAGAAGAATTCCATGGTATAAGTTTGGAAGAGTCTGATAAAGCTGAGTTTTGGTTGGAGAAATTGCAAAGGGCTCTGGACGAAGTAAAATGTCCCCTTGAACAAATGGCTAATTGTGTGGTCTCACTTCTACAAGGTGCAACTTATGATTGGTGGAAGTTAGTTTTAAGAAATCCACTACTTCCCGACCCCATTTCATGGGACTTCTTTGTCCAAGAATTTCAGACAAAGTATGTCATCGATGATTACAGAGAGACTAAGTGGAAGCAATTCCTGAATCTGAAACAGGGGAAAATGACATGGCGAAATATGAGAAAGAGTTTAGCCACCTTAGTAAGTATGCACCAGAACCAATTCTTACTGAAACTTTTCGATGTAGAGAGTTTGAGGGCAGCCTAAAGGAGTCTATAAAAAGGTACCTCACAACTGTTACATCATTGCATGTGGTGAATTTCTACCAAATGGTGGAAGTGGCAATGAAAATTGAGAAATCTGAAATGATGAGTCAAGAAAGAAAATCAAAGAGAAAGTTCTCTAGGGGTAGTTCCTCCTCAGGTAAGAGAACTAGAGAGTCTTAAGTTGAATCGGTACATAGTTCAACTACTGAGGTAGAAGGCAAGGACTTACAATGACATCAGGTTCTGGTAGAGACACTTCAATCGGACAAGAAGAAAGAATTGAATGCCCGCACTGCCACAAACATCGTCCTAGTCCTTGCAAACGAATAACATGGGGTTGTTTCCGATGTGGAAGCATAGACCATCTTATAGTGAACTATCCGCGAGGATTTGGGAGTTCTAGAAATCCTCAAGGAAGTAGCAAAGGAGGATCAAATGTACCTCCACTGACTCATGATAAGGGTAAAGGGTGAAGTAGTTCAGGGCAGCATAGAAGAAGTATTGCATCAGAAATAGTAAATCGCCCTACTACTACATTCCTAGCCCGAGCCTATACTATGAGAGCTCATGAAGATCAGGATGCACCAAGGATTATTATGGGTAATTTCACTCTCTATGACATTGAAATGCATGCTTTGGTAGATCTAGGTTCTACATATTCTTATATATGCATTGAACAATTGAGTGATAAATTGCCATCAGTAGAGCCTTTAGCATATGACATGCATGTTACTAGTCCCCTAGGGCATAGTGTCAGAGTCAATCGAGTGTATAAGAATTGTCCCCTAATGGTCCATGATAGAGAGCTTTCGGTTGATCTAATTGCATTGCCTTTTCACGAAGCTCGACTTGGATATCGGGATGGATCGTTATCCAAACATCAATATAGTTGATTGTGATAAGAAAATGAAGAAAGGCTTAAATGTTCTAACCTCTGTTAGAGGTACCAGACATGGTATCCCGGGATTAGACTGTTATTAACTTCCCAAAAATACCCTAGAATTTTGATAATAATTTTATTATATATTCCGGGTATAAATTGAGCCAACTGGGTTTTTCCGAGAAAACTGATAAATGGTTAAATAGTGACAGGTGAAATGAATGTGTGAACATATGATTAAATATTGTATGCTAAAATGAGAAATTGATTGAACCCAAAAATAAACCCAAGAGAAAAAGGGCAAATTTGAAAAAATTGTAAAATGAGGACCAGGTCAAACATACTAAATGCTATTGTGAAATAAATGAAAAATGAAAGTGAAATGAAAATCCAATAAGGGAGAAAAATGCCAAAAATGAGAAATGGATTTAATGAAAGTGCCAAACATGGCCTTAAGAGAAGTAAGTGGTATTAGACCACATTTGGTCTTAGAGACCTCCCATAAGTGCAAAAACGTTGAGCAAAAGAGGAGAGAAGAGGCTGGGCTCGAGAAGAAGTGATTTTTGTGTGATTTCTTTCCTTCATTGCTTCTAAATAATCAAGCATTTCTTGGGTGAAGGAGATTCAAAAGGATTTTATATAAGAACCAAAACCAGATTTCTCTAAATGATATTCGTTAGAAAAACTCTAATCCATCCACGGGTTTTTATTTCATGGCTGATTTAGATGGCATTTGATGTCTGGGGAGTGAATCCCATGTTTTAGTTTGCTTTTAAGGATTTTGGTGAAAAAAATCACAAAATAAAGAAGAAGGAAACTCGGGCAAGCTCTGCTTCACCGCGGCTAAGGTGCTCTTTGGTTGCGGCAAAGGTATCGGCCAAAATGGCCACCATCGAGTTCCATCAGAAATATGTTATTCGCCACGGCGAAGACATTGTTCACACGAGCCAAAATTTTTATTTTGTTTCCAAAAGTCCCGTATTCGTGTACCGATAGTTTAAGGACCCTAATAAATGATTAATGAGGGTTCAAATAAGGATAAAACTAAACGAAAAACATACCATACCTCGCCGCCGAGGCGAAGCGAAGTCTTCGGGCAGACTTAGTGTCTTAACCCAAGACCGTTAACGAAAATTAATCGACATTCAATAAAAATGTTTAATAATTGTTTATCCACTGAGAGTGGCATGATTGTTAATGACTAGGGACGGGTGAGGATCACCTAACCTAGGACGAGATCGAAGGGAAGGAAACGGACGACAAATTTCGCTTGTTCACCGACTCTATCCTTATTTCCGCTGTTTTGCAGCACAATAAATAAGAAATGATTATATGGAATGGAGTTTTGTCTTGAAATGATACCATTTAAATATGAATTGAAATGTGATAGTTTGAAATGGATTGCTGATTAAATTTGATTTATCGCTGCAACACGTACCATTAATAACTCGAGACCTGAATTAATTAAGCACAATGGATCATCTGATCGCATCGACGATCCGCTGGCGAAGGCACTTCGAAATTGTCCACGTCCCACTTGGCGGATGCACTAATCGAAGATCCGGCCCCGAAAGCCGCATGATATCAAGAAAATGTTCTGATCAAGTGGATGCACTAACGGCATCCGCCGCGATGGTGTATGGCATTTAAAGGATCAATGAAGGTGGTACCTAACTCCAAGATCCATCATGATGCGAGACCGAAATTTGTGAAATGCTTAAGCATATTACCGGTCGATAAAAAGGACGGATTCACTGAACTAACTGGCCATGAATGCGAATTCGTACAGACAAAGGTAATGAACTTGATGTGAGTATAAACGTGGATTTGTAAGCTAAACACATTTTTATGAGTGTGCGTTTGAATCTCATGAATTGAATTGTGGTATGATTTTGTTGCATGTGAAAATGCATATTTGATATGATTAATGATTTGTAAAGTGAATGCATGCGAAAATGAATAAGCATGAGTATTATTTGATAAAAGAAAATGCATGATTTAATGATAAATGCATGTCATGTTAAATTGAAGATTGGAATAGAACTGTATAGAACCACTAAGCATGAAAATGCTTTGCGTATAGATTTTATCTATGCGCATGTATCGAGTAAGCAAGAAAAAAGACCAAGTACAAGAAGCGAAGAGTCATAGAGAAAGTTGCGGAGTATAAGTATATACCCCGTCATTTGCATATCATATCTTTTGACCGTGTGATATTTTGTGGACAAAAAGAGTTTAACTCTGAACCATTGTTTTTGTGTATCATTTTGTAAAGGCAAGATAAGCCATTTTGTAACGAATTGTATAAAAGTAATTGTTTATGGGCCTACCATTTGAAATGCTTCTGCATAAATAAGAATTCTGAAATGAAATGACATAAATAATTGTTTTGATAAGATAAATGAAAACGTCCGAGTAAACGGGGCTCTGGTTCGGATCCGCCATTCGGGTCAAGCCGGGGATTCGGGTCGCAACATTTTTGAAAAAGAAAATTTAATAAAAAGGTGAATAAAAAGAATAAATCGAGCATCCCCGTTTCAGTTCGAATTCGCTAACCGGGTCGGACCGGGCCTGGGTCGCTACAAGTGTCAAATATAATTTTTGCTATGCAAGCCAGATGTTTTCTTAGAAAAGGTTGTAAAGCCTTTTTGGCCTTGGTGCTTGACTCTAAGAGGGGACAGGTAAATCTAGAAGATATTCTAGTGATAAAGGAATTCCCTTATGTGTTTCACGAGGAATTACAAGGTTTACCACCCGAAAGAGAAGTAGATCTGGCTATTGAAATTTTACATGGAACATCTCTTATTTCTAAGGCACCCTACCGTATGGCTCCAACTAAATTAAAAGAGTTGAAGACTCAACTTCAGGAGCTATTGGACAAGGGATTCGTCCGACCTAGTGTTTCTGCCCTGGGGTGCGTCGGTTTTGTTTGTTAAAAAGAAAGATGACACTCTTCGAATGTGCATTGATTATGGGCAAATAAATAAGGTAACAGTGAAAAAAAAATACTCGTTGCTGAGAATAGAAGATTTTTTGATTAGTTGAAAGGAGCGAGTGTCTTCTCAAAGATAGACCTGCGATCGGGATAATATCAACTTCGGGGGAAAGATGTTGATGTCCTGAAAACAGCCTTTAGAACCCGATATGGTCATTATGAATTTTTAGTAATGCCATTTGGGTTGACTAATGCATCAACCACATTCACGGGATCTTGATGAATAGGTATCACCCTTACTCTGACTCGGGCTTTGTTATGTGGTATTCATAGATGACATCTTGGTGTATTCTAAGGATGCACAAGAACATGAACATCATTTGAGGATAGTGACATGGATCTTAAGAGAAAAAAGGTTGTTTGCAAAGTTAAGTAAGTGTGATTTTTGGCTTAAGGAAGAGTCATTCCTAGGCCATATTGTGTCTGCTGAGGGTATTAGAGTTGACCCTACTGTGGACCTGTTGATCAATTTTTGTATAGAGATCAAATTTTTGTCACTCTTACCAAAGGACTATTACCTAATCCCCAATAAAGGCACCAAAAACTTGTTTAGACCAAATAGAACTTGTATGTTCCTAATAAAAATGGATTTGTCAATGAATTTATTAAAGATTTCGTTTGGCATAATACTGCAAGTGCACAGGTCGTACAAGAAATAAAAGTGGACCTATAAGTCCGGATATCGTTCCCATAGAGATTGAAGAGAATTTAAAGTTCAACTACCCCAACTACTCAAGTTCCACACTATTTGAATTTTCATTTCATAAAATTTTCAGTAACCTAACTAAGAATTCCACTATCTGAATTTCTACATCTAAAATACAAGAAAAATTTAAAATCCTAGACCTAAACTGGACTGAACCAAATTATCACTGAAGTAGGACACTGACACCGTCGTGAAATTATCAATTCCTGCAACATAATCTAATTCTATTCTATCATGAATTGGAATCTGAATTTGTCAAAGAGGCAAGGTAGTATAGTTTGGATTTCTCCCTTAACCATAAATTTCACCAATTAGAGACTCATGTTCATTTCTTAAACACATTTCTAATCAATTACTTATAATCATAATTTCTTTATAAGATATGGGTATTTTTCTTTTCCAATACTTCATACCCATTTCTTATGACTGCAGATTTCTTGCTTCCCAAGACAGGGTCATTACAAGATTTCTACAAAATGAATTATGTCTCATCCTTGAGATCTTACAGAGTTCTCCATTTCCTTGATTAGATCTAAGCTAACACAGGATCAAGATCATTCCTCAAGACCAAGGAGAGATCTCTAATTAATTAAATTGATAGATCACTAAATTAATTCTCAAACCATGAGTAAATTTATGATTTATCGAAGTAATCTTTCAGAGCTCATTAGTTCTTCAATATTAGTTTAGCATACCCCAAGTAATGCATCCATGTTCTCAAGAATCTCCATCTATGTGTCACTCAGAGGCCTCCTGAAACAATTCACTATATGAACAACACCATTAAAAACTCAAAATCCTTAATCCAAGAAATCTCTTTCTAATGCAGGTTGATTCACAATCTCAACACTGTGATCTCTTTCCCCAATCGAAAGTCAGCGCTTCACCTAAACCCGAATCCTCTCACTATGGAACACCGAACATCGATCAAAGAAATTTCCAATGTAACTGTAATCAACTGAAAGAAATGGATTCCATCTTTTATCTAGACTTCATTATATTCAAACAGTAATCGGGATTGATCTTCAACAATTTAATTCAACTTCTAAACTTCTGAACAATTCATTGTTTTAGGTCTAATAAACTAATTGAAATTCTACGCTAAATCTAATCCATGAAGAAAAGAAAAATAAAAGAAAATAAAAGAAAAATATAATACAAAAGAGTCCTCAGCTCCCTAGATGCTCTGGTTTTTCCACCGATTGACTACCTCGCTTTCCTCAAATTGTTTCTATTTATAGAGCCCCAAAAATTTGGACCCTAAATTCAAGGCTATATTATGGATCCCCAAAATTCTGGCCCATATTGCATTCTCTGTCGCAACCTGAAAGTGTTGTTGTGACAAAGTTTTAATTCTTTATCGTAGTCTCTATCATAAAGATGCAGTCCTGGTCGCGACCGGCTTCCCCGGCAGGCCTCACCCGCCGCGACAAAGTTTCCTGAATAGCGACAAGATCTTCTTTCTTCAAAGATATCTATCGGCAATGATAGAGTTTCCCCTCTCGCCGCGATGCATCTTTCTTTGGCTCTTTTACCAATTATCTCGCGGTCTATCGTTATATCCATTCTATGTCATTATTAACTGGTGTGTTTACCGAATAGTTATGTTTACATCGATAATTGGTGCGTCACTATTGTTTCTATGCAGCTTCTTTCAAATTGCGTTACAATCAATTTGTATGTCGCAATGTTCATTTCGCGGCGATCAGGAAAGTCCTGGTCAGAATGCAGTCTTGTCGCTACTTAACCTGATTTCTTGTTACATCTTCATTTTGATGTTGTGACATAGTCTCTTGGTGTTGTCGATGTTTTCTATCACGACCAAGTTTTTATGTCTCGACAAGATTTTTTGTATTAAGCTCATCTTTGTGTCGCGACCCAGCTTGTTATGTCGCAACAAGACCTCTCCTCCTTGTGTTGGAATCTTTGTTGCGACATAGAAAAGTCTGTCGCGACCTTGTTTATTAATGTTCAACTTATCTTTGTGTCGCAACCTTAAGATCCCTGTCGCCACATAGAAACATCTCTTCAGCTTAATTTGAAGTATGTCGCAACATTGCATTCTTTTATTGCGACCAAGTCAGTTCATAAAGCACGCATCAAATTTCGCGACCACGTTTATCTGTCGCAACCAGCGTCTCTTCTTCCTTCAGCGTCGCGACATACATCTTTCTTGTCGCCACATATATTTCTTTATTCAGTGTCGCGACATACATTACCTTGTTGCGACAGAGGTCTTTCTCTGAAGCTCTTCTTCTGTCTCAATAAGCTTTTCCATGTTGCAATAATCAGTATCAGTATCGTGACAGAATATCCCTTTTTGTGACATAGTTTCTACATTTTGCCTATTTCATTTCTCGCCATAAGAGCTTCTTTGTCGCAACAAATTTTTCTTGGTGTTAACATCCTGTTGAAAAACTTTGTCGCAACATAAACTTTCTTTGTCACAGTTGAATTGTTAGATTCTTCCCATTTTCTGTCGCGACAAGCTATCTTTTGTCACGACAGAGCTCCTTTGCTATCAGCTTAGATGTTTATCGCGACACACAAAACTCTGTCGCGACATAGACTATTGCAATTGCTCTTTTTCTCTTCTTTCTTGCTAGAATTTTCTCATTTTTGAATTAAAACCTGCAAAACACCAAGTTTGTGAATATTCCACAATTTGGCATTAAGACATATTTTAATATATTAAAAATAAGCCAAAAAAATTGATTAAAAATAGATGAGTTTAAGACTTATCAAATTCCCCCAAACTTAAAGTTTTCTTGTCCCCATGCAAAGAAAAGAAAATTTTGTTTATCCTCAAACAATTTAGCTTTATTTTTTAGGGACATTTTTCTGTTTTCTACGCAACTTTTTATTTAGCTTCCGAATTGGAAACTAGTTAGTTGCAAGATGGTTTCAAATTTAGTTTTTCAATTCACTTAGAAAAAATTTTCACTATCACAAAACAAACTAATGATTAAATGTAAATAATTCATCAATCTGTATCCCGATCTATGAGTGTGTGATGGTCTTCTTCCGTTTCTCCTTGGCAAAATTAGCTAATCTTCTAGGGCCTGACACAGTTACTGTATATTATTTTAAGTCTCATATGCTTGTTTCTTATATTAGTCTCCATTAATGTAGGCAAGTACAACCTTCAAGATCAATTAGGTATTTTAGGCTTGTAAAGTTTGGCTTGGGTAATTGGAGAATTTAGGCTAAAAATTACCCAGATTTCAATCTTCACTTTTTGCATATTTGTCTCTATCCTTCATTCCTTTCTTTTCTACTGATGTCAGAAAATAAATTTTTCCCCAAAACTTGATCTTTATGTATCATACTGCATACTCTCATCTTGGTAATTTTATTTTCCAATGTCATTCTTATCAAGTTACTCCCTTTAGATAGAAGCCTCTTGTTTTCTTTTACTTGTCAAAGATTTTTAGGAATAGTGCAATGTTTTGTCTTTTTAGGTTTTCTACCACTCTTAGAGAACTTCGTTAGCACTTTCCATACCAGTCAAGTATTAGGGTACTAGGTGTTAAAACACCCGTATGAACTTAATTTTTCAAAAGAGGAAGGCCACAGACAAAACTTATTCCAATTTGACAATTTACAATCTTTGACTTCTTGTTTGCATTCCTTTCCTTTCATTAATTTGTTATTTTCTTTTTCCATCATTAATTCTTGTTTTTCCCTTCAAATTAAAATAACATTTCCCTAATCTTGTCATTTTCTGCATTTTGAGGTTCTTTTCCTGAAACCTGGACCATAAAGGGTTCTTTACTGTATGATTAAAATTAAGGAAGGTTTTGAAATTTCTAATTGCTAGTTCAATGAAGAAATTAGGCAATTTGGCTCAATTCTGGAACTAGAGTGTATGCTTGTGTATATTATGAGGGTAGGCTTGAAAGGCTCAAACTTCCAGTGACGGCCTATATCACTTCCCGTTAGTAGTATTGCCTAGATTTCTCGCCTGACTAATAATCTAACAAGTTCTAGGACATTGGACTATTTGACTGTGAATGAACCCGGAAGATGTCCCTAATATTTCACACTTTGTTAAGGACTCACTTTGACCATGTGCATTGGTTTTCAGGATTTTCACTGACCTTACTGTTTACACGAATAGTCTTAAAAGCCTTATTTGTGTTTCCTATTGAGTACATCTTCCTAAATCTAAACATTCAACTTCATTCTGGCCAAACTGCAACTTCCTTTTCCAATTCTAAGCCTACCACAATGCATTTATCAGTGGTTTGTTTGGTTTTGAAATTTTATATTATGTTGTTTTAATCAAGTAAAGAAGTTCATTTTGATCATGCATTCAGCTCACAACAAAACAACACAACCACAATTGTAATCAAGTCATTTCAACCAAACATGTTGCAAAGAATTAAATACTAAATCCTGTGTAGCTAGATTTCTTCTTTATTCAACTAAGTAAATGGCAGTCATGAAGCAAAGAAAATTAATCAAAACACACCAATCAATCAAGCACACAAATGAACACAAGAATTTTTGCAAAACTCTTTTGAACTTTTATTCAGAGGAATGATTACAGATTTTGTTTGGAGTGAAAACAGAATACAAGGGTTTATCTTCTTCTTTTATAGGATTTGGAAGTTTTCAGATTTGGAGGTTCAAGGTTAAAGGTAGCTAAAGACTTCGAGGAACTCTGGGAATGGAGATGTCTGGGCTTTTCTTTTACCGGTGGTTCTTCTCCTCGAAAGAGGCAAGACTCATTTGTATACTCCACCAGGTACTCAATTGATCTTGCTCTATGAGCCGATTGTTCAGCGCATCTTTCAAGTTCGTTGATCACATCATATGTTCACTAAATTTGAATTCACTTGGTCCAGACTATCATTCCACAATTTCTGTCTGTAGTTATTATCCATCTATAGCTCCTTGTCTCTCTTCTCTATGATCTTTCCAAATACTTTGAATTGTTCTTTGTAAAGATATTTGTACCCCTCTGCCTTCTGCAGCATGTTGGCTTCCATCTTTTCCTCTCTTTTCTAAAAAGGTCAGCACATCTTCATCCCTTTTCAATTATTCATTGTAGAATGTATTTATTTTTTAGTCCAGCCTTTGCATTAGTGCTCTTTCTCTCCTTTCTATTTCTTCTTTCCATTCCTCATCTCTTTGTTTGAGCATTTGTTCCCATTGTTGCTCTCTTCTTCTGAAATTAGCCTGTAAATTCTCTCCTCGATCTTTTTGTTGTTGATCCCACCTTTTCTCTCTCTCCTTCATTTCCTTCTTCATTGACACCAGCATATCCATAATCTCTGCATTTCCTTGATTTCTCTTGGAACACTCTGCTGGTTTAGAAAAAGTCTCCCTTACATCAGGAGGAGAATGACTCAATGGACTTCTTCTGCTATGTATTTCATCCTCCACTAGTAGTTGGCCTTCATCTGGGATTTGTTTCACACCTAATTGTTCCTCTTCTTCTTCTTCATGCTCCTCCGCCACTTCCACAATCTCCATTTCTTTTCTCTTTCTGTTCTTCGAGCCTTTTATCACCTTTGTTAGTGTTAAAGGAGAAACTTTAGGACAGGTTTCTTCCTCTACCCATATCCCTTTAACTCAAGCCAAAATGCAGAGTCTGGTAATTGTTGCAGGATGAGGGATTAGTCCCCTCTTGACATTCTTATGGAAGCACCTTATGGATGATTCTATTATCTTCCCCACATCAAACTTGTATCCCTTCAGTAAGGCTTATAAGATGAAGGCCTTTGCCCTTTATAGTGCCTGTGATGTTTGCAGGGAATTATAACGTGAAGTAATGAAATAAACCACACCTTAACTTCTCTTCCGTTATGAGCCTCTATCGATGATTCAATGTGATTCTTCAGTTGCATTCCACTTCCCTTTCCAAATCAAAATTTACTATCTTTCTCTCATATGGTTGTCTTTGCTGTGTTTTTGTACTTAGATCCATTCTTAGGATATTTGATTTGGAAAACTTCATTAATCCTTTCATGGCCCATAGGAACCCATATACCTCTGACGCACACTGAATCTTCTTTCATCTCTGCCATGTTGGCATAGAATTCCCTGACTACTGTAGCAAAACCAGGTGGTTTGTGCGTGCAGAACAAGCTCCACCCCCTTTTTTTTATTATCTCTACAAAGGGTGAGATGAACTTACCAAACCCTTTCTCCGATAAATCCTTTGTCGCTCAAATTCTTCTCCCATAAAGAGTAAGCTTCATCTGAAACGAATACTTTATTGTGCTGTGACTCTTCAGCTTGCCCAGCTCTACTTTGTTAAACTCTTTTCTGCTTTTTTCCTTTATGAGCTGGGTTTTGTTCCTATTCCTCGCCTTGGTTCTCGCTTTAATCGGGAGTTGTCTCGTTTGAGGTTCCAAATAACCTCCTCTCTCAATTTGCCAGACTTCTCCATAATCTCACCCAGATTTAGGACTGTGTCAGGGTTCCGCCTATCATGAGATATGGGCTCGGGGTTTGTGGCTTCAGATTTCCAAAGAGAGAAGAAAGGGAAAATTGGGTGAGAGTATGAATGATGAGGCAATTATAGAGGTATTTTCTGCTTTTGAAACATTCTTCGCTTAATGGCTCAATAAATGAATGTTTCTTCTTCGTTGTCACATAAATTAATGATTAGGTCACAACAACAATCCCTTAGACTTAATTGTGGATTTTATCTGCGGGCTTCTTCAAATTAAAATTCGCACCCAAATTTTTATTATCAAAACATTCATGTCACACAAATCCTTAGGTTATCTTCGTTAATACGATCCTGTCAGCGACAAAGAAAAAATATCACGCGACAGAAATTTGCTCTGTAGACAAAAAGGTAGGTCGCGACAGTAACTGCCTTAATGTTTGTTCCATTTTTAATACAATGTCGCGACATAGAGAAATAATCATTACAAATATGCTTCGACACTGGAACAGGTTGCTATGTCGCGACATCAGAAGAATGTCGCGACACTCTCTTTAGTCATTCAATTTGTGGGTGTGTCGCAACATTCTAACTTTGGGTCGCGACATAAAATTTCTCTTTCAAATTGAGTCCAAAGTATGTTGCAACATTCTTTTCACATTGTGCCTAAAAGTGTGTTGCAACATGCAAATCAGGGTCACGACAAGCTTTACATCTTGTTGCAGTAAGTGATGTCGCGACCTAATTTTCAAGTGTCGCGACCTAATTTTCAAGTGTCGCGACAAAGATTTGATTCCTCGGATGTCTGCAAGTTTAAACTACTTTCTAATTCAGTTAATCACCCACAATTCAGTCTAATTATGCAATTAAGCTTTTGAAAACATATATAGCCACATAATTTCTCAATTCAATTATGAACAACAATCATTAACATCAAAATACTCAATCAAAGCATTTAAGCACTTAGCACTTGAAAGTTGTCTAATTAATTAGGCTCTAAAACCATCAAATTTCTCAAACCTCAACTATGCATTATTATCAAAAACAAATTTAGGGAAATAGAATTACTGCCCCTTGTAGCTAATTTCTGCACACCCGCTTGAGGCAAAGAAGCTTTATAAGAACTTCGACCTAGCTTCATCTTTCCTGTCTAAAATTCAAAAACATTTTAGCAAATGATCAAATTTCCTATTAAAACTTCTAACTAAATCAAAAATAAAACTTCTAAATTAGAAAAGGAATCAACATCAATCAAAGTAAACAAAAAATGAAAATTATGTTTGGGTTGTCTCCCAAGAAGCTGCTCAGTTTAATATCCTTAGTTAGACACAGGCTGCAAAGTGTCTTCAATTTCAGTAATTTCCTTCTCCCTTTTCCAAATCTGGATCTGCCTCATTCATGCTTCCTCCAATATAATGCTTTAGTCTCTGACCGTTTAGTTTGAATTCACTCTAGATTTAGTCTTCAATGTTACTTCTCCAAAGGGTGTACTTAATATCAGGTAATGGGCCACTCCATCTTAACTTCGCTTCCGGAAATAACTTAAGCCCGAGGTCAGATAAGAGTAACTCGTTTCTCCTGCCTTGAATTCTCTCCTTAAAATCTTTTGATCATACTACCTCTTGGTCTTTTCTTTGTAGATTTTGACATTGTCATAAGCTTCTTTTCTTAGCTCTTCCAATTCATTTATTTGGAGTAGTCTCTTTCCCTTTGCAGCTTGAAGGTCACAATTCAATTTTTTGATAGCCCACATAGCTTTGTATTCCAGTTCTAAGGGGAGATGAAAAGGTTTTCCATATACAATTCTCTATGGGGACATTCCAATGGAATTTTTGTAAGCAGTTCTATAAGTCCACAAAGGCATCATCCAAATTTATAGACTACCCTTCCCCAAGCCAGATTAACCTGCTTTCTGTAATTTCGATCTCCCTATTGGAAATTTTAACTTGTCCATTTGATTGAGGGTGATAAGTCAATCTCATTAGATATTTGATTCCATATCTGCTCATGAGTTTTGCAAAATGGTTCCCTCATCACTGATGATTGTTCTGAGTGCTCTAAATCTGCTCAAAATGTTTCTTTGTATAAACCCAACCACTGTGATGACATCATTTCGACAAGCCATATTTCACCCATTTGGATACATAATCCACAGCTAGGAGAATGTACATATTGCCAAATGATGATGGGAAAGGTCCCATAAAATATATTCCCCATACATTAAAAATCTGCACTACAAGAATTCCTTGCAAGGGCATTTCATTTCTTCTGCTTAAGTTGTCCATTCTTTGACAAGCATCATAGTGTTTTACCCATTCAAAACAGTCTTTGAATAGAGTAGGCCAATAAAATCCTAATTGGAGAATTTTCTGGGTTGTCTTGTCTCTTGCAAAGTGTCCTCCATATGGTGATGCATGACATTTCTCCATAATACCACCCTGTTCTGTTTCTAGGACACACCTCCTTATGATCATATCAGCTCCTCTTCTATACAGTAGTGGGTCATCCCATATATACAATCTGTAACCAGTTCTCAATTTCCTCCTCTGTTGGTAGCTGAATTCAAATGGCATGACTCCACAAGCTAAGTAATTCACAATATCTGCATACCAGGGTGTTTGTACCGATAACATAAATAGATGCTCATCGGGAAAAAATTATGCTATTTCTGTTCCCTTTTTTGTTCCAGCAATTCTCTCCAATCTAGACAAGTGATTTGCTATCACATTGTCACTACCCTTTTTATCTTTGACCTCAAGATCAAACTCTTGAAGCAGTAGCACCCATCTGATCAATCTTAGCTTGGCATCCTTCTTTGCCATTAAATATTTAATAGCAACATGATCAGTGTGTATTACAACATGGGATCCCAATATATAAGGCCTAAATTTTTCACAAGCAAACACCATTGCTAGCATTTCCTTCTCTGTGGTGGAGTAGTTCTCTTGTGCCTCATTGAATGTTTTGCTAGCATAGTATATAGCCTTGAATATCTTATCAGTTCTTTGTCCCAATACAGCTCCCATTGCATAATTCACCGCATCACATAATTTCAAACTCATTGTCTAATCGTGTCAAACATAACGGAGTCGATACTAATCCTAGATTTGATTTCAAATGCAGATCTACATGATTCATCAAAATCAAATTTTGCATCTTTTCCAACAATTTACATTAATGGTCTCGAGATTTTGAAAATCTTTGATGAACTTCGAAAATCCAAAGATGTCCAGAAGCTTCTTATTCCCTTCATCAAGGTAGTGACATGAGAGTTTTTATCACAGCAATCTTGGCTTGGTCTACTTCCAATCCATTAGCAGAAATCTTGTGCCCAAAACAATACCTTCAGTTACCATGAAATGGCATTTTTCCCAATTCAAAGCTAGATTTTTGTCTTGGCACCTCTGAAGTACTGTTTCTAAGTTTTTCAAACAATCTTCAAAACGGATCCATATACTGAGAAGTCATCCATGAATATTTCTATAACCTCTTCCACCAAGTCAGAAAATATAGATTGCATACATCTTTGAAATGTGGCAGGAGCATTACATAATCCAATGGCATCTTTCTAAAGGCAAAGGTACCATAAGGACATGTAAATGTTGATTTCTCCTGATCTTCTGGGGCTATTGCAATCTAGTTATAACCATAATATCCATCAAGAAAACAGTAATAGGAGTGTCTTGCTAACCTGTCCAACATTTGGTTAATGAAAGGTAGAGGATAATAGTCCTTTCTGGTAGCAGTGTTAAGTTTCCTGTAGTCTGTACACACTCTCCATCCTGTCACAGTTCCTATAGGAATCAATTCATTCTTCTCATTTATGATCACAGTGACTCCTCCCTTCTTTGGAACCACATGTACTGGGCTCACCCAAGGACTGTCTAAGATTGCATATATAAAGCCTACATTTAGCCATTTTAGCACTTTTTTTCTGACTACTTCTTTCATTACTGGATTCAGCCTCCTCTGATGTTCTACATAAGTTCTAGCATTCTCCTCCAACAGGATCTTATGCATACAGATTGAGGGACTGATTCCTTTCAAATCTTCTATAGACTAAGCTATTACTTCTTTATATTTTCTGAGAGTCTCTAGCGCTTTTGCTTTTCCAAATTTCTTAGTTAATCCAACTAAAATGATAACTGTCACTCTTCTCGGGTTGCAAGAAGGCATACTTTAAATGTTCCAAAGTAATCTTTTGATTATTAAACCCTTTGAGCTTTTGTTTTCTTCTGCAACTTTTTCTTCATAACTACTGGACCTTTCTGCACTGTTTTCTCCAACACTGAATACTGAATCTTTTAATTTAAAATTGGAGCTCATAATTTCAACTTTAAGATGCTCAAGATACTGGAAATTCATCTCATTCTCATTCATTGAATTCTGAAAATTACAAGCAGTGGCCAGTTCATAACTAACAGGAATTTTTGTTTCTACAATTTCACAATCAACACTACTAAGTTCTGGTTGTTTCAAACTGTGATTGAGATTGAAGTGCATTGCTTCATCTTCAACCCTAAGAGTCAGTTCCCTTTTTTCACATCAATTAATGCCGCCTCAAGGTTAAGAATGGTCTTCCTAATGTTAGTGGGACTTTGTTTGGTTTTCTCCCGCATATTAATGACCACAAAGTCCACTAGAAAGACAAATTTCCTCACTTTGATCAGCACATCTTCAAGGATGCCTTTAAGATAAGCCAATGTTTTATCTCGCTTATCCGTAAGGGGTAATGGTCAGGGAGTGAGCTCCCCAAACTTAATCTCTTTCGAAAGCAACGCATGCAGGCATCAAGTCGATGCTACGCAGAATTACACACAAGCTTTCCTACACAAGATCCCCTACCTTTGCAGGTACATAGTGAAGCTGTTTGATCTCGTATTTTCTCTCGTAAGGTCTTTCGAACCACTCCGCATCGCAGGTTGCTATTGGGCCATTATCCCTTCCTCAATAATCTTTCTTTTTTGCTCAATATATTCTCTATGAATTTTGCATTTACGAGACATTCGTAAAGGAATGTTGATCTCTATCTTCTTAAATATGTTTAAGAATTTAGAGAACTGCTCCTCTAGCTTTGCTTTCTATAGTCTTTAAGTGAATGGAACTAGAGGATTGTAAGCTTTAACTTCCTCCTTCTTCCCCTAACGACAGCCGCATTTATGCTGTTTTCTTTTCTCAAAAGAGATCCCGAACTATGTCAGCTTCTAGTTCCTCTCTTTTTTCTTCTTGTTTCTCTTCCTCAGTGTCCCTCTTTTCACCTCTCCTTTCATCTAGCTCTCTACCACTTCTCATAATTATTACCATACAGTCCTTTGGATACTTTCTGATGTCACTTGGAAATGAATCCTTAGGCTCTTTCTGCACAACTTAAGCCAGTTGCCCTATTTCTATCTCCAGATTCTTCAAAGAGGCATTAATGTTTGTTTGAAACACAGCTGTGTTTGCTTGGAAGTTTTCAAGGTCAGAAAATTTCTTTTCATGCAGATTCAAATCCTTTTGTTTTCTAACACGAAATGAAGCATCTAATCTTCAAAGGATTATCCTTTTCTGACCCTAATAATCTCCCTCTAATTGGTCCCTCCGCCGTCGGCTGCTCTCGGAACCTAAGCCGAGCATAAGTCACTGCACTCCTGCCCGTCTGGGGGCCCCATCGTGCTCCTCCCACCATATGAAAAGTTTTTCATGGTTCTCGCCCGTGTATAGTGTGTTCGCAGTCGGGGGTTAGGCTTGAAGTGATAACTTTTCGCTTCATTCATATACTCGGGCTCCTCAACTCGATAGTGGCTCTTTTCTCCAACTAGTTCCTAACTCTTCTTCTAATTCTTTCTTCTATTGCTCCCACTTCAAGTGCAGTGTGCATTTTTCTTTCATTGTTTCCAAGTTTGTTCATCACTGCATCCAGCTTTGCTTCTATGGCTGTCATTCTATCAAGCCCAATAAGACCATTTCCTTTCAACTTGCTATTGCTCCTTGAAGCTTCAGATGGAGCCTTGTAGTTGCATTTGACAAGGTCTTCAATCAGTTGTCATGCCTCCTCTGCATTTCTTCTTTTAAAAGCTCCATAGAAAGATGCATCAATTATACCCTTAGAGACATAATTCATAGCATGATAGAAAATATCCATCTGGGTGGTTAGATATATTCCATGCATAGGACATCTTTTAGCAATTCGAATCTCCCATGCAAGCAGAGGCTTCTGCATCTTCCCCTTGCTTGAAGACAATTATTTCTCCTCTTCTCTCAACAGTGAGAGTTGGAGGAAAGAATCTGCTCATATAAGCTTCCACCAATTCTTCCCAAGTGTTCACTGATCCCACTGGCAATGAATCAAACCATGTTGTTGCCACATCTCTCAATGAAAAGGAAGAGTTGCAGCTTGATTACTTCCCGGCCCCCATTCAGCTTCGACTATGTTAGGCCATCCTCATGAATCTTCCCATATGCTCATTGGGATCTTCTCGCAGGGGTGACTTCAGAACCGGGGTGTTGTCGCACCATAGTAATCAATTTGCTCAAACAAAATGTTCGCTCAATCGGGCAGTCGCCTTATCGCAGAAAGAACATCTCGATAATAGCCTCCAAAATTCCTCCATAGTATTAGGCCTCTTATTTCTGTCTACTTCTTCTTCTTCTTCTAGAATAGTCTGCAATCTTTCTCTTTGATTTGCCATATTTCTGGATTCTGCACTGGTGATTCTTCTCAGATTCTACAGGGTTCTCTTAATTTCAGTGTTCAGAGGTAACAAATCTGCTTCTAGTCTTCTACGCATTTAAATTCTTCCTGAAAGTAGAAACACGCTGAGATCAAATGGAGTCAATGATATAAAAAATTATATATCTATTTAGGCTTCCAAAAATATCAGTGGTTTATTCAGCCACTGCTGTTAAAACTGTTTTTGTTGTTTTTCTAAAAATTTTGTAAAACAAAGAAAAATCTCCAAATTAGCATTTATCTATTTTGTCAAAATATTGATTTTTAAATTCCTTTGATCCCTGGCAACGACGCCAAAAACTTGTTGACCAATTTTTGTATAGAGATCAAATTTTTGTCACTCTTACCAAAGGACTATTATTTAATCCCCAGTAAAGGAACCAAAAACTTGTTTAGACCAAATAGAACTTGTATGTTCCTAATAAAAATGGATTTGTCAATGAATTTATTAAAGATTTTGTTTAATATAATACTATAAAGTAATAATGTGTCGCATAAGTAATAAAAGTGGACCTATAAGTTCGGATATTGTTCCCACAGAGATTGAAGAGAATTTAAAGTTCAACTACCCCAACTACTCAAGTTCCACACTATTTGAACTTCCATTTAATAAAATTTTCAGTAACCTAACTAAGAATTCCACTATCTGAATTTCTACATCTATAATACAAGAAAAATTTAAAATCCTAGACCTAAACCGGACCGAATCCGCATTATTATCGGAAGTAGATTAATTCGATTTGCATAAATTTGCGGAAATTATCAATTCCCGTAACATAATCTCCAATATATTCTATCATGAATCGAATATAAATTCTATCAAAGAGGCAAGGTATAGTTTGAGATTTTCCTTTAATCCATACATTTCACTGATTAGAGACTCATGTTCATTTATGAAACATGTTTCTAATCAGTTACTTGTAATCATAATTTCTTTATAAGATCTGGGTATTTTTCTTTTCCAATACTTCATACTCATTTCTTATGACTCCAGATTTCTTACTTCCCAAGACAGGGCCATTGCAAGATTTCTACAAAATGAATGATGTCACATCCTTGAGATCTTATAGAGTTATCCCTTTCCTTGGTTAGATCTAATCTAACACAAAATCAAGATCATTCCTCAAGACCAAGGAGAGATCTCTAATTGATACCTGATGTATCACTAAATTAATTTCAAACCATGAGTAAATTTATGATTTATCTAAGTAATCTTTCAGAGCTCATTAGTTTAGTTGTGATATTAATTCTAAGCATGCCCCCAAGTAATGCATCCCGTACTCTTAGAATCTCTCCATCTCTGTGTCACTCGGCCTCCTAGAAATCGAGACGAGCAAACGGTCTTAATGGGTATAAGTTACTAATATTGGGAACGATTCACTATATAGACAACATAGTGTTCCGAATAAGCTTCAAAATCCTCTGATATAAATCTCTGGTATGCGAGAAAGACCATAACTAACGTAGAATCTTTCTCGCGGAAGTTTAACGTTTCACGAATGAATGGTGAACAACGAGAAATGCGATTTAGGAAATTTTGATAATAAGCGTAATCAGCGAAAGAGATGGATTCAGAAACCTCTGGACTTATTAGATTCAAGCGATGTCGGGTGATCGCGACAATGTTTAATTCCAACTTCTAAACTTCTGAACAATTCCTTTGTTTAGTGCAGTAAGCTAATTAAATTCTGTGCAAAAGCTAATCTACGAAGAAAGAAAAATAAAAAGAAAATAAAAGAAAAATATAATATAAAGGTGTTGTTTCCCCGGATCTTTCTGGTTTCGCGTTGATTTTCAGCACTATAGTTGTTTTGTTGTGAGAGCCAAGAAGTTTGAACCAGTCAAATTCTGTTGTGATCCCCAATTTTGGCGGTGCATTCTCGTCACGACACAGTGTTCGCGACGAGTTTTAATTCTTTATCGCGTGTCTGTTTGCAACATGTGATCTGTGTGACACGCTCCTGTCATCAACATGGGTTCCAGTCACAATAAGTTTTCAGCATTACCGCGGCGGTATTCCTTTCTTCAACATATTAATGGCCGGCGATAAAGTTTCCTCATGGCGGATCTCTTTGGCTCATTAACAGTTTGTCACCGGAAGATCTGTCGTTCCAATCATATGTCGCGATAATCTTACGCCAGTAATGTTCTTGGAATAGTTATGTTGCGACGCGTGGCGATTACATTAATAGCGGCGGTGTTTTACAATGCGAGCACCAACAAATTGGTATGATGGCTTTCGGTTTGTTTGTCGGCGGCATTTACGTTGGATCTTGTTGCAGCAAATGTTTCTTTGTCATGACGTATTACGGCGACTAGGAAAGTCTGTTGCAGCGAGTCTTATTAAGCCACGTTAACTTTGTTTCGCGTTCTGACTTTGTTTTGATGTTCGTGACATAGTCTCTTGGTGTTGTCGATAACATAGACAGAGTTTATATAGTGACGATTTGCGTATTAAAGCTGTCTTTATAGTAATGGCTTGTTATGTCATGAACCTCTCCCCTCCTTATTGTTGGAATCTTTGTGTAGCGACATAAGAAAAGTACATCATGACCTTGTTTATCAATATTAACGCTCTTTGTGCGACCTTAAGATCCTGTCGACCTTAAGATCTGTATTGACATAAATCTTGGCTTTGAAGTATGTCATGACATTGCATTCTTTTATTGCGACGGTGATCGGATATTAAACCGCGACCATTATGACCTCGTTTTATTGTTCGCGACGATCTTCTTCGCCGGTGCGACATACATCTTTCTTGTCACATATTCTTTATTTGGTGTTCACGACATCGTTACCTTGTCCCGTAGGTGCTGCGAAAATTTATTCTTACGTCTCTGAGCTTTTCCATCATTGATAATGATTGTGACAAAGATCCTTAATAGTGACATAGTTTTACGCATACGCATTATTTGTGGCGACGAGCTTCTTTATGCCAACTCAAATTTTCACAGTGTTGACATCCTGTGAAAAGTATAGCAGCCATGACATAAACTTTCATGCATTAATTTGATTATTGAGTTATTTCCATTTTCTGTAAACCCATGCTCTTAATGACGCCATCTGCTGCCCGACTTGGATGTTTATTGTGACACAGCTTCTGTCTGACTGGCTATACGTTATTACTCTTTTCTCTTCTTTTGTGAAGTGTCTGCTGGTCAAGCTTTGCAAAATAAGTTGGTGAATATTCCATAATTGGCGATGAAACATATGAATATATTAAATAACTCAAGAAATGGTTAAAAATATATGCCAGGTTTAAGACTCATCGGGACCCTACCAGCTGGTGGGTACGACTCGCTTTTTAAAAAAGAAAAAAAAGAAAAAAAGAAAAGAAAAAGGAGTTGGAGTAATTTTGAGGAGTTTTGGAAAATGTGCCCAAGGAGAAGCAGGTTTTGTTTGGAGTATTACCACTTTTTTATTTTATTTTTAAATGGGGAAAAATTAAGTAAAACAAAGAAACCTCATTAGCTCGATCCCGGGAAAAGCAGTCCACGAAAACTGGAATTCACGGGTTCGGTTGGAGTTACACCTATCGGGAAGGTACCTCGTGTAAAGTACACCCTCTAGCTTAGAAACTTGGTCTGCTAAATGAATTAGGTACATGAGACAAATGGGTGAATCAATCGAATCCTCCCAGGTTAATGAATGGCTGGATGCATTCTCGTTATCTGCCCATGCTAGCTACCTGATTAGCCGAAATAATTTTATCTTTTATGAGTCCCTAAGCGAGAAGCTTATTTGCATAGAATTCGTTAAATGGCTCTGTGCTCCAAGAGATCAAATCTATGTACTCCTTATAAACCTTGATACAACTATGCCGACGCGAGGTCCACCAGTCATGCCTTTGCGAATATGGTTAGGATTAATAATTACCCAAGTATGTATCATCATGATCAGTATATAGTTGTTCGTGTTCAAGGTGAGTCTGAATGGAAGTAAGAGATTAAGATGTTTTATTTCTTTCCACTCCCAGGCTGACAGTTATGCGCAGTGCCAGATTCCACGATCAAAACCACCTGGCTGATGTTCTAACTCAGGGTGAGTCCCCTCTAATTCCAAGTTATGAGCACAGTTTGGAGCCCAAATACGGTTCACAAATGCATTACAATTACCGGCGGAACCTGCCCATAGATCATCACTTTTGCAGTAATTGAACTTGTTCCCGGCAGTTCAACCGGTTGAAAAATTCTAAATATGACGGAAGAGTTGCCGAAAGGTAAGAGGTATTCAAAAAAAAAAAAAAAAGGCGTCAATTAGGCACGGATGAGCAGAATAACTAAAACAAGCCAATGTGTTTCAAATCGGGATTTTGCAGGTGGAACTGACCGGTTCCCGACCGATTCAACAAGTTGAAAAATTATGAAACCACCGTAAAATTCCACTCCGAAAGTAAGGAATCAACAGCTTGACGCTCAATTAGATCCGGGACAAGTGAGAACCAAGCGAAACAAAGCAACGTGTTCTGAAGGCTGACCAAACACCCAATGCGTTTGTTTTTCTTCACCGCCTTGATGCTTTGTGAATGCATTTTAATTAAGCGTGCATGCGAAAAAGGCCATCGACTTCTTCTAAATTATCAAACCTTAAACTTGTGCCTCGGGCGGATCTGAAGACCATTAAATATTCATATTCATTAAAAAACGAGATGTTGATATGATCAGGCTCTTGAGAAGTTAACTTTGCCCGAGATTCTAGTGGCTCTAATACTCCTGCGGGACCTCGCATTAGGTACAAAAAGTGCTCGTTTTAATGACCGCGGGAATGAGATCTCTCTTTGGAACCGGAAAGAAGCTCTGAGTATAGCTCTAGAAGAAAGGAAATGTGAGAGTCTTTCCCCCAGATAAACCTTCTCTTCTCTCTGTTTGTGCACCACAGACTATCCATGGATGCACAGGCTCTCCTCCATCATACCTATCTCACAGTTTGGATTGAGCTCTTACCGAAAGATGCGAAAGTGTCACCACTCTGAGCTAAGTTCCTGCTGCCTCATTTCTTCTGCACCCCTCCTCTACTGCCCCTCTTAACATTTTGAGCCTCACTGGGTTCTTCCTTCAGCGCGAAATCCCCTCGTCCTGACATGATCTACCCCAGTTATCTCTCTTGCGTTCTGAGGCCTAGGCTCACTCCTTGAGTTTTTAAGCTTCACCACAAAAATCACCTTGGTTTGGTGGGCTAAAGATTAAACAAAATTTAAATCTTTTTCAGACATTAAAGACTTGAACAGGCCATGTAAGTTTGAACTCAATCAGAATTATCCGTGGTGATATGATGAGCGAAGTATATGACCCGGTCGATTGATCAGTTGAAGAAAAAAATTTGAAAATTGACCAAAAATGTTTATGAAAGAATAAGGAATCAAAAAGTAACATACAATTCAATTTCTAGATGAGAAGGGAATGTGTGAAAACAATATAGGTGCTCAGATTGAGACACTGCTCCCGATAATGAACTTTCACTTCGTCACATTAGGCAGCGACCAGTTGTGGATTATTCAAAATTCTTATTTTGTTGAAATTTTCTATGATAGGAATCTAAAAGAACGGCGCGCAGTTTGAGGTTGGATGAGGAGATATAGATCTATGACCAGTGCTGAATTAGACATGCTTCCATTCAGATTTTCATTTGGCTGAGACGATTGAAGCGAGTTGGAAAATTTTAAAAATTGCAATGGAAATATTGGGTTGAAAACAGTCGCCAAAATGATTGCGCGATTCCGGGAGTTTGGATGAAATATGATCAAAACAAGCCCGGTGCTCAGAGATTGGCATACTCTAATAAACTGCAGTTGAGCTAAAACCTCGGGGACACATAGCCTATGTACAGTCTCTAATATTAAGCAAAAAAAAGGGCCAGTGACATTAGAGTATGAACTACATGCGCTCAATGGTTACATACAGAGCCCACTTTGGGGCTGGAGGTCGGCTAAACTAAAGGGCCTGTGGTGCCATATAAAACGATGGGTGAGTGTGACACCCCGCGGGATATATGCAAGTGTTGAGGACAAAATTGAGGTCTACACGTCTGAAAGATTGAAGCAATTATGAATAAGGCTGCACGAGGAATATAACGAGAGGTGAGAAGTTTCTTAGAGTTTAGGTAGGTATTACCCTCCCGATTCATAAAGGGAATCTCGTCTCTGCGCGCTACCCTTCATGTTGTTGATGTTATTGCGTTGTGATGATGTGTATCTGCCACTAATTGCGAAAAAGATGCAAAGTTGAATGCAGTGACAAATGTCGATCAAGTTTGATCGATTAAGAAAATACTAGTTGAAGCGTACTCAGTGATGACTTAGCACCTCGCGGGTGAAGGTGTACCATACCATGTGTCTTTGAGTTTAGTTTTGGATGTGTATTGATGCAAGATGGAAAAGTGGTGGCATATGCCTCGAACGGTTGGCGCATGACGAGAATTATCCCACATGATGCGGAATTGGCGGTAGTGGTGTGCTTTACCCGAAAATATGACACTAACATCTGATAATGTAGAATATTTACATATCATAGAGTCTTGGTATATTAATAAAGGCCCGAATTTAAGGCGCGTCATTGGTTAGAGTTGTTCGAACTATGAGATTGCATAGTATCGTACCTAGGAAAGCCGTGTAGTGGAAGTACGAAAATTCTTTTTGTCATCCTTTGAAACACAGTACATGGAGAATCGGATCTTATAGACTTTGTTAGCTCAGGGTCTCAAGGTATCGCCCGAGTTGAAGCGGATAAGTGATTAATTGTATCAACGTGATATCGAATTTAATAAATGTGATCAGTCAAAGTATTGAACTAGACTAACTATCCATAAAGGCAGAAGATGGGGTTTGTTTTTATAGAAGCAGTTATGTGTGTTGAATGTTTGAGTGGCAGTGTGAATGACCACAAATCTTAGTATTCACCATGCATCTGGAGGTAATAAGTGCAAGATTTAAAGCGATTGTTGATAGAGTGGTGAGGGGGTGAAAGGATATCAGCGTATGTATCCAAATGTGCTGACATGATGATAAGGAAGCTGAACATCAGAAGCTGATAATGAATTGCGTTGATCGTCGATTCCTGATGGGTGGGGACGAATTTTATAGTTTTATTAATCCAGGTTTTTCCCTCACCTAAAAGAAACATGTGAATTCAGTTTGATGAGTGATGCCAATTACCGTCTGCTTTCGCTTCTTACCGATGAACATTTATTCCATGTGGATCAGTTAGTAAGGCGTGTGAATGAGATTGTCTTGTTGCATGGGTTCCTTCAGTGATAGTGTATGACCGCCCAATCACGGTTTGTCAGAGTTTGAAATATTACGGTTAGTATAGGTACTTGGTGAGATTTTAGTGCAGCCTTTCATCCTGGCAGATGGACGATACGAAAGAAGTGATTGAGTGTTAGACATCTTGAGGGTTGTGTGCTAGATTTACCTAAAGAGGAAGTTGGATAGTACATATTCCTCTTATGGATTTATAACAACAATGATATGATCATTCTTCCAGATTCTGACGTGGTAAGTGTAGATGTATGCTAGATCGAGCCTGAATAGGCATAAAGTAATTAGCTGACGCAATGACGAAGAAGAGTTGGGTCATTAAATGAGGTTAAAGCTACCGATGATAGACAAAGTGGTATGAGATCTTGAAAAGACATAGAATGCGAAGTGAAGAATGGTTTCTTGAAAGTATCACCATGGAGGAAAATACTTGGTTTGGAAGAATAAAGTGTCACCTAAGTTTATGGGACGCCCGTGGATCTTAGAAAGGTAGACCAGTAACATCGATTTGGTTCTCCCTCTAGGATTAGCCAAATTACATAATGTATTCCCATGTCTCAATGGCAAATATAATCACAGGAATCGCATATCTTTTGTGCAAGAGATGTACCAAAGTGCGATCGGACTTTACTTATGATAGAAGAACCAGGTGGTGCCTGCTGGTAGGCGCAAGATTGAGAACTCAAACAGTTCCTCTGGTAAAAGTGCTTTGACTGAGATATGGAAGTAACTTGGGAGCGGAATCGACAATGGGGCCTTGAACTGCATGATTCTTTAATTCGGTGTAATTTAGAGGAAAAAAATTGTTTTAAGTAGAATGTAGCTTAATTATATCCTAGTAGTTTATGATATGCGGGTATATTACATTCAATTATATTTTGATTTAAGTGCTAAATTGAAAAAATGGTAAATTGATATTCAGCAGTTAAGGACTAAGGGACATAAAACAAGAAGATTATATGCTATTGTTGGAATTGTGATAGATGGATTTGATAATGGTAATATGGAGACTAAAATGCAAAAGGAAAATTTGGGCCCGAATCCGCTAAGGCAACAAATTGTCACACTAAGTTGAAATTTCTCATTGTAGGGGTTTTGTTTGCAGGGCATCTGGTTTGGAGAAGAGTGGTGGGTTGAATTTCTCTCCATTTCTTGTTTACTTGTTAATGAGAGAAGGAAAGGAAAGTTACTTTGATGCTTTAAATCGAGGTTAGGAAAAGTGAAACTATTTCGTTTGTATATTAGGTTTTGTTAGTTTAGTTAGTTTAGAAGTTAGAACATCGAGGTTAGGAAACTATCCTAATTCATTGCGGCATGTGTGTTAGGAAAACTATCTTCCACCATAAATGTCTTTTTGGTTGGTTTGAGTTGGGTTTTGTGGTTTGTTTTGCAGATTTGTTTTGTTTCGTTCTTACTCATTTACATTTCCCGGCTGGCGCCTCTACTTCCGTGAAGGTGTCTACTCGCCTAGGTGAAAGAGTGCCTCGTAGTGAAGGAGTGCTGCTTTAAACTAAGCTTTCCTTTGGTAAGGTATGTTCACCTATGCGGGCAGGTTCTATCTTGGGCGTATGCGCTTTCCTTTGGGAAAGGATGCTCATACTAGGAGAAGGGATGCTTAGCCTGATGACGATCTTTTTGGCGGAGGCTTGCTCTTTGCTTATCTTTACTTTTTGTTTTGATTTCTATTTTTATAAAACTGCAAATCATTATAAATGCTAATTCGTAAAACCTCATAAATGCATATAATTGTAGAGTGCGCGCGGATGGTGAATGAATAGACGTGGCGTTGGCGATCTGTGCGTCGACACGACACTTACGTTTTGTCTTCTGATCGGCCGCGTCAGTGGTGTTATGACCTCTTACATAATCGCACCAACATCATTTTGTACGTGTTGCGAACCGTTATTTAGTGCTTTGGCAATTCTATTGGTGCTTTGGCATGACCGATCTTATCGTGCCCGGCGGGTGCTTATTGTGCTACGTCCACTCTCATTCATTGTTACTAGTCTGAAGCGTATTTATGTGATAATATCTGAATAATGAACAATATATGAAAACAAGTAAGTTAGATCGATGTTAAGGGCATATATCTGAATTAAATATTCTACAGTTCTTTTTCTTAGGTACATACGTTATGAAATTTACGATGATATCCTCGGGGAATATGAATAACTCTAACATGTGAATTATTTTAAATGTATACTATAATTGAGATTTTAGGGGGTGGTCGTAGTATTTGTTTCCGACAACTATAAACAGCGGGATCTTCATCCATGTGATGTAGAAGGTTGTTAAAGGAACATCTGACATTATGAAATGCCATGGTAGTCTTCTAATGTAGGTCGAAATTAGTTTTGTTCATAATCAAAATGTAAATGTAATATTTTGAGACCGGTGGAACTTGTAAATACAAGTAGTTGGACTCATGTATATGTACGGGACAATTTAAGCACCTATGGTATGGGAAGTTTACCAGTTTATGTCTTCATGAAATATGTTTTAGCATTCACAATATTCGGATTCATGGATCCTTTGTTACGTGTGACGTCCCTCCACTTGATGCTGTTGAGGGAAGAAAGAGCAGTTATCAGACTCTTCTCTTTTGGCCATTTACACACAGTATGACGGCCACATGTTTCACTTCACCACAAAAATCTATTTAGCTGATTTTATAAGAGATTACATTGTTGACCCTACCACTGCCTTAAGTTTGGGACTAGTTTTGGTTTGAAATGAAGGAATTTTGGCTCATGTTCTTTATGAAGTTGTGCTTCATCTGCGAGACGATGTTGAAGCATGGATCACCAGATGTGACCTCCTGCAGCTCAAGTTATAGATCATTTAAAGTCTGCAGCCCAGGCGGTTTATTTATTTGTGTCAGATCAGGACTAGTTTCAGTTTTGAATGGAAGAATTTGGACTCGTGTTATTCTATAAAAGTTATGCATTTGCATTGGTAAAATTGATGTTGAACTTGAATCACCCAATCGGGACTCTCTGACTCAGGGGTGTGGTCCATTCCAGAAGACTTGCCACAGCTTAAGTTGTTTAATCTGTTCAGACCGGATTGGTGTTGGGGATTCATCTATGCGGTTGAACTATCTGGCTTGGATATAAGCTGTTTAGCTTATTAATATGCATTGCAGTTTGTGGCTATCACAACAGTTGTAGACCAGACTTTGGACTTAATCTGGGGCCCATTTTATGTATCTATTAATTGCAGAAGCGCGTAATTATTAGCGGTCGGTTATGGTTGGTGGCGTAAGCTTGGATTCCGGCTGTTATGACATATTGAGGTGGTGTGTAGAATATTTTGTGGGCGTATCCATGCCACGGTCGGTCTTATGGATCAAGATTGTCATTGCCAAATTGAATGGCATGCTTAAGGAGTAATTGAATGTTGATATATGAGTGTTAATAGATAACGTGACATTAAGATATAGGTTTTATTTGGAAGTATATGATTTTGATATGATTATATAATACACGCTGGTGGTATGGTTGAATTTTCCGCGTGGCATTATGATATAATATGACATATTCTTTCATGCAGTGGTGCATTACATTACGTATGCACGAGGACATCAATCGAATGGGAGTGAGTGTGGTTATGATTAATCGTCCATACTTGTTGATTGATGGGTGGGTTCGATGCGGATTGGGCGATGTCAGCCAGTCCCACTACCGATTGCATAACATGGAAAAAACATGTAGTGGAAGTAATATAAGAAGGTTAGACAATCCATCAGTGAAAAGAGCGGACCCGGTTCATACCTCCAGCGGTGAAAGTCCAGTATAGGAAGGCGTCGTCTACTGGTGAGACCACAAATCATTACCCGTGAAACACCACCCAGTTTAGTTTATAAAAAAATGTCGATGATGATCTATTAACTCAATTTCAGTTTATAATGCTGACTTTGTTTCAAGTGTTCATTGGATACAGTTCATGATGACGGTTTTATACATTGGCATTTCACGTACAATGTGAGTGAGAATCGATGAGACTTGGGGCTGATACGCGGGTGAAGTCTGCATCTCATTTGTGGCATGGCATGCTGAGATTCTATAGTAGAAATTGCATCATTTCGCTGGAATGGTGCAGGTTTGTGGTTGACATGCATGCACTAGGGTGGGAGCTAGCCTCTATAAGACGTTTTCTATTGGCGTGGCTCACCACATGAAAAAAAATTTCGGTGCGGAGCAGGACAGGTGAGCAGCGCTCTGTGAGCCGTGATTGTGAAGAAAGCCAACATGTGGCTTTTAATAACCTTTTTGTAAATGTTTGTTCAATCAGTTTTAACTTATGAATTTTTATTACCGCGAAATTGTAATTAAACCCTTATAGGCCGTTTTAAATTATGACCTTGCATGTTTCAGTAGATATGGATAAATGGAATCACAGGAGTAGCCATCTGATTATTAACTACGGGTTCCGATGCGTGAGGCGGCGACAGTGGTATTGGGTTGCAGATATCCACAGGGTTTCCTGAAGTTAACGGTTGGTGGCGACCGGGTTTTAAGGGCATCGACAGTGTGAAACTTGGGTATATGATTACCTAAGGAGCTTGATGAGTAGGTTTTGATAATTGCATTCATTATTCCATTTCATGTTTTGTGCCCTAATATGCTACATGCTTTTGTGTTATGTGTTGTGTGGAATTACATACATGGTAAATTGTATATGGAAAAAAAAAATGGAACACTAGGGTTAGAAAACACATAACTGTAAAGGGAGTTTGAAAAACTAAACAAAGAATGGTTAAGGATATTAAAAATTTTGATAGTGGTTAGCACAAGCACTCACAATTGACAGGAGAAAATCAAAGTTTAAACTTGATACATTCTTGAATTGTATAGCAATACTCTATTACTATCGACCAGGATAGATGGCTAGTCGAAAGGACATCGGCGGTGGGTGGATCAATGGCCAAACCACCCGACTGTGACCATCGACGCCATGCAGGCTATTAGTCGCTGTGTTGCCTGTTTCCTGACCCGGTGTTGTGTTTGCCACCCTTTGCATAGGCTAGTGCAACTAGGGGATAGGGAGGTCTGAGTAGCTTCCCCAGAGGTTCAAGGCACACCATCCTCGGTTCCCCAGGAGAAAGAACTTTGGTAGTAGTGATCATTGGTTACATAAATTGAAAAGATTACTATGGAAGCTATGAAGTTTAGCCGATGCCCACTAGGATAAATGTACATTCTCACTTCAGTGAATCAAGATATGGTGGGATTAGATTAATATAGAGGACTGGAGCAATGACGTGGGAAGAGTTTCGTGAGCTCTTCATGGGATTTTCCATCTGCTACGATATACAAAAGCTTGGGGTTTTTAGAAAGCTGACAGGGACGATGTGATTCTTTGAATAAGTATTAGGATTTATTAGTGTTGTTTTTTTTATGATTATGTATCTAAACATATTAGAGATGAAAAATTTGAAGGATAGTCTAAAATTGTCCATTTGTGGTATGGGATTTCTCTTACTTGAGGTATGGACTTGATGGTGGAAGATGACTATAGCCATTGAGAAAGTGGATGACTCAGGCATCCCCGGATGCGGTGTTAAGATAAGATAAGGAAGAGCGACCATCTTTGATCAGGAAAGAAACAAAGGGTTCACTGGTAAAGTTTCAGACGAGCCTTGACTATTGGGAGCAGGCGAGTTGATCATCTTTGAGGTGGAACATTTAGAAGGCCTTTAGACGATGCAGATCCTTTTTTGTGCGGGGTTCTGCCATAATATGTTGTTTCGATACGCGACAGGATTGCCCACTCAATCATGAGTGTGCAGGATTCGGTGGCAGGAGTTAGGTGCGAGAACATATCTGGGTCCATTCACATATCTAAGCGACGCCATTTGTCGAGTGCGTGGGGACATGCTATGATGAACTACTAATTGTACTTCGCCCGTTTGTATCGCGGTCGGAGCGTCTCCTCTGTGCCTGCGGATTAAAGCTGAAATTGCTGACTTTGCGGCAATTGAGATATCATGACCTCCTGGCTTTGGCACTTATCTTTGATCGTAATAAACATAAGCGGGTGATCGTGAAATCTTAGTTCGCCATAACATTTACTGCGTGCGTATCTTTATAACAAACATGATTTTTCGAGATATCGTATCACGGTCTGCGAACTTATACTTATAACAAACCGCCTTACTCGGATCTTTTCAGCGGCGGACTTGTTCTTATTCCAATCTCGTAGGACATATCTTGTATCAGGGCGTATGCTTATTAAAGGGACTCCCGAAAGGACATATATATCGGACATCTTTGATGCATCTGGAACATAATTATTCAGATCCCCGAAAGGACGCCTTATACTTAAACCATCGGAGCGATAGCATCATATGTGCCTGCTCTCTCTGATCTCGGTAGATTCTGTTTCTATCTTTATCTGGTACCTTAGGTGCAAGCGAAACATACTTATACTACGGGTTTACACTTGTTGGTGCCATAGGTACTACAGGAGATGTGGCCGGAATATGCCCCAGTATTCTGAACTTATTCTTATCGGAGAAGTACTCTTAGAGTACTACGAAACATCTTTATTATACATTATCTTATACTTGTATACCAGAAACATATCACGGTCTTCTGAGACATGCATGTGAACTTACATGTTTTCGGAATCTGCTTGTCCTGAACTGCTATGTATTTGATTTTATACTTGTCTTCAGGCACCTCACATGTATTTGGGATCTTGCTGCTTTGTCTTGGGACCTCCTTATCTTTACCCGGATGCACTCTTGTGTTCTGGGAACTTAACATTCTTGTCTTCACGGATCTTATTCTTATGCGAAAGGTACGTAGATGCGATAAGTAGAGCAGTTGAATCGCATCTCTGAGTCATATCAGGACTTATGCGAATACGGACATAATTCAGTAGTAGGTACGAGATCTTTTATCGAATACATATACAGGTTTATACAAATTAGATATATCACGAAAACAAGCAGAGTTGTGGTTTATGTAAAATCATCTTTAGACTTATAAAATTTGTAACACTCGCAGGCTTGTACTTGTGAATCTCAGTAGGAGTTCCGAGCTTATTCTTATAAAGAGTACCTTGGGTGCTGAATTCATTATCTGGTAGTGGTCTTGCGGACACTCTTTATATTCGGGCTTGCCACTTGTTTTAACCATACGGTACGTGGGTACTACGAGGAGATTTCCCTTGTACAAAAGTGCCGTAGGTGCTCATGTAGATTAAGTGCCGTGTGCGTTCAGGATCTTTACTTTATTCTTTGTTAGGTCATATCATATAAGCTATTGACTGGGACGATCATCATAAATGAGTAGAATGACACAATAAGTACCGAAGAATTTCAATGATCTTGAGTCTGCATGTATAGATCGGGGCGTGCGCGTGTAAAGTGCCATTGGCACGGCGGGAGTGTCGAAGCCGCGAAACCCGGGGTGCGGCACTAATGTCAGAAATCTGTGGCGCTAATGAGTCACCCAGGAAATCTTCGACGAGTCTCCGTAGCACTAATCGGGACATCACTCGTGTTATTCGCTGATCTGGTAGTCATATGGTCATATGTCTTCGGAAGCTGTAATGTATCTTAATCACATACGTGTTTCTGCGACATGCTTTTCATATCATATTCATGTTTCATGAACGCTCTTATATTCGCATTTCCATACTTGCTGCGACTTTGTACCTACATATGGCATTTCATACATTTAATAAGTATGATGCTTGTGTATTCATCATTCAATATGTTCTTTGTGCCTCTTTGTAGTCTACTTTTACTTGAAATTGGAATCATTCCAATTGGATCAAATCCCAAACTAAAGTTATGGCATTTCATGCCAAACTAGTCCATTGCGATATCACACTCGAGACAGTTTGAAATACCCATTTTCAGTGATATTTGACATGGTTCTTTACACCACTCCTTTAAAGCTAAGGTGCTAAAGGTTCTCCTCGACTGGAATCATAAATGAACAGGAACTCAAGTTATGTCTACAAACAACCAGGGACTACACTATGTTCAAAAAGAAGCCCCGAACGAAGTGGCTTGAACATAGCCCCGCTTTGAGTGAATTTTGGGCCATAGAGTCGAATTGAAGGTATCTATTTCAGGATTTTTGGTTCTTGCTGAAGTCTATTTAACCAGCAACTTGAATCACTCAAATGGATCATAAATGAGCAAGTTATGGCTAAAAAATACGAGACAACGGTCAAAATAGAAAAGCGAGAACACTACCTCTTAGAGTGCGGCTGCGACTGTCTTAAGACATTTAATTTTGCCTAGAATGTGGGTTTTCTTCCATTTTCCATATGTTGATACCCCGAATCAACTGCTGCTCATATACACATCAAAGAGCCACTCCAAATTCATCTTGAGGTAGTGGTTGCAGAGCTAAATATTCATCTTCTGTATATTTTCCTCAAGTGTCTTTTTCAATACATGTTTTTCTTGAAACCTTTCATGAATAACTCCCAGAGCAAACTCCCTGAAAATATGGGTCCTGCCCATACCTGAGCAAAACACAAGATTTGATGGGTTTATTCACAAACCACTAGCTAATTATGAATACAGTGGCTGAATCAACTCAAAAGGAAGGATTCATTACTCTTGATCATAAGGAATTTATTCTACAGTTAGGTTTCTTAATTACATTACAAACATGTATCTATACAAAGAAATCCATGGATCCATACCGATTCCATACCAAAATCCATATGACAGTCCATACTAGAATTCATACTTTCGAGTTAGTTTCTATACCTTTTTGCTTGGCTTCTCTTCTTAACTACCTCTTCATAACTTCATCTTCTTCTTAGCTCCCACTTTTCTTTATCTCTGGTTTTGTCTCTCAAAAGAATTGAGACCAAATTACTGCTCTTATCAATTTTTGACTTAGGCACGTGTTTGGCACAGACAAAACCCATTTTTGTAGCTTATTTGTTTTGTATTTAGCCCCTTCTCTTTATTATTCATAATCTAACTTATATATTAAACTTTGGCATCCGTCTTTTCTCAAATTCCATGGTACATATAAACTTATTAGATTGTGCCCTTTTGTCTGTTAGTAGTAAATAACCACTTTACCACTTTGTTTCTGTGTAATTTGGGTTTCTTATTGTTTTTTATATGTTTAGCATTTAAATCATTTTATTCAAATTATCTTATACTAAACATGAAAGCATTTAGAAAGATTATAGCCCGGGATATTCTGTTAGGGATCTAAAGTTATAGGACACCACTGTTCCCGATCATCGGTCGGTGTTCTGCTCTCAGTTTGTTCATCTTACCCGCCCATGGGCCGGGGCTAGTGTCAGTGCCGGGTGCTACGACCCTTACCACTTCCTGTCGAGGGCCAGGATGGACGGGCGTGGTGAGGAGTGAGGCGAGCTCATAAGCCTGGACGGACCCGGGGCATGTACGTACCATCGCACCTCAAGGATCGCAGCTTGGTGGTTGAGGGCTATTTAGAGTACATTCTACTCTTTCGCTTATGACCCCAAAAGGTATATTTGAATGTCTCACATTCTTTTATTGCTAAATCATGTGTGAAACTTTGAAACTAAGTTACAAAACCTTGGAAAAGCATTTGTATTGCATTCTCCCTAGTTAGGTGAGTGTCGAGATATATCGGAAGGATTGTGGGTTAGAAGATCTGGGGATTACGCTTTCATTTCGTGGGCTCGGTCATGGATGTCGAGTTTGATGTGTCGCCAGATGGTTGGTTGGCCAGCACCGAGTCGCTCATTGATTATGATTGTGGTTATTAATACGCCGGGATGTTCCTGGTATTCGAGGACAACCTGATATTTATACCCCGAGCCATGTGATTCTAGATATGGGAGTTGATGGGTGGCCAACGAGCCTGCAGCGAAGCGGTGATGGGAGTTGGTCTACCTCGGGTGGTTTGTACGTGAGGGCGTTTTTTGCGGATGAACTATGAGATTACCTACATAGAATGTGAGACTTCACTATTGATTGCAGCACAATTACATGCTATTTCGATGACTCGCGCAAATAGCACCTATTGAGTTAGAGGGCTCAAGTGCAGTGCATGAATTGTTGGAACCGGGGTTTTGTTAAAGATCAAAGAACTTCCGCCAGGCACTCGGGTGATTGTTTTCAAGAAGGAAGACTAAGACACTTCGTTTGCATAGACCTCAACAGATGAATAAGGTTGCTATCGAGAATAGGTACCCGCTACGAGGATTGATATTTGTTTCATCTTGAGAGGCACGGGTTACTCGAGGATGAATCTCATCCGGTTACCATCGAGTTGAGGGGTTGGGAAGGTAAACTCTCCACCCAGAGGTATTTAGGGCCGCGGTATGGACGTTTCGGTTCCATAGTGATGCCGTTCAGTTGATGAATGCTCGGCGACATTCGCCATGGATCTCATCGTAGGGTGTTCGACCCTACGCTTAGATCTCAGTTTGTTGTGGTATTCGTTGGCGACGCTGGCGTTGCCAAGTGGGGAAAGCATGAGGTCGCAGGGATTGTATCCGAGGCCTTGAGAGATATCGGTTGTATGCAAAATTCAATGAGTCATGGTGCAGTTACTGGGTGAATTGCAGGGCATGTGGTGTCGACCTCGGGTGTATCCGTGGACTGGAGAAGGTCGAGGCAGTTATAAGTTAGGAGAGGCTGAAGTCAGTCTTTGAGATCGCAATTTCTTGGGATTGTCAGTGTCCCCGGAGGAATTCCATTGAGGACACCTCGTCGGGCACTTTATGACAGATTGACCGGAATGAGATTAAGTTTGAGCGGAATGACTTATGTAAGGGGAAAGGGCATTCTAGAATTGAGAGTTATGGCTCTGTGATGATCTGAAGGGACGAGAAGACAACAGATGTGTTTGAGGCAATTGGATGTGTTTTGTCTTGATCCACTGAAGGTTGTGGCTTTATGGATTTTCTGGTTGAAGAACCGTGAGCGGAGTACCGCCGCTGATGCGGGTGTAGCCATTGTCATTTGCGCGAAGATTTAACCTATACATCGGTGGCGATTAAGTGTTTTGAACCAAATGCGAAGTACATTTATAAATAAGGTTGACATGAGGCAGCGGTCGATGGAGTATTTGGAGGATTATGAGTTCACTTTTACGTACCATATCGGTAAAGCGAATGTGGTGGCTAATGCATACGGCCCGAGGAATGTTGGCTGGTGTAACTGCAGGGTGTGAGTGCCACGGTTGTGGGATGTTTGGTTTTCGAGGTGGACTCGAGATGCTTTGGGGTCTAGTGGCTGCGTATCTTTGTTAGAGTGGTGAATCTTCAGGTGGACATACGGAGATGTGTCCATCGAGGATCGGTGCAGGCCAGTAAGGTGGGACTACCATTCACAGGGATGATGTCTTTGGTGCTAAGGAGGTTGTGGTTCCCCCGATCTGGGATACGAGAAAGGTCTCGGGTTCAGTTGCTCTCGTTTGTTGTGCATCTAGGTGGCTCAGTTGTACTATGATCTTACGTCGGCGATGTTACTAGAGTGGATGAAAACGCAGAGATTATGTTCATCGATGTCTCACGATGCCGTGAATAAAGGGTGCGGCACGAGGCTAGTATTAGGATTACTCCGGCCATTGGAGGTAGGCGAGTGGAAATAGGAACATGTCGTGACGCGTGGAAGACCCACCTGGTTGTCGCGGGTATGGCGTGGTATGGGTGGTGGACAAACGCTAAGTGGCCACTTTTCAGTCGTCGTGGATAACGTATCTGAAATTCGACGGGTTTGTATCTGGGAGGTGTTGGTTACGTGGGCGGTATAATTGTATCGGATCGGATCCGGGTTTACGGCTCATTTTTTGGAAGAGTTTCTGAAATTCATGGGAAGTACGATTTGATGATGAGCCTTTGCTTTTCATCCTAGGCAGACTGATTCGAGTTTAGAGGACCATCAATATTTTAGAGGACATGCTTGGACATCGTCACGGATCTCTGAGATGGCGAAGCATTTACCACTAGTGGGTTCTGATAAGCAGTATTGGCGAACATGCAGATGCTCACTATGAGCACTATTGACCATATAAGTCTCCGGTTTGTTGGAGCGGAGGTGGAAGAAGATCTCACCAGTTCGGTTTGGCTATGGACACCTGCGAGAAGGTGGGAATTGATAAAAGTATCTTCTCCGCGACTTGGAGCAATGGAGAAGAGCTCGTAGATGAAGCTGGCGGCGACCTCTACGAAGTTCTGGGTGATTGATCATGTCTTCTTGAAGGTGATGCCTAAAGAGATGGTGGGTCAATTAAAGAAAGCAGGAAAACTATACGCCAGGCATGACCAGCGTTTTCGAAGAAGGTATGTGCAATTACTTATTGGTTGGCTCTATATGGCTTATCGAGTGTTCGCTCGACATTCATGTACTCATTTTATGGTACATCGAGATCGAACTGAATTTAGTGTGGATTGGGTAAACATTATTGATACGGATGGGACATGAGGAGAGGATGATCAGCATCATGGTCTTCAAGATCGTGTTTCGTTACAGAGACCATGGGGCTGTTCAGAGGTGTTGGCGAGAGTGGAAGAAGGCAGCGGGAGCAACGAGAAGACATTGTCGTACGACTATCCTTTCTTGTTTAAGAATGAAGGTATGTTTTATTAGTCTTTTGATATGAAAATATTGTACATTACATATGATGGCTATCGTATGTGACAGTACAGGACGAAATTCTTTTAGAGAGGAAAGAATAAAACCAATTAAAATTAGACCCTCGAATGGCTGAAACATCTTCGCTGTAAGCGAGGTTTGTCACTCCATGAAGCTAATTGCTGGCCCGAAATTAGTCAAATTGAAAATCTGGTTTTCGTTTTCAAGGCAACGAGGGTGGGAGTGACGTATGGCATGATGACATGCATGGCACATATCATGGTGACACATGCATAATGATACATGCCATGTGACAGCACCATGGTGACGCAGCGAGGGCCAGTGTCATGGATAGATGGTGAGTGGTGACTGCATGCGTGTTGAGCCATGTATTGAGCCCACCGAGAAGGGAAAGAAAGGAAAAGAAAGACTGTACAGTGCTTTGGTATCAAAAGGAGGGGATAAAGTGAAAGGAGTGGGGAGGGAATGGGGTGGAGAAAAAAAAAAAAGGGAGAGAGAATGAGGAGTGGAAGGAAGATCTGAAGGCTTCTTTCCTCGGTGTTACATTCTGATGAATTTCGGATTGATTAGTAGAGAGTTAAAGGAGTCTATCTACTCAATAAGGGCTACGCTCCAAGAGGTAGGAACTATTCCTACTATGACTTATTTCCACCAATTTTGTTTGGCCATGTTTTACGCCTTAAGGGAACATCTGGCAGTTTTTATGGGATGCCTATGCGACCACCTTTCTTCCTTGATTTGGGATTGGTTTTCAGTTGGTAAACATAGGGAATTTGGGCTCGTGTTTTTCATAGAAGTTGTAGTTGCATCGTAACTTGAACTTGATGTTAACCTGAAATCGGACCTCAGGCTTAAGTTGGTCCATTTCTGGGGCCTCTGACTTAGGTTGTTTATTTGTTGTGTCCATATCTTGGAATGGATTCGGTTGGGGAAACGAGGGAGATTTGGACGTGTTTTGCATAGAAATTATAAATGCATTGATAAAAATTGATGTGGCTTTTGAATCACCAATCGGACTCTATGGCTAAGAGTTATGGTCAATTTACAAGGCCTTGCAGTTGTCTGTTAAGGCGGATTGGGACGTTTGAGACTGATTACGTGGGCGGTTGAGACTATCCTGGCGAATGTAGAAACTGTTTGCCTTTGTGTATGGCTGGTTTGTGGCTAATTATGGCACAGTTGTGGACAATCCTTAGATTTCGTTGGAATACGCATACTTGTTCTTGGCATAATTATAGTAGTTATGGATGGTGGCGTGGCCTAGTTCTAACTTTATTTGTGGCTTGCCTTGAGCCATTATGTTTGTTGTTGTGGGCATATCCGCACCGCATTGGTCTTGTGGATCGAGTTGTCATTGGCGAGTTTGAATAACATGCTTGGGAGTAATTGAATGTTGATATATGAGTGTTAATAGATATTGACATTGAGATGGGTTTTATTTGGAAATTATATGCTTTTGATATAATTATCCATAATACATGATAAATTGTAAGGTTTGAATTATCGTGGCATTCATGATAATACCAGTGATATATCTTGTTGCAATGGTGCATTACATTACATATGCTGGAGGACATCGCGTGAATGGGATTGATACATGATTATGATCAATCACCATAGTTAGTGATTGATGGGTGACCTCGATATGTTGGGCCAGTGTCAATAGTGCTATGATTTGCATAACAAGAAATAACGTGTGGTGGTGGCGAGAAGGTTAGACGATCACCAGTGTGAAGGCCGGGCCCCGGTTCATACGCTCCAATGGTGAAGTCGAAAAAGTGAGCGTGAGTGTATACGGTGAGACCGAAATTTTGCACTATGAAACACCAGTTTTAGTTTATAAAAAAATCATTTGAAATGATGACGTCTAAAATTTTTGGTTTTATAAATAGCGACTTTTATTTTGTTATTTATCACAACACAATCGCTCCCGGTGTTTATACTTGCTTTTAGCCTTTCAACAGTATTTTGCCCTTAGTTTGTAGAACATGTGTTTTTACTTTTCTTTCTGTTTTTATGTTCGTGAAGGTTGCTTTCGATGTTCCTCCTTTTTTGGGGTGCTTTGGATGCTTAGAGGACAACATGTTTTGGAAGCTTATAGCATTTCACTTTAGAGTGGTGGAAGCGATTCACTAAACCTATAAAATCTTGTTCAATACTCTCTCTTTCAGCCTAGGGTGGTTTGTTGTGATTGAGGAATTTCAAAGTTTCAAGGATGATCACTCTGAAGTTTGTAATAGCGGAGTTACAGCTCATCTGAGGTGAATTATACAAAAAATTGAATATATGATGATATATGAGTCACGTCATAGATATAAGTATTAAGAGTGTAAAGGAAGATGAGTGCAGGTACTCGAAGGTATTAAGGGTGTAGGAAGATGATGCCCAGGTACTAAAGATGTGCGGAGTACCCGATTACTGAAGTTGTTAAAGGCCCGATAAATGTGAATCACGATCTTTGAAAATGAGTCAGGTCACGGTTTTCAAATTCAGCTGGGTGTATCGAAATTATGATATTTGTCTGCGAGAGACACGGTCGTCTTTGCTCCCCATTAAGTGTAGTTGTTAGGGTTTTTAAACCATAAGTAGGCTGAGTTGAACATACCGCGACTCTAGCGTTACTGCTGGTTTATTCAAGGAGTTTCTCATTTGGGTTTTGCAATTTCTATTTTTGACGATCTTTGTTTGTTCTTGTAGTTCGTCAGCGCTGTCCCTTAGTCTAGTCTTTTAGTCTGTAGTTTCATCTCTAAACTTGTTCCATTTGGGTTTACATCAATCTATAGCATTTATTTCTCTTCTACTTGCATTTATGTTGGATGTTGTGCATTTATTAATTATTTCTAACTTTAATGGGGTTCTAAACCTCCAAGAATGGGTTCGACTGTGGGAAACTCATCATGACAAAGGTAACACTCTCCCACCCCTTGCTAATGGAAGTTGTACTGTTGTTAAATACTTACCATTCTCTCTACAAATGCTGGGTTTGGCATATTCTTATTAAATATGTGAATAAGATAAATCTTGGTACACATTGTGCTTTAGACCTAAATACCATCTTGAGTGTTTGGCATAAACTTCTAGTGACATATGACGCCTCATTCTCCTATCCTTCTTTTTGTAAAAAAGCTTTAAAATCATATCTTTTCAAAGCCATTCTCGTGGATCTAGATGAATATATTGAGAAGATGCTTTGAATTTGTGGATAAGTGGAAACCCTAGAGATCATATCATAAGTCTTTCTTATGGATAATATAATCTTAAATCAATGCGGTTGCAAATCTGACAATCAAACACCCCATGATTTGCTTTGTTGCACTATTAGAATCGATACCTAGGATCACTCTTAGAACACTCTCACATCCCACATAAATTATCTCAGACGATTTTGAGTTCCCTAAACAGGAATTTCCAATATTAGTACCATGGAAGGGGATAAAAACAATGTTCATTGAGATTACCAAATCATCGTAGTGATTATCCCGCGTCGCATTGTATGGTGGGAGTCAGGCGGGGACTCCGGGGGCGTAGAGTAAAGTGATTAGGTGTCATCTCATTCCACTAGCATGACATGCCAGGATTCATAGTAAAATTGCATGTTTTGCGGTATGAATGTGGTTAATGGGTTCCATAGTCATTGCATGTGCGCGAGTGGGAGTAGCACCATAAGACATTTTCTACTCGTTGTGGCTCACCTATAAGGAAATATTTCGGTGTGGAGCAGAAATGGGGTGACAGCGCTCATTCAGAACGCGATTGTGGCAGACATGTGGCTTTTAATAACCTTTTGTAAAATGTTTGGGCAATCTGGTTCAACTATAATTTTAATTATGGCGAGAATTATAATTAAACCATATAGGTGGAACATTATGACCTTGCATGTTTCAAAATGAATATGAATAAATGGAACGGAGTAGCCATCTAATTGTTAATACAGGTTCGAGTAAATGGGACATGTGTGTGTATGGAGAAGTTGTGGTATTCCGCAGTTTAGTAGGTTGACCAGTTGGCCAGCGGACCCCAGGTTTGAGCGTCATAGTTGCTAAAGTGACATCAAATCATTGGCCACTCATTGTGTAAGTGCAAGAATATTTGAAGTGAACCAGATTATTAAACAAATGGTATTAAACAAATATGTGAACTATAATGCGAAGGTACTCGATGAGAGATCATATGATAAAAATGATCGAACTCTTTAATGGCAGGAACTAGGTTTTAATATTGGCCAGGAAACACAAAAATAACATAGTCCTTGAGACATTTCTTTTTCTTATCAATCATTTCAAGTTGAATTATTCTATGATAAATTAGAATGGTCTTTATTCTTGAACTGATCTGCGTGACAGATAGCTAAGAATTTTAAAGAGACCGACGAATGTTAATTTAGGTGTCAGGTGAATCCTCTAAGCCTCCTAATAGGAAGAAAAAGAATAAACCAAATCAATCAAGTGTTCATGCTAAACCCAAGATTGCTAGAAAGTGGGCCTTTTTGATCTGACAGGAAGCAGAAGGAACGTCTTTGAAATCTGGAGCAAAGGACATTGGAAGAAGGACTACCTAAGTTAAGAATGATAAGGTAACTTCTCTCACTGGAGTCGTGATCTTGTTTTGTGATGCCAGTCTTGTTTTTGTGCGTTGATTTACGTTCTTGATGAATGGGTGGGGAGCCACGTGGCCATGGCCGCTTAACTCTTTATAGAGGTTCGCGGTGGCGAAGTCTCGATAAGTATGGAATTAGATGGCTTCCTCAAACTTCCATCTCGATCGTAATTGTAAAGAGATCTTAGTCTTAGTTTTCCAAATAATTCAAACTTAGTTTTCATTATTGTTTATTTGTGCCATACTACGAAAATTTAATTTATGTTTTTAAATTATGTAATAATGATTATTAGTTCTTTCTAATAAACTTTATGTTTCACATTATGAAAGAAATGAGTTGTTACATGTAACACAGTGATGAATAATCTATATCCTTAATGGTTGTGTTTGTGATTCAAGTTGATAATGTGGAAAAATCTGTTGAAAACAAAGAGCCTAGTATCAGCGAACTCAGTTATGGCGCAGGCTAGGGTGCAAATTTGAAAAGAATCCGAACTAATGAGTTGTGGGACATTAGTGATGATTGCTTCTGCAATTCTTACCTTTTATTAATCACCTGATATATACTTTATGGTGTTTTGCTTGGCCTGTCATTTAATTATCATCTGGCTCAAAGTTTGAAACGAGAGAGTATAAGGGCTGAAAAAGTAATTCCCGGGTTGTCAGTTACTGGGCAGTTTTGAAAGCGAAAGAGAGTATAAAGAGATAAAGCATAAGTATGTGTCCTTTTGAGAGATAAGCATAAGTATCCTATGGGAGATAAGTATAAATAGGTGTCTACGGGAGATCGGAATAAGAATAAGTGCGCCGTAAGTGTGGTTGATGAGGTATAAAGTTCTTTATAAGTATAAGTGCCGATGCAGGTATTATACGAGAGATACGAACAAGCATAGGATGAGTTACAAGATCATTATGCATGTAAATTTGTTATATGAATTCCTGAAGTTATGATATATTCTTGTTATATCGTTATTATGATTAGTATAGTACCAAAGTGTACCAGGTATAAGTTATGAATATGTTTCCCAGCTGGCGTAAACACACGGGTTTTTAATGCGTGGAAGTGGGAGAAGGCGTGGCTGCGCCACCGTGGCTGACACACTGGTAGGGGTTCATCACGGTATGTCGCGCTCGTTTATCGTAAAGAAATCGCCGATTTGTATATCATCAAAGTCAGGACTCGGTATAATATTGTATAGATTTTGATGGACACCATTCGGGGTGGTAGTTCTTTGTATTATCCATAAGTGGTTATTTATTACAAAAATTGTTTGTATACTGCAGTCTGAGTTCATTTCTGAGAAAAATAGGTAAAGTGCAGATTATATAGTCTACGCACCGAGGCCAGTTTGGATCGCCATTAAGTTTGGACGAGGTCGGGGTGTGTGATAGTCACTCGTAGTGATCTTGGATGGCTTCTTGCTCCAACTCACGCGCAGAATCTTGCTTTGACGAACCTGTAGGAACCATGATGACCCTGATATAGGCGTATACAACTGAGGAGTAGCTTAAAGGTGATTGATCTTGTTTCCATAGCGAAAGAGTAGCTTGGGTTTAGGGTGAACACAGTTCTTGATCAAGTCAAAGGGGCAGCTTGTAGCCTTAAAGATTAAAATGGTAATTTGATATTTTTATAGTATAATGTCTTAGAATTACTAGTATCGATTCATGGGGAGGCAATGTGTGAGTGATGTAGGTCTTGGCCAACCTTCTGATGATTTAGAATGAGAAGTTTTCTATTTTAGATACAGGTTGGTCTACTATAGTGGTTTACGTTGACGATTATGGATTATGTCTTATTAATTCCACGGAAGCCAAGTGGAAAGTGCGAGGTCCCCTGGCAAACCATTTAGTAAGTAGCCTTTAGCAGCAGAGTTTATGATGTATGAACCTATGAGTTTGCTTTGGAGACTAAGTGGGGGAGAATGTTAAAACTAAGCCTAGATAAGCAAACTATAGTTTTAATTAAGTTAGTCCATTGAACTTCTAGGGGCTAATTATAAGCCCAAGTATGTAAGTGGATTCAATGCCTTCAAATCTATTATAAATATAACATTGTATTTGGGTTTAGGGGAAGCTTGAGACTAATTTGGGAGGAAGAGAATTTCTCTGTGTGTGCAAGAAAAGAAAAGAACATTGGAGTGTTCTTGGAGCTGGCGCTATGTGATCAAGACACGCAAGTCGGTTATTGCATGGGATTCTGGATCGGTTCCCGATACGATTAGTATGTATTTTATATTTTGCTTTCATTGCATATGAAATCATAGATTTCTGGAGGGATGTCTCGGGATTCCAATGGAGTGCGACCCGCGGCATGCTAATTGCCCTGAGGGTGCAATTTACGATAGCGATGGCGGGTGATGAAACAAAGATGATGAATCTGGCGTAGATTTTTTTTTTTTTTTTTAAGAATCGAGTGTTGGGCTTTTCCAGTGACTAATCTCGGATAAACCCTCTGATGATATTAAAGGACTGGATTAATGATCATTGAAGAAAATCTTGAGGAAGGCTTAATGACTTTTTGAAGTGAGTCTTGATTATGAATGTTAGGATTGAAGGTTCCTTGAAACCTTAGAGATGATTTGGAGTCTTGTTGCTATTTTGGGTATTTTATTTTAGAAATATTTGTTTCTTGGTTGCTTTATTTAATTTAGAAGTTGTTTCCTAGTCTGACCAAAATCTTCATTTCTTTTAAAAGTTTGTTTTTAGAAATTGCTTTATTTAAATTAGAAAGTCTTATTTACTAAATTCGAGTATGAGTTGCTTTGATTTAGAAAGTATGGACCTATATATACCCATATTGTAGTCTTTAAAGAAATTTGAGTTTAATAATATTTTCAGATTTCTCTCTTTTAAAATTCTCTCTTTGTTCCTCCTTATCTCTTTGGTGGATTCCGCTAGTGGCAACCCTTGGTGGTTATGGGTGTGGTATCTCTTATTACTCTTATCTCTTGGGTGAGTTCCTTTGATTGCTAGTTCATGACTCCTTATCTATGGATTCCTTGGGTGACAAAGTATCTATCCTCGCTGAGCTATTCAATCCAGCCATTCTTTCATTTAACTCTCCATGCTTGTTTCCTTTCGATCTAAAACTTAAATCAGTTCCATAATTCTAAAACTTTTCCAAAATACTTTGTTTCACTAAAAACGTAAATATCATCATCCACAACATTGGGAAACCCAATTCGTCGCGGCATGTTCATATAAAAACTAGAAAACTACAATTAACTCAAAAAACAAAAATTTAGTTTTTGCATCAAAACAAACCAGAACCTTTCCAAAACTAAAATTCTTCATTCTAAACCTTAATTCCATCATACGCTTTTTGATTTACCATCAAAGTTCTACTCTGCATAACTAATTAGCGTCAATTTTAGGTGTGCGGAATCGACAAAAAATTTATACCTATTTCTCTTGCGTCTTGGCATTTCTTACGATGTAGCTCCCCGGTTATCCTGAGATGGGTTTTTCTTCGTGTAAGTAATGACTTATGATTAAGTCAAAATGGTGAATTTGGTTTGGATTTTCGTTTGATAACGGGGTTTTTGATGGTGAAATAAGTAAAATAAGTTAAAATGTAAATATAACTCCTTAGTGGCAGGTGGTGGGATTTGGATTCCTAGAACGGCGCAGGGGTTTCGGGGTGCTTTCCTGCATGTGAGGGAGGATGACTATAATCATCTCCCAGACCAGGATCTTCATTTAATATGGCCCTTATTAAATCTCTCCCATGGCATTCAACGGCCGGCCCAAAGGCTCTCGATCATTGAAGTACAATCTCCTTGGACTCGCCTTCCAATGGCTCATAAGTGATTACTGCTTGAACATCACTAGATCTATGATAAGCATCCAATGAGCCCCAGTTTACTGCATGTGGTTGAGTGACTTCGGGATCAAACCTAAAGTAAAAGGGGAGAACAGTAATGGCAGTGAATACCTACGTGAAAAACATGGAAACCTCCAGTTGCCTTAGGATCCTTTACCCAACAGCCTTCCTCTTCAAGGAGAAAGAGGTTCTAGCCACTCATCCTCAGAGTTGTCATCCTCAGAGGCTATTTAGCTAGTGAGAAAGTGGAAAGAAAATGAGAAAAGCGGGAAAAATGCTAAAAGCTTCCCGCCTAAGCTTTATAATGATCCAAAAAAGTCTTCGTTCTTACAATTTGCAGGCTGCGCAAATTTGTAACCCTGCAAAATTTTGCAACCCTGCCAGGGTGCATTGCTTCATTTTGTTGTTGTTCTTCTTCTTCTTGTTTCTAATTTGCAGCTATGAGTTGAACTTGGATTCTCCATGGTTGAGTTGAATCCCTATCTATGGTATATATAATCTACAAAAACAACAAAACTTGCCACAAAATTTGATTAGTAGCCTTACTAGATCCTTAACATGCTAATTGGGTTAATTAGGGTGATTCTTACCTGAAGAGTGCTTAAAGCATGAGTGTTGATGGTATAAACAACACTTTTGGGTAGTAATCACCCTAGAGCACATTGCTAGTCCATAGCAATGAAAGAAAGAAAAGAAAACAATCAAATGCAAGATGAAATATAAATATATCAAGTAAACAAAAAGTTTTCAAAAGTAGGAGGGGATAAAAACCCTGACCTTGACAAGAGTCATCAAAATCACGCGTGGCGTCTCAAGAAGAGTAAGTGCTATGCAAATTCAAGTATCAAAATAGTGTCAACTCCTAGAGAACCAATCTGAAATCTTCCACAAAAACCTAAGTGTTAACTTGATTAGTTTTCAAAAATAATCTATCAAATTGTCCTCTCCCCCTAACCTAGCTCTTGTCTAAACCTAGCAGACTAACCAACCTCAATAAATCAGGACCCACTTTTATTCCATAACTCCTTTTTTTTCTTTCTTTTTTTCTTTTTTTGTAAAGAGATTGCAATGCGAGGCCTTCGAACTCACAAGTGTCCAAATACTTGAGGGTCCAGGTAGCTCCCAACCCGATTAAGGTTTAGGGCATCAAGTCATGAGGATCTTTCAACCACTAACTCTTCAAGTTTCACCCCGAACTCTTAATAAGTTAAAAACTCCAGCACCTACAATTTGCTAAACTCTGCCTATTCCACCTTATGCTTGAGCACAAAGTTGGTGACTCCCAATCAGTTGGTTTAGGGCATCGAGCTTTAAAGATTTTCGTCATATACCCCTCGGACCGTGCTTAGGCTTCAAGGCAAAGTTTCACAATTTTTTTCTTTTCTTTTCTTTTTCTTTTTCTTTTCTTTCTTTTTGAAAGGCTCATTGGTCTTTTATTCAGGGGTCCTGACCTATTAAAGGTGTTCAAAGGAACTAGGCCGGACTTTTGCGGGGCTTAGGAGGCAAGGCAGTTTTTCAGCCTATAAATGAAATCTAATGTGCATAGTGTGTGGTTAGTTCAATGTGGAAGAAAAAATGTTGAATACAATAAGAATTTCAACAGATTATCAACTCAACTAAGCATAACACCATTTCAACAATGTTGGAACAAAATTTCGATTTCTCATACTGTAAGTTGGGCATTACAAACAAAAAAAAAAAAAAAACTGAAAATAAGAAACTGAAAGCATGAACTAGAAACCAAAAACATGAATTATATTGTAAAAAAAAACTAACTAACTAGCAAGTCATTCAACTAAACAAAACAGACTTGCCCAAAACATAAATTAACACTTCCTTCATGCTCTCCCCAATGAGATTCTACATTGTCTCGATGGTTATGGAATGGAAATTTAAGGAGAGATGACTCCTCTAGGAGAAATGTAGTGGGTTGGAGATGATGAACCACGAAACAAGAGGCTCAAAGAGAGGAAAAGTCAAGCCAAAAATATTGGCAGGTGCAAAATATGATCATATTACAAGAATGGAAATCAAAAATATAAAAATATGCTTCCCAAAGAGGCCTTATTCACTCCATTCGGGCTTCGAATGATCAAGTTGGAAGAAGAAAAGAGAGGCTAAAAGGGACCAATTGGAGTATTTTGAAAATTACGCCCTTATCGTAATCTCATAAGTGTTCTTTCAAGCTATATTTAGATTCCACAATCTCTAAGCTTTCCAACGATACCAAAATTACCTAAAACGGAGGTTGGATGAAAAAGTTATGGCCAAAAAGAAAATGAGTCTGAGAATTTCTGAGCTATGAGAATTTACTCTTCTGAAAAAAATTTTTTTTTCAAAATAACAAAAAATTTTTGTTTAAGACAAAAAAAAAAAAAAAAAAAAAAAACTTTGTTTTTTCAAAGACATTTTCTTTTAAATATATTTTTTTTTTTCAAAATTCGCAATCCGTAAAAAATCTGGCAATTTGTAGCTCTGAAATTCCTACGAAAAGGCCCAACTCTTTACTTGATTTTTGTAGAGCTCTACCAAGTCTGCGAGGGTTACGAGGAATTTCTGAATTCTGAAATTAGTGTCATACTGAGAAATTTTCTAGGTTCTTTGGACCTCTCTGTAGTTAGCTAGGCATAAAATAAGCGGAAAAATTTTGAAATAGGAAAAGAAAAATGAGCTAAAAGCAAGATTAAATTAAAATTAGAAAGCCTAAAGAAAAAAAACCAATAAATAAAAAAATAAAATCAAAACCAAAAAAATCAAAACAAAAGTAGGGAAATGGAGTCCCCCGAACTTGATTCTTAAGCCTTTGGAGACTCTTTGGAGCTGAGTGGAAACAGTCTAATTGTTGAAGGTCAGTGCTCGAATCTGAACTAAGATGGTTTGGTATGAGCCATCGATGTGCCATGGGTATAAGCAGCGCAATGTCGTGATGTAGTGGCGAAAGTTTGAACATAATCTTAACTACAAAGTTTTGCACATCTTGAGTGTAGATGGGATGGCCTTGGTGAGTGTTTTAGGTGTCGAATGTGTTGCAGTGTAGGCGGGATATGCCTTGGAGTCGGGAGAGGGTCTTTGCTTTGGCGTGGGTTCTTTGGTGGCCTAGGCAATGGCACTAGGATTCAATTTTGTTGGAAATGGTTTAGAATAGCTTTTAGGCTCCTTCATTTCTTCCTTTCCTTGCCCTCCCCGATCGACAATGGGGAGATTGTTTCATCTAGCATTTACAATGCTTCTCCACCCCAGCCAGTGGCTCAATCGAGGCACTCTTCCTCTGGATTCTCTTTCTCTAGATGAACATACTGCTGATTGGTGAGCCTTGAAATGGAGTCTTGCGAGGATGTCAGACACTGATCAAGGTCACTTTGAAGCCCGTCTAATTTTGGTTGAAACTCCATAATGTCATTCTTTGATTTGTTTGGACATTCACGGCTTTCTACTCCTCATAAAAAGTACCCTTGATTTGTAATCTGTTATTGCTGATTGAAAGATTATATATGGTGGTTGTGGTGGCTGAGGTTGAAGCATGATATGGAGGAGCAGGAGGTGCCCACTATGGAGGTCTTGGTTCCATGAGAAATTTAGGTGGTTCCCCCAACTAGGGTTGTAAGTACTGTCACATATGGTGCATTAGTTGGAGGCACAATGCAGTAGGGTGCACTCACCCGTGGAGGGTGCATGTAATCCCTCATGGACCTATATGTTAGGAGTTTCTCTCAGCTGGAGTCTTGTGTGTTGCTCTCCCTCTAGATGTTCCATTGGGTTCAAACTAACATTCCATTCAACATTGGGCTCCTATAGAATATTGACTTTGATCAACCAACCTTATGGATTTCTAATCCATTGGAACATGCACTCTGCCGGTAAGAGCAGGGCAAACCGCAAGTGACAAAGAGCAATCCTACCTAAAGGTTTTAGTTTTTTTTTTTTTTTAAACAAATTAACAATGAAATGAAACAAAAAAAAATGACAGTAAAATACTAAAAAGAATTATAAAAGAAAATTTACCATAACTTGTGATAAGGATCACAAGTGTTTAGTATGTTATCATTTGCACTTAGGCACCATCGGCAACGACGCCATTTCATTCACGTTAATTTAAGGTGTCCGGAATCAACAAAATTTATACCTATTTCCTCTTACTGTCGTAGCATTGCTACTACAGTATAGTCTCTCTAGGATCATCCACAAGGATGGATTTTCTTCGTGTAAATGACTTGCCAATTAAGTCCCGAAATGTTGAAAAGATTAGGTTTTGGATTTTTTGGTTTGATAAAAACAGGGGGGTTTTGATGGTGAAACTAAAAGTAAAATAAGTAAAAATGTAAAATATAACTCCTTGAAGTGTTAGGTCGCTGGGGTTGGATTCCTAGGGCAACTGAGGGTTTCCAAGGTCCTTTCCTCATGTTGGGGAGGATGACCTATAGTCATCTCCCGAACCGGATCTTCATTTAGCTATAAAAACTTACCCTTATTAAATCTCTCTGAAAACGGCATTCACTGGCCATTAAAGCTCTCAATCATTGAAACACAAATCTCCCTTGACTAACCCTCAATGGCTCAAGTGACTAACGAACATCATTGGATCTGGCAATAAGCATCAATAAGCCCACAAAACCACCATGGCAGCCATTGAGGTGACTGAAGGGATCAAACCTAAAAGTAAAAGGGAGAAACGTGTGCGGTGAATACCTGCATGAAAAACATGGAAACCTCCAGTTGCCTTAGGATCCTTTACCCAGCAGCCTTCCTCTTCAAGGAAAAAGAGGTTCTAGCCACTCATCCTCTGAGTTGACGTCTTCATAGGCTATTTGGCTAGTGAGAAAGTGGAAAGAAAATGAGAGAAAATGAGAAAAGCGGGAAAAAATGCTGAAAGCTTCCCGCCTAAGTTTTATTAATGATCTAACAAAGTCTCTGTTCTTACAGTGATGCCTGGGACTTATATATTGTCCAAAGCCAAACAAAATTACAAAAAGGTATGAAAGAGTCACTATTACATTAGGGACAATTTAGTCAAAGCAAAAAGTTGTAGCAAAAAGTCAAACAGTCAAAAAAAAGTAAGGAACAAATTCACAGGCTACGAAAATTCGCAGCCCTGCGAAATTTCGCAACCCTTGCGAAATTGCTAGGTCACCTTTGCTTCATTCCTAATGTGTTGTTCTTAACTACATTTACGTTGCGGCTATGAGTTGAACTTGGATTCTCCATGGTTGAGCTAAATCCTATCTATGGTATAAATAGCTGAAAACAACAAAACTTGCCCTGAAATTTGATTAGTAGCCTTGCTAGAGTCATAACATGCCAATTGGGTTAGTGGTGATTACTACAAAAGTTCTTAAAACATAGAGTGCTAATGGTATAAAACAGCACTTTTTGGGTAGTAATCAATAACCCCTACTTACCTAAACCCCTTAAATCATCTATCACGGTCCCGTCCTCACATCAAATTGGTATCAAAACTTATGGTTTGGTTGTTGATCAAAAGCTAAAAGCTTGCTTAGTGCTAGGATGCCGCTCTAGTCATGGTTTCGAGTCAGTTCACTCAGCCATGGAGGAAAAACGTATCGGTTGATTCCTTTTTTTCTCGTTTGAGATTCCCGCTTCACCATCTACAAAATGGTCTGGGGGCATTATGAAGATCATATGTCTGCGGAGAACTGGAAGATATAGGTGAATACAAGATCAAGGAGAAAAAAAATGGTTTTGATGAAGAGATTCTCATGTTCTAGTCAACTTCAAGGTTTCGAGGTAAGAAAGCTGGGCTGTATATGCACAAGACACCGATTATCATAGAGGTATGATGGCTAATATCTAATGATGATTACTATGAGAGAGGTATGGTAACCATGATGATGGGTTACATTCAATCCAAAACTTAACGCTTCAGACTGATGAACAATGGATGCTAATGAATTGATCGGGCTTAATATGGTGGAGCATGTCTTTAGGTATTATGACTCCTTTGAGCACAAAGAGGTGAAGCTGGTAGCTATCAAGATGCGTAAGAATGCTTCCATTTGGTGGGAAAACTTGAAAAGACAACATGAAAGAGATGGTAAAAAGAAGATTCAAACTTGGGAAAATATGAAAAAAGAACTAAAAATGAAGTACCTTCCCCTTAACTATCGCCAAGACATCTACCTTAAAATTCAGAATTTTAAGCAGCAAGATTTAAGTGTGGAGGAGTATTCAATCGAAGGTTTGAAAACTGGGCGTAAATTGAATTTTAGACTTGTAAGAGTCCGGAAATGTGTTGCAGCCCGCTACCTTGTTGGTTTGAGGTTCGATATTGTTAGAGTTATTTTTATGTAGCCAAATAACACTCTTAAAGACGTGATTAAACTTGCTTTGAAGGTTGAGGCTCTAAACAAGTGTAGAAGTTCTATTATAACTAAGAATGTGGCTAAAGGAAGGTTTGCCAAGGGTTCGACTTCTAAGAATCCTAGTGATGCTAAAATTACCCCAAAACCTCAAGTAAATAGTGAAATACATAAACCACATCAAGAATCAACTCCAAAGAGGTGTTTTAAGTGCCAAGGATTGGGGCATATTGATTTCGAATGTCCTAACAAAACAAGTGATTGCCCTAATTGAGGAAGATAAGGCCAAGGAATGAGATGTTGAAGTAGTCAAATCTAACCACGTCCAAGAAGATGAGAAGATTTCACTACTATCAAAATTGGAGTTGGATGTTGAAGAAGTAGTCAATTCTAACCATGTCCAAGAAGATGAGAAGAGTTCACTATTGTCAAAATCTGATTTGGAAATTAAAGATGGTTCAGATGTAATGCTTCTTCATATAGGTTAGTTTAGGAAAGTGGGAAGGAAATCCCACAAGAAGTGAAGCCGATTCTGTAGAAGTTATAATGTTCTTAGTAGAAAAACATGTTTCGATGACTCATGCAAGTTAAGGTAAAGGGACCAGGGGATTGTTTTGGTGGATCCAAAGTAGAGTCAAAAGGAATCATAGTTGCTACGAGGGCTTGAAGACTGAGAAATAATACAAGAAGTGTGTGGAACAAACAAATAAGCATAGTGAGCTACTTATGCTTGAAGTAGAAGACTTGGTCTAGGTTCATCTTAACAAGGATAGATTTATGGATTGGAAATTTGAAGCCTGTTATGGTGTTTGGAGAAGCGTCAAAGGCAATCACCTTTAGCTTATCAGACGTGCCTTATGTTGTTATATCGCATCTATATTATATCATGTTCATTTATTAAAATGAATTGATAGCGTCTAAATCAATTAATGAAGTTCATGAAACATAACATAGCATAAGGATATCATGATGAGATTGTGATGGTGTAAGATTCCTATCATGTGCAATTATGTTGGTGTGTCTAAATTATCCCTACCATGATCGACTCCAGACTGGACATTGTCGATCCGGATAGACTCAATGCGCATGTCATACTCATTGGATTGATCACAAGAGATCATATAAACTCGTGGATCATGAGTTGATCAGAGTTGACACGTGGATGCTTGCTAAGAGTAGCTAAGGCTACCTGAGACTGCCATCGATGTAACCATATGGATTATCTACAGGCGTAGAGATGATCAGTTCTATCAAAAGCAATGGTGTAAGTATCCTTAGACTTGAGGTACTCAAGGATATCTTGGATGCTAATTCTTTACTTTGATTTCATCCTTGTTACCTTCTCGAGGTCGATCATAAGGTGATCATCAGGTACAGTTTGAGGTGTTCGAAGGTAATTGAGTAGCCAACAAATGATTCACCACTCCCATTAAAAGGAGAGTATACCTATGGTCTCTTGTCTGGATCATTACTCCAAAATCTCTAGCTATAGTAGAAATGTTATGAAGAATGTCTTCCTGTCCATGACTGATGAGTAATGAGTCCGGGGACAAGATCTAATATCACTTGGGTTAGATATGGCGTTGCCAGACTAGTGGGAGCTACACTTTGTCTATGCTCTAAACCGAGTGGGGTATAAATTGGTGAAAAGACGAATTGCATGATAATTGTCTATGGAAGGGTTAGCAGTCAAACCACTGACTCTCCGATCAATTAGGGGCCATGATATGTTGCTAGAAGCCGCTCATGACTTGCTTGATTCAATAGTTTAATTAAGTGGCCAACATAATTGGGAACCTAATGGGTCAAACAATACACGAAGAGTGTGAGGTCGATGAGAAACATTTGATGATCCAACATGAGGGAGATCAATCTCAAGAATGAAATGTCACTGGATTAGTGGAATCTCGAGGATCAAAAGCCCTCACTTCACAGATGAGGTAAGCTCGGGCTTTATTCACTGGCTTTGTTCACGGGCTAAGGCCCAGCGAGGAACACTATAATACTGGCAGGATGTGTAGCCTATCATCTCTTAAAGAGAGAGGCATTTTGGACATTTCAAGGCAAGGGTTTTCCTATAAATAGGACCTTATGGAGAAACCCTAACCCTAGAAGTCTTTAGCCCACTTTTCTCAAGAAATAGTGTTCTCAAGTTTTAGAGAGAGTGTGTTCTTCAAGAATAGTCCCTCTTAAAGAGATTTGCCTCCCAAATCCTCGGTTCTCAACTTCCTTGATCTGGGGATTGGCTTGCACCTGGCTCCTCATCCAAGGCCGCCTGTGAGGCTGCGCTCCACCCTTCGTGGATATTGTTAGATGTAAACCAAGGATGTGGTTTACTTAGGTTGCTGTTGCATCACCCTTCGGGATTGGTTTACATCGATGTGAGGTATAACTCGCACCCCATCTTGTTTTAAACCAACTTTGATGCCTCAAGGGATCCTTGGGAGGGATTTTCTTGAAGTTTTTTTTTTTTTTTTGTTTCCGTTGCTTTTATATGAGATTCCATCTTCCGCTGCTTTTGTATGAGATACCATCTTCCAAAACCCAACAATGGTATCAAAGCACACTTGTGTGCATCAAAATCAGTTCTCAAATTGTTTGTTTTGAGATTTTGATACCACTGGTTCCAAGCATCAAAATGAGACTTGTGGCTTGTAAATCCTTCATCCTGTGTTTTTTGTCATGTAATTGGATCATAAAATGATCTATGATGGTTACCCTGAGTGAAAAATGATTTTGATGAGATTCAGATTCAAAAACATAATGGTTCTTCGAAGAGCAGAAACTAGAAGACAAACCAGTTTTCTACGCAACGACGTGAAATGTTTCACGCTGAAGCTTAGATTCTTTTAAAATCTATCACGCTAAAGCGAGATGAACATCATGCTTTATGCTAAAGTGTGATGGATTAAGACCACAACAGACGAAGATCAATGCTGGCGCTTGTGATGGAGACTCACACCCATAGCGTTGACGCCTTCACGCCGTGGCTTGAACCCCTCCTTGAGGATGCAAGAAGCTCAATAAGTTATTTGTCTAAAACTTCTTATGTGTTCTTGCATTATTTACTATAAATGGATATTATGATCGGTGAAAAACATATGTAAGATGATATTTGAATAGTGCACCTTAAATTCAGATACATGTACTTCGACATACATGTTGAAACGTTACCTTCAAGTATATTTGACAAAAAATGTATTCCTCAAGGGAGTCAAGATTCAAGTGTTGAATCAGTTTTGGATTCAAGTGTTGAAGCATATTAGTTCAAGTGTTGAACAAGGATTATAGTTCAAGTGTTGAACAATGAGTTTTTGAATCATTTTGAGGTTCAAGAGTTGAATCAAATTTTAGTTCAAATGTTGAACAAAGGACTTTAGTTCAAGTGTTAAACTAATAAGGTTTTTGAATCAGTATAAGATTAAAGAGTTGAATCAATTTATAGTTCAAGTGTTGAACAACAATTTCAGTTCAAGCGTTGAACAATAGGCTCTGGCTCCAGCGGTTGAAACCATTTGATAAAGCAATGAACCATGGAATACCAAAATCTTTAACTTTCAATCTATGCAATAGAGAATGCATGTTTAAGGGTGTCTGTTGGCATGATGGATGATTATGGACAATGCCCAATGGTGATTGAGCATACTACATTTGACGATGTTCCTTTGCAATATGGTCTGTATGTCCTCATCTCCCATTTTCTCGATGGTTTCTTTCATCTAAATCCCCCTCAAATGTAACTTGAAGTTCTTATTTTGAATGAATGTAATTAGATTACATAGGATTAAGATTAGTTGGTGGAGATACAAAGGAGAAAGGAGCAAGAAGGAGGAGCCAAGAAAGAAGACCTTGAAATGTAAATTTGATTTATTTTCATGGGTTGTAATAATCATGCATATCCCTAGGTTTGACCTAGTCAATTCCATTTTGGCTCATGGAATTGATTTTAGAATGTCCATAATCATGTCATACAGCTTAGAGTAACTATCTTTATATTTTCTTAGATAATGGATAAAGCATGCTAATGAAATGATGAGAGACTAATCTAAAGAAACCCATCAATAAACATATTACATAATGTCATCTACTAATACAGGTGAACCGGGGTTCTTCTCGAGTTGTGGTTTTGGGTAAACCCAAGCCCTCTCCACAAGGATATGTTTTATCAATGAAATGAGTTTTCTAATTAGTGGGTTAGCTCCAAACTAGACTCGTTAGCTTGGCTGGGAAACCCAAGGTTAATGTCTGTTCGATGTAGACGCACGCAACGCAAGTGTACGTGACATGCATACACATCAAGAGTCGGGACACCCAAGGATGGTGCATACATCAAATGCTTGATAGTTATCCGATTCACAGTTGCATGGAATTGTTGGTAAGAAAAGGATACCATCGCTTGGACCCAAGGTGGCTTGTTAGGGTAAACCCATGGTCATTCTCGTGATATCGATATCGAATTCACTAGGAAAACTTCCATATAGATTCTCTCAGATCATTAGTAAGGGCTATTAACCTGTAATAAAAATAATGGAGCTATAATGGGTAATTATCGTCGTAATAACTGCGCATTTTTTATATAATCCAACATGATTTCTTTTTTACATATAAGTTGTTAGAATCACACCATGTAGACAAATAAAGGAATCCCATACTAATATTGATGCCAATAAGTCGATTGGTGCCAAATTCCCTATGACCGGCTAAGAACTTGAGAATTGTTCTCAGGACAAAAAGAATAGCCTATGTCCTTAATGGCCCACTCCTAGAATCCCCTATTGTTAATGCATATGATGAATATCATAACACATATCAGAAGCACCAAGATTACAATGTGACTATCACATGTATCATGTAGATCTATGTCACCAGAGCTTCAAAAACAACATGAGGCTATGGCAACTCATGCCATAGTCGTCCATCAAAAGGAGTTGTTTCATCAATAGGCGAGATCCGAAAGGTTCGAGGTATCTAAACTGCTCTTTCACTCAAAGATGCAAGAGGGGACATCTCTAGTATAATACGAACTGAAGATGAATCTATATATTGTAAGGTTGAATTAGTTAGGTTTTGGTATGGATAATGAATTAAGTATAGACTTGATTTTGGCTGGTTTATAGTGACCCCTCAGCCCACCAACACGGTTGGATATCCAACTAAACTCAGACGCCCTACTGAACCCTTTATCAAATACGTTTCATTAATATAAGCATTTTCGTTCTCAAATCTTTGCGAAAGCGATTTCAATTTAGGGCAAGCCCATAAACATTTACATTTTCAATGCAATTCCTTTACAAAATGTGCATTTAACCAAAAATGGCATTTTATGCCGTTTACAACATAATATCCAAAATAGTATTTAGATATAGGTACAAAAATAATTTTATTGAACCTCTTTATTTACAAAATGGTAGCCATAAATGGTGAGATTGCATGACTCGAGCATACCCGTGGAAATCCTGATGACTCCGAGCTTCGACCTTGGGTCCGCCAAACACCGTCTATCACTCGGCACTGCGGCATTGATTAAAATAATACGCTAAGCATTTTCATGCTTAGTGGTTCTATACAGCTTCTATTCCATTCGCCACGACCATGCACAAAATACCATTATACAATGTCTATGTGTAATGTAAAAGATACTTATATGCCAACACCCTTTTCAAATCATTTTTCGCTTGACGAAGGATTTCACATATACTATAGAGCGACATTCACGATGCATTCAGCTGAGAATCCTATCCTGCTTGTCCAATAGCAATGATTTCACATCTGATATTACAATCTCACATATACTATAGAAAGTCAACATTCACGATAGATCCAGATGGTGAATCCTCGGTCCCATTTGTCATTCAATAGCAATATGATTTCACATTTATCAAGGCTACTACCTTCATGATGAATTCAATTAGTGAACTCACATAAGTCGTTATCCAATAATGCATTTCAAATCAATTTACTTTCATATGGAATTAATTTATAGTTCAAATACACGACACATATTTGACAAACATTTCGAACAATTAATAATTCACAAATGATATATATATATATATATATATATATATATATATATATATATATATATACACATTTCACAAATAGAACTTGAAATGAGAATTGAGTCACAAGGAACAGAAAGAGAACAAAGAACAAAGAACAAATAGAAAACAAACCAAATTATCGATCCTTTGTCTTGTTCGATACCAGTCCTAGGTCCGGTTGTCGTCCTCACCCATACCTAGTCAAATGCAAATTCTCCACTCTTAGTGGTTAAACAAATGATCGTGCTAAACGAATATCGCTTCGCCTGCGGACAGGTATGGTACGTTTTTCACTTAGTTTCATTCTTATTTGTACCCTCTAATTAGTCAGATTGATAGGTCCCAAACAATCGGTGTACAAATACGGGACTTAAAGGTGCATAACATGGAAAAATAGGGTTGCAAGAAGCACGCATCGATACCACTGGGATCGGGTACCTGCATCGCACTTACCGCCAACGGGCAATGCAGATCACTTTGAGTGGTACCTATACCACTTCTCCTCTGCATAGTGGGTACCGATACCACTCTTTGGTATCGATACCACTTGCGGGTTTTTCCCAGAAAATGTCGGATTTTGGCATTTTCACCCATTTTTCTTTAATCAAACTTCCTCCACCCATCCTATATCAAAATCCACCACTAATCCACCAAAATAACTCCAAAGCGGTTTAGGAATCAATGAAAACCTCTTCTTAAGTTTTCCAAAAATCAAAATCATAAAAGATGAAGTTAGGGTTTTGTTTTCTTACCTTGAATCTCTTCACATCTTCCCTTCCATGTTACTTGGTCTCTTAGAAGCAAGAAATGGGAAACAATCCCACCAAAATCACTCCTTCTAGCAAACCCTAGCTTTCTCTCACTTTTCTCCTCTCTTCTCTCCCAAAAACGTGATTTGCTCAAATGAGCACTCTTAGACCACTTTTGGTCTTTAAATCCCCTTTAGCCAGCGTTTGGTACAATGTGATTGCAGATTAATTTGTACTGACTGACTAATCCGGGTCGGACTAGACTGACAAACTTAATATTGTCCTGTGTTTAGTACAATCTAGACAAATTATGGACTTTTTATCCTAATGCTTAGTACATCGGACTAAGGTGGTGTTTGTTTTTTTACTTACGTCGATTAGAATTTTTGAGCTTAATACCGAATAGTACTTAATAGCATTAAGTATTAAGTTGTCTGTTTTTTAACATTAGGTAGAGTAGGATGGCAACGAGACTCGATTATTTTAGATTCCCCGTCCAGCCTCATTTTAATGGCAGCACGGTTTAATTTAATTTTAATCGGTTTTTAATAGGTTGAGTTTATTTTCTCAAACTGACATTTCTGCTCGTATTGTTACTCAGAAACCCGAAAAATTAGAAATTTTCAAAATGGCAAATGTTAATAAAAATAATAAATTGCCAGGTGGTCTGTAGAGTCAGAAAATTCTCTAGATCTCGGATGATGAAACGAATCGCTGTCGTTAAATCTGCCTCACAAATCTAGTGACCTTGAAAAGTTTCACATTATGAGACAAGCGGAAATTTTTCCGATTTTCTGGGTGATAAGTTGCTATGGACGAGATTTTTACGAAAATCTCGAAAGTTAGGAAATTGTTTGGGCTAAGTTCATTTAAAATAAAGTGAACTGAAAAGAAATAAATTGTTTCGGGTAGAAACTAACCTAACGGCTAAATATGAATCATGTATCCAAAATACGTAATAATAAGCCTCGCTCGATTATATTTTAAAAATAATTTTTTATTATTTTATTTTTATATTTTAATATAAATAATAATTATTATTATAATGTTTTTTAATAAATAATTTATAAAAATTCATAATATATTTTTTCGGGATAATATATATTCTAATTTATATATTGTTAAATTTATTTTATAACAGCTATCATATAATATATTAAGCTATTTTTATTTCATGTATTTATTATTCGTTATTTGATAATATATTAGTTAATAAAATTTTTAGTTACATTAATTTATTTTTTCAGAAAAACTATAAAATATTTTGTCCCCAGCTTAATCCAAGTAGACCCACTCACACTCAAAAAGGAAGAAACCAAGACAAAAATAACTCACCCTCACTAATTTTGTCCCTGGCTTAGTTAGTCCCATCTACCAAACGCTATCGCACTTTGTCCAAAATTAGCCCTAATCCCCTCCGTCCCGCTACCAAACACGGCCTTTTGCTGTAGTGCCTCTGTTTTCGTCTACACACCCATTTCTCATTTCTCATTTTCTCCTTTTTGGTCTTAAGTTACTTATTCTTCATATGGCCTTGTTTGAACATAAAAATGCATTCTTTGACTTAAGTTTCTCTCTAATTGCTATATAGCCCATAAATCTCTCAAATTGCACTTCAATTTTCAGTATTTACACTTAGACATATAAACTTATTTACAATTAACCCTTAGGTCCTTATTTTTCAAATTTCAAATTTGCCCTTTACACTTGGGTAAATTTCCGGATCCAATCAATTCTCATTTAGCATATAATATTTGCATTTGGCTCTTAGCCATATTATCATTTATTCAATATTCATTTAACAATTCCCAGAAAATACCCAAGTTGGCTCAATTTATACCTGGAATATATAATAATTTCTATTATAAAATTCTAGGGTATTTTTGGGGCGTTACAATTTACCCGATAGTTTTTCATAGTTTGTACTCAACTATAGGATGAACGATAAAGAGACCTCCATACATGAGTTGATCAACTTGCTTAAAACAATTGAACCCACCTTGAAGAAGGAAAGTAAAACTATGATGCTTATGGATTCTTTTGGTTCTAAGAAGAGTTATAAGAACAAGAAGAAGAGAAAAATCACCAAGCAAAGGAAGGCGACCAAAGTAAGAATAAAGAGACTTCTCAAAGGGTGCTTCCATTGTGGCAAAGGCCATTGGAAGGAAGTACAGTTTCACATGGAGTCGAAGAAAAAGTGGCATATGATGCCATCATCTTGATATTTATGTCATTGAGTTAGTAATGTTTCACTCATAACAACAGGTATTAGATATCGGTTGTGGCTCACACATATGCAATGGTATGCGAAGGGCCTAGGAGCAGTGAAAGCTGCAAAAGAAGAGTTCGACCTTGGGTCAACAATGGTGCAGAGTTGCGGAGTTGTTGCTATTGGGACTTATGTTTTGAGCCTCGGAGTAGACTTTGTTTAAATTTGGACAACTTCTTTTATGTGTCGACTTTGATAAAAGACATTATTTCTGTTCATGTTTTGAGACGAAAGGTTTCATTTAAATTTTGTGACAATGTGATCGGGATGAATCATGTGTGCATTCGATTAAATTCTCGATGTTCTTTATAGCTAAATGCATGATTCACAGTCTTTTCATTAATATCATACATCCCTCATATTGTATTGTTACATGAGAATATAGCGTGGCCCAGAATCAAGAGGCGGCTAAAAGACGGAAAACATAACATAGCGAGGAAATGGCAAAGGTGGGCGCTGAAGTGCTATTAGTTCGCCACGACGCCCATTTGCTACAAAAGAACCCCTTCGCGTGATAGACTAGTAGATCCCAGGAGTTTGAAGGGCCTTGGCTGGGCGTGAGCTTGACCTTTGTCGGCTGCGTAGCAAGGTCCCTTTCAAAACGGGAACTACATGAGGAGACCACTAATTTTTCTAGGCCATTGATGAGCCCACGTCTCAAGGTATAAAAGAGATATTTTGAAGCAAAGGGGATTGGATCGAGAAGAAGGAATCTGGGAAGATAGAGATTAATATGAACAAATTCGAAAAGATCGCGAGATGGAGTTTTACGTAGTTCTTCCTTCAACTACTTCATGATTTGAATTCTTGTCTGTAATGAATAATATGATGAACTAATTATTTTCTCGGGTTTTTAGCCCTAACCATAGTTGATGGTTGATTTTAGTTTTTGAAGTATTTGAATATCAATATGAGTTCGAGTATTTGCTTTAATTATGGGTTTAATTACATGTTGTGTCACAGCCCGGCCGTGACATGCTAAGGCGGGAGTTTGAGGCCAGAGAAGATAATTTCCAGGGACATGGTTAAAGCAACACTTTGGTAGTCGAAGAATAGAGATATTCCGGGCTGAGTGTGTGCTGGAGTTTACACATTTAGGCGTTTGGTCAGGGGGTTGAGGCGGAGATCTGATACATCAATGGCGAGATAGGCAAATATATCTCGAGAGAGAGAATATCTTATTAGGAAAGATCAACCCACTTGACACTAACTCCTTATGGAATACTTGATAAAATTCATTAATTGAATTGACATCTATCAAAGTGTGGTAGGAGACGGTAAAACCCTAGGTTTCTCATCATCGACATAATTCAATACACTCAATTTTAAGTTTTTGCTAATTCTAATAATTTAGTCGTAATTCTCTTTAGGATTAGATCCAGATATTGTCGAAGTCATTAAATCAGTAGCCAACACGCTTCTCTTCAAGGGAACGACACTTGCCTAACCACTACATTACGTCCATTTCGGCGAGTATGCTTACGAAAACGGGTTTTGCGTTCCATAATTTCACATACTTTCCTTTTGGCTAAAGTCACAATGGTTGTTACATTATGTTAAATGATGTATTTTATCCTTCTGGTACTTTAAGTAATGGGATTTACATATTGGATATGTCAAATCCAATTCTATCATCAATGACAATAAGACAAAAAATGAGATAATTTGAAATCATCTTTTTTATGGCATTGTCATCTTAACCATATTAGTGAGACACGCATGACTAAGTTACACAAGAGTGGTAGCTTGGGGTCATTTAATTACGAATCATTTGACACATGTGAATCGTGCTTGTTAGGCACGATGACCAAGTTACCCTTTAAAGGAAAGGGTGAACGAGCAGGTACACCATTAAACCTAATACATACTGATGTATGTGGTCCTATGTCCATGCATGCCAAAGGTGGTTTCATTTACTTCATAACCTTTATCGTGACCATTACAGCCACCAGTTACTTGTGCCTTATGAAGTCTGAGTGCGAGTGTGGGGTCCACACCCTTCGTGACCACGGGGTGCCCTTGGTGTGGCATTTGTAGGAGTCCACCATCGTAACAAGGTGCCCTTCGAGTGGGTCCCACTCCACGGGAATATCATGCCCTCCACAGGCGTTTCTTTCGCCTCGCGTGGGGCTGGGCAAGGTGGGGCTTGGAGTGATGGGGAGCATCTACACTACCAGCGAGCTCTTGGCTCGGTTGGTGTGAGATCTCCCAGGTCTGAGGTCTGAGGAGAGCGGCATGCTGAGAAGGCATGTGTCTGTGAGTGGATTGAAAACACCCGATATTACGAAGCGAACACGATGGAGCTTTAACTTGTGTCAGTGTGAACCCACAATAAGCGCCTTTTATTGTGGGGTCCACGCATTGACCCTTGATTGCCCTTGGTGTGCCTTAGGGTCCACCCTTATGCCGCTGGGTGCCACTTGGGTGGGTCGACTCGCGGGAATATAAATGCCTCCACTAGGCATTTTAACTCGCGCCAGTAGAGAGACTCGAACGGGACGGGGGCTTAAAGGTCGATGGGGGCATCTCTCTTTACCAGGCGGTAGTAGGCTGGGTTGGTAGTAGAATGCTACACAGACATGCTTTGATGCAGATTAATGCTGACGTAGCATGAAGAAGGCATGTTGTGATGAACCTGGCCGACTGGTCAGTGGACCGATGCTGCTTCCGTGATCACGAAGAGTGTAGTTGCAATAAATAAAATCCATTTATATATACCTAGAAGATCCTGCGGAAATACATCCAGGAGATTATTTGACTATCGAGGCTATCTTCCGTTCGACTACCATTAGCCCTCGCCTCAATAGCATAAACTGGTACCTTTGATATAACTTTCAGTATTTTACTAGCCCACATAAGCTGTCATATTATTGGTAGGTAGTATTTTCGTAACCCATAGCAAAACCTTCTGTCTTCCTTGGCTTATAGAACTAACCTCTTTCCTATAACAATCCTTTGTAGCATGATGTCTAGATAGTAAATCCATGCTAATACTCTTTTATCAAATGTCATGGATATCTAATAATATCAAATGCGCGAAAACTCCCTAGCCTCTAATAATCATACATTATAACGATCAACTTTTCCGTACTTTTCTAGGGTGGCAAAATCACTGTTACACATTCATCATTATGTCTTCAATTTCTTCCATTTTCTTTCCAACATTACAATTAATAATTCACTTAATGTCATTGTTCATATTAAATTAAACCGTGCATTTCGATTAACCATCTCATTACCCTACATCCCGACCATGCCTTTCCAGGAACTCTCTATCTTGTCATAATTTCTTGCCTCTAATTTCCTTATCCTCTCAATGAACCTTTGTCGGCTCACGGGCTGATTAAATGTTGTGATTCTTTGCTCGAGCCATGCGCTCTACAAGGTATGTCTGTCCTCCTACGACCTCGGGAGCGGTGGCGGCCCTAGTATGCTGCGGGTGGAGGAACATCACGCGAGACTCATCAACATGTTCCTCGGGTGGTGGTACCTCTTGCCTCCCGGGAGCTCTCTGGTGGGTGGTGGCCTAAACTGACGCATTTTAAGTAATTAAAATTAATAATATGTCATGTAATGCATATATGATTTTAAATCACATAAATTTTTCAAATCTTTATAACATTTTCAAAACTTCGCTCGATACCATGTTGAAGGATCCAGGCAGGATTAACCTCATGAACTAGGGGACCTCATTACTCAGTGGATATAGAAACTTTTCCTTAAAACCATAAATTAAAATCAGTGGAGCGAACCCCTTTACAATTCTTCCACATATCTTTTAAAAATAATCTTGCAGGCGAAGTCTTTAAAAAAATTTCTTTCTTTTCTTTTCGACACTTGGGTGCTCGGGAAAATCGGCGAGTTTCCTCTGTTTTTCGGACTTTCCCAAATTTACAAAATTTGTGAAAACATTTAAAAACACTTCTAAACTTCAATTCATCGACTTCCATATTAGGACTCCTCGTCCACTGACCCGATCAAACATAATATGCATATATATATACATTTATTTCTTTGAATCATCAAAACATTTAAACCTTATTCAATTCCATGCATAATTTTATCAAAACATGACAAAATATTCACATATACAATATGCAAGTGTGCAATCTGGTCACATGCGTCGTCTCCTCGATAATCGACTCATTTGCCCACGAGGAGGGTGCTCTAGATTTTTGTCTCGAGTCCTGAAAATATTGGTGAAACATATGGAAAAGGTAGGCTAAATGAGCTCGGTGAGTGTCCATTTTCATTTAATAGCATTTTCGAGTACATATCAAAATAAGCACATACTTATCTGATTAAAATCCATTTATACATTGTTAAACATTTATCGTAAACAACACGTAAATCACATACATTAAGTCAGTTTATGCTTTAAAAACATTTATACCTTAAACTTTCTTTCAATAAATACTTATGCATTTTAAAATCCATTTATATGCCTTAAACTTTAAACTTTCTTTCGATAAATACTTATGCATTTAAAATCCATTTATGCTTTAAACATTTGTACCGTAAACTTTCTTTCTTTCTTTCTTTCTTTCTTTCTTTCTTTCTTTCTTTCTTTCTTTATGATGGAACCCAGGGGAATAAACACACCGAGAGCAGGTTTCGAATTGCTAGCTCGGTTAATTGCAGAATCTTCCCATTTGGACCCTAGACCACAGGTCACGGGTTCGAATCTCTAGGGAGGCGAAAGGAACTCAGTGGGAATGAGGATATCCTATGAGTGAGCTTCCACTTGAAGGGTACCCATGAGGTGGTCACGAAGGGTGGGGGTCTCACAATAAAAGCGCCTTTTATTGTGGGGTCCACACCCTTCGTGACCACGAGGCTCTCTCGGGTGGCCATGTGGTGCCAGCCGTAACCATGGGTGCCCAGCCGAGGTGGGTCCCACTGCGGGAATATCATGCCCTCCTAGGCATTTTCTTTCGCTCCGTAGGGCTGGGACGGGACCCGGGGGGCTTAAGGGTCAATGGGGGCATCTACCAAGCTACTGCTTCGATTGGTACTAGAGATGCTTCACAGTTGGACCTTAAGCCCTGGTCACGGGTTGAGTCTCCTCTGGAGGCGAAAGAAAATGCCTAGGGGAGGGCATGATGTTCACATGAGTGGGACCCACACGAAGGGCACCGGGTGAAGTTCTGAGAAGGGGTGGACCCCACAGTGGGCACTGAAGGAGCCAGTGGTCCGCGAAGTGTGGATCCCACATGAGGCCTTTTAGAAAGTTCGAATTCATAAGTGAAGTAGAGAAACAATTTCGAAGAAGTATTAAAATCATTTACAAGTTGGATCGAGTGATTAATATTTAAGCTAAGAGTTTATGGATTATTTTAGGGACAGTGTGATCTTGTCCCAACACTTTACTACGCCCGCAACACGTGGTGTGGCTAAAAGAAAAGAAACCGAACCACATTGGAAGCTACATGATGAAGAACGGGTAAGAGATTTTTACCCAAATCATGCGAGGTTATATACTTGAAAATTTGTTTATTTTGGAACAAAGTCAACGAAGTCGAGTTGAGATTATTCCTGCCGATCTGGGACTAACAAGAAACCTTATCTTTCTCACATGAAAGTATGGGGTTGTCCTGCTTATGTGAAGCGGATAGTGTAAGATAAGCTTGAAGCTAAGTCTGACAAGTGATTGTTTGTAGGATATCTTAAAGAAACTATTTGATATCAATCTACAACATTTTGGAACAAAGGTTGTTTGTTTCAAAGCATGTTGTCTTCTTAGAGAAAGAGTTTCTTTTAAGAGAAGACAGTGAGAACAAAGTTGAGCTTGGTAAAGTTCAAGATGCTCTTATAGACGTATCTCCTCTAACTTAATCTAAAGTTGTAATTCATGAAGATGAATTAGCAGCTGGCCATTCTAAAGCACAAGCACTTCATAGGACAAGTAGGATACGTACTCTTCCAAAGAGGTATGAATTTCTCATTAATGAACAAAAGGACATATTGCTCATAGAAGATGATGAGCCTACTACCTACGAAAAATCTCCGAATAGTTTAGAGTCTAAAAAATGGTTCATAGCCATGGAGAGTCCAAAAGATGGATTCCATGTATACAGAAACCCAAGTATGGACTTTGAGTTGATCCACCCAAGGGATAAAACCCATAGAAGTGCAAGTGGATCTTGAAGGCAAACACATGGAAGAGGAATTGTGATTACTTATAAAAATTTAGGCTTATTGACTAAAGGTTATCGTCAAAAGCGAGGAATTTGACTATATGACGAGACTTTTTAGTCAGATAGCCATGCTTAAATCCATAAAAGGATTTCTCTTAGCCATTCTTGCATTATGATTATGAGATGTGATGGATGTGAAGAGAAACTGACTTTCCTTAATGACCATACGAGGAAGTGTACGACGGCCACAGAGCTGCTTATCTGAAAATGGTAGTAAAGTATGCAAACTTCAGAGATCCATTTATGGATTGAAGCAAACTTCTAGGAGTTGGAATATCCGATTCGATGAGACAATCAAAGAGTTTGGTTTCTCACAAAATCTGGATGAGCCTTGTGTGTACAAGAAAACAAGTGGGAGTGCAATTTTATTCATAGTGTTGTATGTGGATGACATATGACGTCTCAATATTATAATATGTCAAAATTTGGCTATCCAATAATTTCTCTATGAAAGACCTTAGAGAAGAGACCTACATATTGGGGATTAAGATCTATAGAGATAGATCTACAAGGTTGTTTGGTCTTTCACAATCTACATACATAGACAAGATGCTAAAGAGGTTTAGCATGGAGCAATCCAAGAGAGGATACATTCTCATGTCAAGTGGGATCTCCCTCTCGAAGTGCATGTGTCGAAAGACACAAGATGAGTGGACACGCATGAGTATGACCCCATATGCTTCGACTAAAAGATCAATCATGTATGCTATGTTATGTATTGACCCAACGTGTGACGGCCCGCGCCGCCGTACCTAACCCGACCCGGAGGCCGAACCCGGACCCAGGGACGCTGTCCTCACTCTTCTTTCTTTCTTTTACCCTTTTTGAATCATTTCAAATAATCCAAATACAATTACTTTTCCAAACTCATTTCAAATACTCAATAAAAATATATATACGTAAATACCACTTAAACATAAAGGGGGCCCATCATTTGATCACAAAACTCTTTTTTCATTTGATGTGGCATTTTGTGCCCATTTGGTCCATTTCCACCTTTATACAATGCGGCATTATTAGCCATTTTCAATATCTAAATATTTACAAAACATAATCAGAGTTCAATTTTCATAATAGTGTTTGTACAAAATGAGTCGAGATAATTTCATGTATGCATGTGAAGCTTTACTTAATATCTGTGCTGACTTTGACAATGACTCTGGTTCACTGCAGTCTACGTCTTCGTACCTGTTCACTCGGTACCTGTGTGATGATAAAAATAACGCGCTAAGCATTTTCATGCTTAGTGGTTCTATACAGTTCTCTCTTCCATTTCAGTTTAACACAAATCATGCAATTTTTCTAAACAATGCTTTTGAACCTCTTTGAATGATCGATCTGATATAATACATTATATTCATTTCGTATACATTCGTTGTAGTTTTATTGATCATTCAAATATGCACTTTCATATGCAATAAATCATTCAAAATACTAAAATCATGCACTTTACAATTTTTCCTTATCCTTTATATCATGAATTTAACCTATACTTTGGTGCATGGGACTCGCGAGAATCACCGGCACGATCATTGGGCTATAAGGCGTCCCCAAAAAAAAAATTTGTTTATAACATGATACGGTCCCAAATTTGTTGGCGGATTTATTAAAAAATCAATTCGTAGACACATATATTGTCCCATTGGGATACGGATCGGAGTGACACATCATTACGTTCATTCGCAGTACTGCTAATTTGACCCTTATTGGTATACCAATCATCTCTTCAGAGAGTTCTGGGTTAACATTTTATTAAGGCATTTCCAAATCATTCATAGCAAAATACAATATAGTATGTGTACATTTAGCACAAACAATTCATTTCAATATAAGCCCAGACCTTTTTTCATATACCGTCATTTCACAATCAATTGCCTCAAATCAATTAAAACAAATCAATATGCTTTTTCTTATAAATCATTTCAACAATTCAAATCACTTTGGAATTAGAGAGAGAGAAGTGGGGAACAAATCAAAAAGATTGTCGTCAACCGATTCACGTCATAACGAACTTTGGGCTTTTTCTCCTCGTTAACCCCTAATCCATCACAAATACAGTGATCATATATTAGTTGGGTGATTCTGGTTTCTATTTAGGTCTTATTTCTGCCATTCCTTAGATTTTGATCGTTTCTTTCGTTTTCCCTTTCCTCGTCAGCCAAACATTGTATCATTCTTTTTGAAACGTCGTCTCGCCTCATTTTAGGCAATTTCTGGGTCAGTAAATTCGAAATTTGGATATACTTATTTCGAGAGATTTGTTCTCCTAGAAGTCTAGTTTACTTTCGAAATTTGAATCACTTTCAGATTCAAATTAGCAATGGCAAGTTATGACCAAAACAAAAACATGGGTTTTCAGGAGAAAATTTGACAACATTTCTCTAAAAACCACAACATTTCCTTTATACAAAGAATTCTTATATGAAGATCACAACCGTCGAACAACCAAAGCTCAACTAGAAGCGACCAATAAGAAACACTTTTATTCAAATTTAGGAGTTTTCCCAGGCCCAAAACACAGAAAATGGGGTTAGGGTTTAGTTTTACTTATCTCAAATCTCTTTCAATCTTCTTCTTTCTTCTTCTCTCCTTTGATGCACTAAATCTTGATCTACATGGAGGAAAATCACCAGGATCTTACTCTCACTTCCTCAGCCGTGGTATTCAGCTCTCCTCTCCTTGCACTAAAATGTGGGTTATGATTCAAGACCAAAAATTGGTCTTTGTCCATTATGACTAAGGCCATGTTGGCTACACACTAATTCCATCATTCTCTTCTTCTTTTTTCCATTTTAAATCTTCATTTTACTTTTATTTAAATCTCATTTATACTTTGGCACCCATTTACTCATTTTATGACCTTAAGTCCTCGTTTTTTGACATTTTACGCAAATTTATTTGGCTCCTGTAAAATTTCTGAGTTTTTACCATTTTTTCATTTTTAGTCATTTAAACTCCGAAAAAATATAATTTAATTTATTTTACACCCTGAACATGTTATAAAACTATTAGGGTATTTTCAAGACATTACATAACGTATCATATGCTTTGAGTGTCACGAGCAAATACCAATCTAACCTTGGCAAGGGTCATTGTGAGGCTGTCAAGAATATCCTTAAGTACTTGAGAAAGAGTAAGGAGTTGTTCTTGATTTATGGAGATGGTGATCTTATTGTAAGCAGGTATACTGATGCTAGCTTCCAATTTGATAGAGATGATTTCAAATCTCAATCAAGGTATACGTTCACGTTGAATGGTGGCGCAGTTAATTGGAAAAGTTCCAAATAGGATATGATTGTGAATTCCAAAACTGAATTAGAGTACATTGCAGCTTCTGAAGCAGCTAAGGAAGCAGTTTGGATAAGGAAGTTCATTGCAGAACTAGGAGTGGTACCTAGCATTGTAGATATGATACCTTTGTATTGTGATAACAATGGAACCATTGAGCAAGCAAAGGAACCACGGTCTCATCAAAGATCTAAACACATACTCAGGAGATCTAACCATGCTAGGTACTCAAGAGTGGTACCTAGCATTATAATCATAGAGAAAATCCCCACGAATCATAATATTGTTGATCCTCTTACTAAGCCATTTTCCCAGACAAAGTTTAACTCTCATGTGCTCACCTATGGTGTGAGATATGAAGGCGACTGGTTTTAGATCAAGTGGGAGTTTGTTAGAGAAGTGCTCTAAAGGCGATTCCTTTAGCACTTATTATATGTCTTATGTTGCTATATCAGGCATCTTCATTATATTGATGTTCATTTATTAAATGAATTGATAGTGTTCTTTAATCAATTAATGAAGTTCATGACACATAACATAGCATAAAGGAAATCATGATGAGATCGTGATGGTAAGATTCATGTCATGTGCAATTATGTTGGTGTCTAAATTATCCCTAGTCATAGGATCAACGAGATTGGACATTGTTGATCCGGATAAAGTAGCATATGTCATACTCCTTGATTGGATCAAGCAGTGGATCTTATGAACTGTGATCATGAGTTGATTAGAGTTGACATGCGAATGTTTGCTAAGAGTAGCTAAGTACATCGGAGACCTGCTATGAGACAATCATATGGATTATCCATTATATGTAGATGATTGTCTCATCATAGCAATGGTGTAAGTATCCTTAGACTTGAGATACTCAAGGATATCTTAGATGCTGATTTTGTACTTTGATTCCATCCTTGTTACCTTTTCGTGGTCGCTCATAAGGTGATCATCAAGTACAGTTTGAGGTGTTCGAAGGTAATTGAGTAGCCAACAAATAATTCACCATTCTCATTAAAGGGATAGTATACCTATGGCCTCTTATCTAGATCGTTACTCGGGAACCACTACGCAAAATGTTTGTTGATATTGCAGCACCATACAATGACACTACGAAAAATGACGCATTATCTACTTGATTTATTAATAAATGACGCATAACTTAAAGCATCATTGTCTTTATCGGGTACATATTGTGATGACTTTTAGAGGTGTCATAGTTAGTATTTTATTTAGCTATAAAATGACGTGTATACCCCAATCTTGATGCTTCCTACAATGTCATAGAATAAAAGTAAAAAACTTCCTAAAACCATCATTACTATATAAGTTATCACTATAAATTTAAAGTGTATTTTAATTCACTAATTAATATCATTAAGACAAATTAGTTTACTAGATTACACTCTTATATCCAATTAATAGAAACTAGTTTATTAGAAAATTTTATAAAATACTTTACAAGAAATTTAACAACAATCATTAATAAAAAATATTTTTTAAAATTTTATAAAATTATATTAACATTTAAAACTTATATTAACAATAATTTTTATTTTTTGATTATTTATACAAATTAAATTGGGAGATAAATAATTTATTCTATTAATTAATTATGGTAAATAGAAGTATAAAAATTATAAAATTATGAATAGATTCATAAATTAATTTTCACAACGTTGGCTTACAAAATAAGAATTTCAAGGAAATCAAGACCATTCATTTCCTCATCTCATCCCATTGTAAACCTTTAGGTAATACATTCTCTCTCAATTCACCACATTTCATGATGAGTATTAAATATACTCATTTTATTCCTATGGTTTTGTGTTATTTTTGTAGTTTTTAGTTATAAATAAGTGTTCTAATGTTTTAAAAGCTTATCTTTTTGTGTAGGTCATCCCTTAGGATAAATTGAAGAAAACAGGACAATAATCAAGCAATTTAGACAAGGAATGAAGAAGTTATGCAAGTTGTAATTTATGGTCGTGACAGCAACAATTTATGGTCCCGACCACGGACATTTATGGTCTCAACCGTGGACCTCATTTGCAACCATTATGTTCAAACACCTCGTAGTGTGGTCGCGACCATGCAACATTAGTGGCCCAACACATGTTTTTAGCCCATTTTCGGCCTATTCTCTGGAGGCCTATAAAAGAGAACACGACATAAGGGATTCGAGGGTCGCCTTTTAGGTGGAAACGTTGTAGGAAACACATCTTTGGAAGGGGAGAAACTTGAAAAAGAAGAATATAGAAGGATAAGACGGGGCTTTCACTGCAAACTGTTTATTCTCTCCCTTTATCTCCGTTTTTCTCTCTTTTCATGGTTGTAATTCATTTTTCAGTCATATCTTAATTAGTTTTCTTAGGGCTTAGATGTAATCAAGACTTGTTTATATGAATCTCTCTTAATTTCAATTGATTGATGTTTTGTTTTCATACATGTGTTGAGTAGTTCATTTTGTTCTTAATGCTTGTGAGTAATCAGCCAATACCCCATGATTTGTGGTTGATTCAAGATCGAGAAATGAAGTGGATTAAGCGAGTGAATGAATTATCATGAGATAGAGATATAAATAAAATTAGGTGTGGTATTAGGGTTTCCTAAGTGTATTGCATTCCTAGGGTTTTGAGGTTGAGTAGAGATGCAAAATACCTAAATCCTAGGGGTAAGTTGTGAGTTATTGAGAGAGATTCACAATTACATTAGTGAAATTGTCATCAACATAATGAAATGAACATTAATTGATTGGGTTAGGAGGTTCGCATAGGCGTGAATTGGTGAAATCTATGCCCTAGGATTTTTAGTCTTGAGTCTTTGTTAATTTAGAATTCTTGCATGATAGTTTAGTATAAATTGAGTCTTCCATAGATTTTCCATCATCCAAATAGAGCCTAAGATAAACTAGAATCAATACTTAATAGTTAATCCTCGTGGGACAATACTCTTACTTTCACTTTGTCACTTGAGGTGACACTTACACTTACGCACATAGGCATATTATTTTATATACACTCATTCGCGCCTATCACTTCACTATGTCAGTCTACTTACCATTTTCTTATGCTTTCCTATCTGTTCTCTCTCAATACCCACGATTCACCCGTCTCTAACAATACCATATACTTGATAGCGCGAAAATATTACTAATGTCATTCCCTGAAGTTTGGTTTATGAAAACTTGTTTCCCTTTTTTTCCTTATTGGAATTTTGATGATTCGTTTTCTTCATTATGTTCAAATTCGAGGATTGGGAGGGTATTTTTTCACCTAAAGCATTGATCTTTCCATTAATTTCTTCCTTTGTTTCAAGGATTTAATTATTTTCTTGCCTAAAGTTTTGATCTTGGCATCATCATTTTTTTCGAGGAGTCCTAGTCGTTTTTTCTATTGATTCTTATGTGAAGGACCCGAGTAGGTACTCTATCATCTAGAGGTTGGATTTTTGCTGCGTCTTTTATCATTTTCTTCCCTTATTTCAGGTAAGTGACTATCTTCTTACTCAAAGTTTTGAACTTTTCATTATTTATGTATTTCAGTTCTGGAGAAGTTCAACATTTTTTTTTGTATATTGATTTAAAAAGATTAGCAGAACGAAGCTTGTTGTAGCAATGGAATCTAGGTTTAGGCACGCAATTATAAATTTTTAATTTTCTCATCAAAGCTCCAAACCCTTTTGGGAAATAAGGCAATCTCCTTCTCTCTCTCTCTCTCTCTTTTTATTCATTTTAGAATGTTGTAAGGATGGTCTTCTATGTTACTTCTTCAAAATGATGACATTTTAAAAAAAAATTGAACATTTTCATTATTTCCTCTAGGACAATGTTTACGAATTGGAAATTCTCTAATAGAATTCTTTTTTTATTTAACTGGGTCATTGTGTGGAATATATTCATTTTGTGATATGGGATTTAAATTTTGCAGTGGTAAAAACTTAGGTGAGGTAATGAACGAAACCCTACAATAATTGTTGGCTTTTGGAAATACTTTTGTCCTTAATTGTCCAATAATTAATCTCCTTCCCCTTTCCTACGTGAGCGCAACCTTTGACAATCGGGTGTTGATTTCTCTAAAGGTATTGATTTTCAACCTCTCCTTCCCCTCTTTTCTTATTTTATACATTTGTTCACTTTTCTCTTAAAAACTAAAAATCATTCTTTTTTGTATCCCGAAAATTTTCTTAAAAATACAAAATAAAATTAGGATTTTTAAAAAAAGTTCTTGCCTCAGTGTGATAAGTATCTAAATCACCAGTATTCCTTGCCTTGTAAAAAAAGGGCTTTACAAGCTTATTTTAGATAATTTCTCTTGGTTTTTAAGAAAATACTCCAACCAAATTCCTTTGTGAGTTTTTAATTAGAGTTTCAGAGAAATCTTGTCTTTGAGAAGTTATGCAAATTAGAAGCTAAGTGATTTCACTTGTTGGAAGATTTTACAAATAGGTTCTCACAACTTCTCTTTATACTAGTTTCTTGTGCTTATTGGAGAAATCTTCACTTTGGGGAAAAGTTATGCATAATAGTAACCCTTTTCTTATTTTCTAGATGATATGTATATAAGGTTGATATATAGTGAATGATTTTTTATTGTTGGATACTTGTTCTTTATTTAGGAGTTTCCTTTTCTTTTCTTTAGTTTGTATATCTTGATTCACGAAGAAGACGTTTGATCTCTTGAATAATTTGTTACTAAAAAGTTTTCATGTCTTGTTTTGTTTGATTTTATTCTTTTTTTTTTCTTGGGTAGTTTACCCACTTTGAGATTTTTCTAGAGGGCAATGCTTGAAGATTAATGTTAGAGATACAAGGTTCTAAAATCTTGTTGTTTACATTCATGTGTTTTGTTATATTATCTTCTAACTCTATAACTTATGATTTACTTTATGCTACTAATATTAATCCGTTGTTGTATATTTTTTATTTGAAATTTCACATCTAGTGAAATCTTCTTTGAATAGATTATATGTCACTTTGTTTAGAGTTTTAATACTTTACTTATTTCTAGTTTAAACGTTATACCCAAGTATAATGTATATATCCCTCTAATTCTTTGTCATTGCTGAAACTTTTTATTTTGTTTTCCATATATTAAAATTTTATATAATGTTGTATTAACCCTTTTGTTTTATGTCATTTTTTTCCACAGTTAGTTTTCGTAAGTCAATTTGCATCACTTACAGTTATCAGCGATAGAATTCTTTTCGATAAAGTATTATTCTAATTTAAGTTCAAGGTTCATTTGTTATCGTAAAAGTCACCACACTAGTACTCATCAAAATAATAAAGCAACGTCTAAGTCCAGTTAGTCTATAAAGTTCTTTGTTTGGTCATCTATATCTAAAACTTAATTTCCATATTTGAACAGGAATTGATGGACTCATGTGGTGATTTTGATGAGCTTAGCACTCTTCTATAGAAAGATCCTTCACTACCAATAAATTAAAGAACATTTTGTACTCCTACTCATAGAATCTAGGAAACTTGTTGGGAATATTTGTTGTTGTTATGGATTAATGTATATATAGATAGTTTTGTTTCATTATCTATATGACTATGATATTATTATTATTTTCTTATCTATATGACTTTCATATTATGTGTACATTTTCAATAATTATAATATTGTTATATTAAAATTTATAACCAATGAAATTAATGCAAATAGGATTTTTAATGTGAGACAAATAATAACACTTACAATGAGTGTCATGGTTCTAAAACAAGAACAAATAAAAATCAATAACACTCAAATAAGTGTCATAGTTAAGATAATAGCTTGAAATATGATGAGTAGAGAATGACGCTTTAAATAAGTGTCATAGTTTTTATTCACAAAAGATAATGCTCGAAATAAGCGTCATTGTGTGTAAACATTTACAATGACAGTCGAGACCATGACGCTTAAGGAAAATGTCATTGTAACTCTTCAATGACACATTAAACGCGTCATTGATTAACTTTTTCCTTGTAGTGAATTTCTGGCCAAAGTGAAAATATTATGAAGAATGTCTTCCTATAACACCTAGTGTTAATGGAAGGAATAAAAAGCTAAGAATTACCTTATGAGTTAAATAAAACATGTTTAAGAGTTAAATCTAGCATAAGGTAAGTTGTGCTTGATTGTGTGAAATTTGGTTATAACTACTTATGATAAACTAGTAACTAAGTAATAACATCTTGGGGTGATTTATGAATAATAAAACTTGAGAACCATATGGCAAGTTGTCAAATTCAAATGCTAAACAATAGGAGGACAAATTGCAAAAAGGAAAAGAAATATCACGGTAGCCCTCAAGCATGACACGTCAAGGGGTGCCACCTCGAGCTTGCTAGATGAGGTTATAAAGGATGGTTGAGGGGTGGTTTTTAGCCCGTTCTCTGCATTTTGATCACAGAGAGAGTGAAGGGATCTTGAAGAAAAAGAAGAAAGGCATGTGATTTTTTGGTTGTTTTTTATTCCTAATGACTAGTTGATGCTCTTAAATGATAAATCTCGGTTAAATGAAATAAAAATTGAGCTTAAGTTGCCTTTGAGTAAGTTTAATTGTAGAATAAAGATAGCATATTCAAGATGATTTGGCATTAGGATTGGTTATAGGAAAGTAGCAAAGAGGGTTACGGTGTTGAGATTGAAAATTGATTTAGTATTTTATGATACTAATGAAGGGTATGAATTCTTAAAGTTAATCAATTAGATGAGTTTAAAAATTGGTTATTTAGATAGCTAATTAAGGAAAAAATTGTGCTACTAGAAGGTGGCTTAAGCAAGAAAAGCTCTAATAATGGGGAAGATTACATGGATAAGTTATAGAATTGGGAGATTAGGGTTGTAAGAACCAAATGATTAGGGTGTATTAACCTGATATCTCTTGACTTTAATTATGTGCTTTTGTGTAAATGTGCCTAGAATTAAGATGTTCTATTTTGATTCCCTTGATTTAGCTAAGGGATCTCCACATGGGGATTTGAGGGCTAAAACAAAGTGAGGTAGGGAATTTTATACCATTCTAGAATTATCTATGTTATTTTCATGAGAAGATTTGTTGCAACCCTTATGTTTGACATGTAATTAGTATACATTCATCATATCTTCATGCTCTTATTGCCTTGTTATGAGTGGATTGAACACTATAATGGAATGGAATTCTTAGAGGGAGACTCATGACTTCTATGATGGACATGGTTTATGAGGTGGTAACTTCTTGGGATTGGTTTGGTAATGGCACATAATGATCAGACAAGGTGTATTAGATATGATATTTGGTGTTGTGCATACCATCACATGTTATCTATTTATGTGGAACCGTGGGTCCTTGGGTGAAAGTCCCTAAAGCCCTCGAGGGAGACACTCTAGTATGGGTGTCGTATGGGGTTGGTCCTGCCCTTGGGTTGCAATCCCTAAAGACACGGGGTTGGTCCTGCCCTTGGGTTATAGTCCCTAAAGACACGGGGTTGGCTGCCCTTGGGTAGTAGTCCCAAAAAGTAATTGAAGATGTACAAGTATTAATTAGAGCATCGATGAGTGATATCTTAGATGCTTTAGATATAATGATTTTAGCATGAAAACTTGAGTGGAGCAGAGATGAAATTTATTTTTAATAATAAATACATGCCAGTGTTATTGCATATTCACTAAATGAACACGCATGTTGATCATGAATCTTGTCATACACATTGAGAATTCATGTTAGCAGATTAATGCATAGTATGACTCTAAAGTTTCCCTCTTCAGGTTGTGAACTCGCCTATTCCTTCGATATTTTAGATGTAGGAGAGAGAGTGTAATGTTTATTGAGTGAGCTTTTGCATATTGTAGGTTGGATGTTGTCTACTCTTTTTGAGATCTTTTTAAGGCATGTGCCTTGTATGATAATCATTTTGAGAGAAAGTTGTAATTAATACCCATTTTGTACCCTTATTAGTATGGGCTATCCATAGTGGGACTTGGGGTTGTGGAGGCACCAAGATGGTGGCCCTTGGGTTGTATACTAAAATACTACTTTTTGTGTAATATAATGTTTAGAAGGTTCTCATAAGTTTATGAATGTGATTGTATATGTGTTTATCACATGTTCTCATTCCTATCGATGGCATGCCATAACACCTAAACACAACAATGGTTTCCTTACTTGGTGTATAATATAAGTTTAATAAATAAAATAAAAAATTTTGGGGTGTGACACTTTCGGTGCATGACTGATGAGTAATGAGTCTAAGGACAATATCTTATATCACTTGGGCTAGATGTGGCATAGCTAATCAGTGGGAGTTACACTTTGTCCATTCTGAGACTAAGTGGAACAGATTGGCGAAATGTGAATTGCTTTCGATGGTGTCTATGGAATAGTTAACAATCGGACCACTTTGACTCTCGATCAATTGAGGTCATGATGTGTTCTTCGTCTGACTCATGACTTGTTTGACTCGATGGATTGAATCAAGTGATCAACATAGCAGGAGACAATGAGTCACACACTTAGAAGAGTGTGGGACGATATAAAAAAGTTTGGATGTGATCCCGAATGTGAGGAGAGATCAATGTCGATAATAGAATGTCACGGGATTAGTGGAATCCCGAGATCAAAAGCCCTCACTAAGAGATAAAGTAGGCTTGGGCTTGTTCATGTGCTTAAGGCCCATGAGGGAACACACCATAACTCAAAGGGATGCGTGTAGCCTATCATCTCTTAAAGAGAGGGGCATTTTGGACATTTCAAGGGCAAGGGTTTTGCTATAAATAGGACCTTATGGAGAAACCCTAACCTTAGAAGTCTTTAGCCCGCTTTCTGGCTTAAGTGTTCTTGAGAACAATCCTCTTTGGCTTGAGATTTGGCGTCAAATCTTGAGTTTTCGGCTTCCCTGCGGATCTAGACTTGGCTAGCACGAGGCTTCATCGAAGGCAGATTGTCTTGGGAAGTTATCGGCTCCACTCTTCGTGTGGATTACTATTCAAAGGCAAACCCAGGGACATGGTTTGTAGTCACTAACCGAGTTAGTTTACACTTGCGTGATGTATAAATCTCACACCCGTATTGTTTTGAGCAGAGCTTTGATGCCTCAAGGGATCATTGGGAGGATTTTCTTGAAAAATTTTCTACTACTTTGGCATGAGATGTCATCTTCTAAAACCCAACACGTAGTCCCTTCAACATCATTGAGAAGACTGGAGAGAATGCTTACAACTTGGAGTTGCTGAAGACTATGATATCTTGCCTACATTCAATGTCAAGGATTTAAGGTCTTATTATGGTAAAGACTTGAGGGCAAGTATTTTTTCCCGACTACGGGGGATTGATGCAAGAGCTTCTATAACAACTTTTGGAAATTTGATCTTGATTATGGAAAATTCGGATTCGAAGGTTGTGAAACAATAGAGGCATGATTTGGAGTCGTTTTATTTTAGAAAGATTTGTTTTTAGCAGTTGTTTTCTTTAATTTAGAAAGTTTGTTTTGCTATTCAAATAGGAGATGCTATTTCTTTTATAAAGATTTGCTTTTAGGATTTGCTTTATTTAAATTAGAAAGTCTTATTTTCCAAGTCAAGATAGGAGTTGTTTTATTTGATTTAGAAAGTATGGGGCCTATATATACCCCCTTAATGTAGTCTTTAAAAATAAATCCAATTTAATAATATTTTCATACTTCTATAACACCCCAAAATATACCCTAGTCGTTTTCGACATGTTTAGGGTATTTTGTAGGCATAATTTGAATGTTTCGTGATTTAAATGCGGAACATGGAAATTGAGAAACCCGAAAATTTTACAAGACACAAGGACAAATTTGTAAATTGTCAATATGGGATATAAAAGTCATAAAATAAGAAATTGATATGCTATTCTAGAAATAACATAAGTTGTAAAGCAATTAATAGAAAGTTGGAGGACCAATGTGCAATAATTAGAAAGGTTAAGTATAAAAAGGGGAAGGAGACCAAAAAGATCTCATTTTTGGTCTCCCAGCTAAAAGCGAAACCGTGAAGGCCAAGAGAAGAAGAGAAGGGAAGAGGAAGAAGAGGGAGAAGCCAAGAAGAAGGTAAGGATTTCTATGATTTTTGACTTTGAATATGGAATCATGTGTATTTTGGACTTTGGTAGGGATCTTTATGGGTTCCAAACCTAGGGTTTAGTTAGGAATTGATTCTAACCCTAGATTTGTATGAAATTGAGTTGAAAAACTCTAGCTTTGTTAAAATAAGCATGGAATCCCACTTAATTCTATGTTTTTGTATAAGACTGGTGGACTTTGGTATGGGTTCTTTGACTTTTACCTAGGGTTTGGGTATGTGAAGTCCTAAACCTCCATTACAAGATGAATATGGAGTGGTTTTGATGTGTATATTGAGTATTGAGTTGGTTTGGGTAGAAATGAAGGATCCCGACCCGGATTAACCTCATGAACCCGAGGGGACCTCCCGGCACTCCAACGGATATAGAAACTTTTCCTCAAAACAATCAATTAAAATCCATGGAGCGAACCCCTTTACAATCCTTAACATATCTTTAGAAAATAATGCGGAAGCGAAGTGGTAAATTTTTTTTTCCTTTTCTTTTTTTTTTTTTCAAACACTTAGATTTTTCAGAAAAATCGGCCAAAGTTTCCTCTGTTTTTCGGACTTTCCCAAATTTACAAAAACATGCGAAAACATTTAAAACACTTCTAATCTTTCAATTCTCAGCTTCCATTTAGGACTCCTCATCCACAACCGATTAAGCACCTGACTCAATCAAGCAAAATATATACACACATATACATTTATTTATTTCAATCATCAAAACATTCAAAACTTCTTCAATTCCATGCACGGAGTTTTATAAAAAGTTAGGCGAGGCGGGACTTAAACCAGGCCGCCTCGTACCGTCGCGAGGATCAAAGCCCGCGTGAGTTCCTTTTCAAAAATATATTCATATATACATATATACATGACAAAATATTCAACATATACAATATGCAAAATATATATACAATGCGGAGTCACATCGTCGTCTCCTCGATGGCTCGACTCAACTGGGGGATTCTCTACCGGCGCACTGTCTGAGTCCACGAAAATATTTTTGAAACTATACGGGAAAAGTGAGCTAAAAGGAGCCCGTGAGTGTACATTTTCATTAAAGACCTTTGAACTTCGGTATATATGCAAGTAATAAATACCCATACAATTAAAAATCCATTTGCTGTAACCTTTCTTTTAAGTGGAACCCGAGGAATAAACACGAAACCGAGTTTCCGATTCTTGCAGCCCGGTGAGGGCCGAGTCATCTCAATCAGTCATAACCACTATGCTGCGGAGAAACTCACGCCATGCATAGGGTTTCAGTCATAGCACCTTATCACGTGAAAGGATATTACGCTAAAATCTATTTCCCTCCCTCGGTTAGTAACCTATAATTATTCCTCTAAATCCTTACACGTTTAGATCTACTGCGGTCGATATCGATCATAACGATCATAGGGGTTAAGGTAACCATCGATAAAACATTTCTTCAAAATACATTTATAAATCCATTTAAAATCCTTTACTTTATCATTAAACACATATGCATTCTTTACATTTTTTAAACTTTCATAATGCCTTAACATATGCATACATATTTAATATACATATATAAACATTTACATTAAACTTTCATTTTAACATAAAAAAATCTTTCACTTTTTAAAACTCAATTTTCAAAAATCGGTTTTACACTCACCTCTTTGTTTCGAGAAACTTGAGCACAACTCTACTACTTTCCGCCTTTGCTTTAGCCTACACTCAACGAATCACGGCAGCGTATTAATCGCACTGCGTATAGCGTAAAACTTGGCGTACTTCACGCAGTCTTTAAGGTCACACAACATTCATATAAAGCCAAATTAACAATTTACCCTTGAGCCTTTAAAAAAACCTAACAAAAAAAACCATTCATTTCGGCAACCTTTTTCAACAATACTCTATGGACTTTATTACCCAAAATTATTCAAAAGGTCTTTAAAGTATGAAACTCTCAGGTCAGTCTTTATATATCCAATGACATCTCTTTATTTGCCTCAATTTAAAATTCCTTCTCTAAAGCCCTCAACCACATAACACAAGTTACAACATGTTTTTTTGATGCCAATTTGGTTAACTCACTGAATCACCTACTGTTATCCTTGATTTCTGGGATCTTAACTCCATAAATTTTTTCTTCACTCATTTGAAGCTATGGTTCTAAGGTTTCTTCTCCAATTGGAATCACCCAATTTGGATCACCAAAACTCAAGTTATTGTATTTTATATCTAGATTACTCAAATTGACATAACGAAGGAATCTGCACATAAAGCTCCACTTGGGAAAAATTTCTGGGCACTTTGGGGTTACAATTTTCTTGTACTTCCTTCAGCTAACTTATTCCCCTAGAAGTCTATTTTACCCATAATTTTGAATCACTTAATTTGGATGAGTGAAACTCCACTTATGACCAAAACACTACAACCATACCCAAAACAGAGCATAATCAGTGAGCTACAGGCTCACCTTTCAGTCGTCGATATTTGGGAGCCTTGACCACAATTTGCTCTTGGTACCTTCCATACGTTTGTATCCCTCCTCTCTTATGGTTATTTACCAATTGGAATCAATTGATTTGGATGATTATAACTTAATCTATATCCAAAATAAGAATAGGGGTTTTTACAAAAATTTTGACAGCATTCCCTTTAAAAACCCAACATTCTCTTTTTTACAACTATTTCATAATACCTCAAAAACCACATGAAATCTAACTCAAAACAACTCCACAACACTTGAATTAGTGATTTGGAAATTCATACCACAAAACCCTAGGTGAAAATCTTATGAATTTAACCAAATGTCATAAATTCTTCATAAATGCATATAAATATGATGATTCCATGTTTATTTTATCAATTGGGAGAAACCTCATAAAATCTAGGGTTTTGGGTGATCTCTTCCAAAACCCTAGACAAAGGAAGCAGCAATTCTCGAGCGAAAACCTTAGGAATCCAAAACACTATGAATTCAAGACAAAAACATACCTTGGTTTTGGCCTTCTTCTACTTCTCCTTCTTCTTCCTCTTCTTCCTCTTTCTTCTCTCCTTTGCTTTGTTTCTCCTCTCAAAACATGAGCCCTAGCTTTTGTGAGACAAAAAATGAGTTTGAGCTTTTGTTTGTCTGCATCGCATTCTATAATCCCATTTATACCTTGTAATTGCCGGTAAATTCCTTCATCCTTTTAATTTTTGCAAATCAACTTATTTTATTTCAATTTTTGGCATCCTATCTTCTCACATTATGACTTCCATATCATTTTTTTATACCTTAATTGCAAAAGGGGTCCTTGATCCTTAAATATTGCAAAACGACTCTTGTTATTTCTATTATGGCCCATCTCACACTCATTTAATGATTTTCCTTATCCTTTATGGCAATTACACTTTTACCCTTGTTTAGTACCACAATTCCGGGTTCCATAAATTTATCATTTCATATTTTCATCCTTAGTAATAACTCCCGAAAATATTCTGAGTTCACTTGGTTTTCTTATCTGCAGCCTACGGGTTACATGTAATGTACACTCTCTCAGGACGGGGCGTTACAAGAAAAACCTAGAAAAATTGGAGAAAAACCACCACTTCTAGGTAATTTCGAGGGTGGTACGGTATAAACAAGTGGTACCGGTACCTCAAAATCAATTACGATGGCGAATGCCGTCAGAATTTTGATCGCAAATTGCTCACAATCTTATTTTGGACCAATTTTAGTATTTTGGCCATAACTTAGTCATTTCTTATCCGAATTGAGTGATTCAATGGCTGGTTAAACTAGACTTCAAGGAGAATGAAACTCCATGAAATAGGTACCTTCAAATTAGACTGTTGTGAAATTCACTCAAGTGAAGTACATGTTTAAGCGATTTACAGTTGTTTTGAACATAGAGTAGTCCCGGTTGTTTAAAACATATCTTGAGTTGCGGTGCTTCGATTTGGGTGATTCCAGTTGGAAAAGAACCCTTAGCACCTTAGCTTCAAAGGAGTACAAAGAACCAATGACAAATATGGAGTTAAGACCCCTGAAAATAGGTATTACAGACTGTCCCTAGTGTGATATGGGCAAAATGACTAGTTTTACATGAAAATGTCATAACTTGAGTTTGGATGATTCAATTGGAATGATTCCAATTTCTAAGTAAAGTAGATTCATAGAGGAGCAGAGAATCTGTAGATGATGTGTGAATACATAGGTGTCATACCGTACCAGTATATGAAATGCCATATGCAACAGACATGAAACAGGAAAAATATAATCTGATATGTATAGATGTGTTCATGAAACATGAATATGATATGGAATATGAAAAAGAACGGAAACATGAACATAAACATGAAAGGCAATATGTCATGAACACATAATGTGGTTAAGTTATATATGATTATTATCACATATAACCAAAAAAGATAACAAATGATATGAAATACATGAATGAACAAGTGATAGCGATTAAGAAGTATGAATAGATAAAGACACAGTAGATCATCAATGATATGAAGACGAGAATGCTTGATTAAGGAATGGGTTATGAGTTAAAGGCGTATGATAGTATGAAATGCACAGGACCAAGGAATGAAGAGTGGGCCGTTCGATCGGTGCTTCGGCACTCCTGCTAGTGCTACGGCACTTCTGTTACGTGGGCAGGCACGTATTCGTTCAGTACTGTACCATACCTTCGGGTTCTTGGTGTACTATGTCCATCTCATTCATGGTTCCCGGTCTAGGTAAACGACTATAGATATGTATATAAAAAGTACATGAATAAGACCCAGTATGCTTAGCATACTTCTGTACCGTACTGTGTACCCTTGGGTACCATATGTTCCGATTTGTATAACAAAGTCATGAAACATGTAAAAAGGAGATGAATCAGATACCTTAACATGAATATGTATAAGTCTAAATATGATTCTGATATAAACCTATTGGATATGTTCTGAATCTGTATGAACTCGGTATATGTATTTGATGTGATCTGTACCTACTACGGACTAATGTCCGTATCTGCATAAGTCTGATCTGACCTTGTATGTATTATGACTCTGATCTGTTCCGACTTATAGTACCTACGGTACCTCGTACATAGAAGCTCATAACTCCTCCAAGAGATTTGATAAGTATATGTCTGTGATAAGGACAAGTACAGGTATAAGTATTCCTGTATAAGTATATGAATATGATATAAGTACAAATATGTGTCCTTCGGGAGATATGGACCAGTATGAACCTACGGGTACCTTCGCATAAGAATAAGTCACAAATGTCTGAGTATAAGATCCGTGTCTGAAGTATATGTTTACGTAATACAAGTATAAGATCGAAATACAAGAATAAACTACGTAATACAAGTATAAGATAAAGTAATACAAGTATATGTTAAAGTAATACCAAGTATAAGATCCGTAATACAAGTGATATGTTCCGTAATACAGAAGTATAAGATAAAAATACAAGAATAAACTCCGTAATACAAGTATAAGATCCGTAATAAAATTATATGTTCCGTATCTGAGAGTATAAGATCAGAAATACAGGAATAAACTCTGTATCTAGTATAAGATCACAAAATAAACTCCCACAGTATCTGAGTAATAAGATCAAGTAATACAAGTATGTGTTCCGTAATACAAGTATAAGATAGAAATACAGAATAAACTCCGTAATACAAGTAGATACGTAATACAAGTATATGCCCAGTAATAAGTATAAGATCGAATTACAAGAATAAGCTATTAATACAAGTATAAGTTAAAGTAGGAACCAAGGATATGCTCCGTAGTACAAATGCTAAGATCACGAGTACAGTATAAGCTTTGTAAGTCACGTGAGTATACGAATAAAGAATAAACTCACCGTAACTCACGTGGGAGATCCGAATAAGCATAAGTTTGTTATAAGCATAAGTAATTGTATAAGTTCATTATATGAATGCATGAAAATTCAGATATCTGTTATTGTTATATGCTTTAAATGTGTATATGCATAAGACATATGTTTCCCACTATAAGCGTAAAAAACAGCACGGGTTTAATCCGGTAGCCAGGTACAAGAGAAGGCGTCGAAAACTTCCGCATCACTGCCCAGAACGACTGCTTAGTAGGGGTTCGCTGCATGTAGGTTCGTGGCTACAATTTGTAAATGTAAAGTCACGAGTTTTTGTATATGTAAATGAGACTTCGACATATGTGTATAGATTTTGATGGGCCAGCATATTTCCGTGGTAGTTCTTTTTGTATATATAAATTATTTTGTTATTACAGAAATTGTTTGTATACCCACAGGTACAAGTTCAGCTTTGAAAAAAAAAAAAAAACAGGTAAAGAGTCCCAGTCCAGTCTCTCGCGCCTCCGGGTGTGACAACTTCTCTTTTTAAGCGTTTTCTCTTATTCTCTTATCTCTTGGGTGGATTTCATTGAGTTGCAAGTTCGTTGTTTTTTATCCTTTGGTGGATTCCTTAGGTGGCTAAATATATCTCTTGTACTCTTATCTCTTGAGTGAATTCCTTTTAATGACGAGTTTGTGGTTTCTTATCGTTAGGTGGATTCCTTGGGTGACAAAGTAAATATCTATCCTCATACAACCTCAACTCATCTCATCATCTTTTTTTGTTTAACTCTCTATAACCCATTTTTCAACCTCAATGTAAAACTTTTCAAATCTAGTTCCATAATTCTAAAACATTTCCAAATATTTTGTTTCACTGTGGAAACAATAAATATCATCATTTGTAACATTGGAGAAACCCAAATTCGTCAACAATCTTAGCTTATCTTAGAAAAACTCAAAAACCTCAAACTAACTCAAAACAAAACTGTTTTACATCAAACAAACCCGAATATTTCCAAACATAAAATTCTGCATTCTAAACCTTAATTCTAGCATATATAAACCATAAAATAATCATATAACCTTTAAGACCAGACATATCCTTACCCATCAAAGCTCTACTCATAACCCTAACTAACCTAATTTACATAAATATCGAAATGACTCGAATCAATGATTGTTGAAAACAAACCCACAATAGGACAAACTAAGTTAGTTCACAAATCGTGACATAGATTAGGTGCACCCGCCCGCATCTCAAGTGCGTTTCTTGCGCATATGCAACATGTTTTTGCTTCACTCAAGGTAGTGGGTGTATAGTCAAATCACATACAGTTCATCCATTTTCTTACCAAAAAAAATAAAAATTCAGTAGTGGTAAACATTGGAGGATGGAATGAAATGAAAGAAAATGCAATAAAAATATAGAGAAAAAAATATGGTTAAGATATTAGATAGGTGGGCATAAAGTTGAAAAAGTTTCTATTTGTATAAAGTGTTTTTCTTTTCCATGTTAATCAATAAATTGCAGATCAACCACCCCCGTTTAAGATGTAACTCTACCAGTCAAACTCTTAACCATTTTTTTTTAATTAAAAGTTGATTTGGATGCCCCTAAGGAATCTTCTAGTGATTTGTGTCAAGTGTCAACCTTTGACCATATAAACTTACATAATATATCAAACCCATTTCTAGCAAAATGTAAAACTTTTATGGCTAGTAAATAGTGAGACGAATACCATCTATCTAATTCGTATAGGTGATTTCAAATTTATTTCGAGCTTAAATGTTTTCATGGTACATGACAAAACTTTTGTCAGTGATTCTTTTTTATGAAAATAGTAACGTGACGGAAATGATGCAATTTTTGTGGTGGAGATGAGGCGATGAAGATTAAAGAACATATAATTAGTACAAGAATGTTTTCCTTCACCTCCTCTATTCACTTAAAATTCTTTCTCATCGTGCTTATCTATATCCAATGAAAATAAGCTTGACTTGAAATATATGACATGAGACCATAGTTATTTTATATAAAACTATAATATTATTCCTACGTATTAACATAAAATATTTTATATAATATAACTTACAATAGAAAATACATATATACCAATAAAAAACTAAAACGTGTGAAAATACATTAATGTGTGTTTGTTGTTTTACTCAATGCTCGATATAACTTTTGTTTTGAATAGTATTTAATAGGATTAAATATTTAATTATTTGTTTTTATAAAAAAAATGGATGAAATGGATGAATATTTTGTTTATAGGATTAAGTATAACTTTTCTGAAAATACATTAGCATGAAATTGATGAAGAGAATTTCAATTGAATCATAAAGTACATAATTTTCTCATGTTTGAATATTTAAGTTTTTTCCTAATAGAAAAAACATTCAAAAAATCATTAAGAAAAAATCAAATATTTAAATATTTTGGTTTTTTCTATTTAATCAAAATTTAAAAAAAAAATCAGTAATAAGTCATGACAAAGGTAAAAAAACAAACATGTTAAATATTGAAAGCAAATTAGCTTTCAGCAACAAGCCAAAAAATAAACGGCACCTAAGCCTTGTCATTATTTGTCCAATTTTGAATCATCCGTCCATTTGCAGCCTTGTTTGATTTCAATCATACAGTCTTCAACAAATCGATCAACAATAATTTGAAATTTTTGAGATTTTGGAATGAAGGAGTCTTTAATTTCTCTGAGATAAAGGCTTTTGAAAATAGAGTCAGGGGTCCCATTACTCAAGGGGAGTGTATGGGAGCCTATGACACATGTCTTCATTTTGTTGGAAGGTAGAGCTTGAAGTTGTGTCTTCTTACAAATGTGGGTTAAAGTCGAATCTACAAGTGAGACAGTGTTTCAACGAACATTCTTTGGATTCTTTTGAGATAGGCTTTGTAGGCAGAATTTGAAGGAAAATTATTTTTGAAGGAGTTTGGGGCCAAGAAAGAGGACTTGGTAAAGGTTAAGACCAAATGGGAGTCTTTTTTGAGGGCTTTTTGGATTTGGATTTCTTAGAGTCAATCCATTCTTTAATTGACTCAAAAGTTTGTGTTTGAGAAATTTTGAAGAAATTCTGGCCACCATTTAATTTTGAATTCCCGGCCCGGATGCTAAGGGACAAGGTGGAGAGCGGCTATGGAGTAGTAAAATCAATAAAGAATTCGAGGGATTACAGCGGGAACAAAATGAGAGTGAATAGCTATTTCCATAAGGGAAAAAACTTTCACTATTAACTTTGAAATAGTCAAAAGATTTGCGGATTTCAGGACAAAAGATATCTGGAGTAGCTCCAAAAAAGAGCCACCATTCCTTAAACCAATTTGGAAAATTCATTTGAGATTTTTCTCCCCAATTAAAAAACCATGAATAGGAAGAAGGTTTGACAAAAAATGTATTAAACCAAGCATTTTTGTAATCTAAGTAATCAAAGGTTTGAGGAACAAAATTTTGAGAAAAACGTTTGTGTGTAAAAGGACTTTGTTCCCAATCCTTTTCAAAAATGATTTTCAAAATCTTGCATTTTGAATAAGCAATATCAGTACCCTCAGGGTTCCTGACATATGAAACTTGTATAGACTCCGTATCTACAAGTATAAACTCGTAGAATCTACGGGTTTTAGAAAGATTGTTTGAAACAAAATTTTTTCTTTTCAAAATATTTTTTGGAGCTCAAAGGAGCCTGAAGCAAATCGATGATCAGCTTCTAGAACCTGGATCAGCTGTTTTGGTTCTTTGGATTTATAAACAGAGCTTGAAGAAGTTGGAACATAAGGTTTAGAAATTTTTCCTAAAACTTCAAAGCGATTTGAAGGTTAGGCTTTTGGCATAGCATAGGATTCTTTGGTTGTTGGTTTTATGGGATCAACTCTGCTCATTTTCCCTATAAAAATTCCGTGAAGAGAAAATCGGAGCAAAACATTTGATCCTTTTCTAAATTCAATTTCAAAATAAAAAACAAATAGAATAGCTTGCCATCAAGCAATCTGTTTTGAGAAACCAAGTTTTAAGACATCTTTTGCAAAATTTCTTTTTAAGCACTTTTACGATCACTCATAAGTAATTTTTATTGACATCACTTTGAAATTTTAATTTGCAAAGAACAATTGCTAAAATTTCTTTTATTTGTTGAATAATTTTTCTTGAGGACCACTCGAATGCCGAGGATGAAACGACTATGGAGAGTTTGTTAATCCTTACATTTGAGAATTATATATCACATGTTTAAGGCATCTATCTCTATAATAGGAAGGCTTCTTGATGAAGGATTCCTATGAGAAGTTCTTTAACCTGAGACTTTGTTGACTATTTGACCATATTTAAATCAATAATATAGGTTTAGATTTTCTTTAATCTTTGAAATAAAGGTTTGATGATTATTCTAAGATTTGGATAAAAGTCTGCTACATAATTTAAGCTTCCTAAAAACCTTTGAAGTTGATTTTTATCTTTTTTTTTCATTAGGAAATTTATTAGCAAACTCAATTGCTCTTTGAATGGGTTTAATTTTACCTTGATAAAATATCAAACCTAAAATCTTATATTTGTTTGGAAAGGTTTAATTTTTGATGAAGAGACCAGCTTCTTATGTCTCTGTCTAATTTTTGAAAAAAATTTAAGTGTTGAAAATGTTCTTCTATAGAATTTGAAAATATAAGAATATCATCAATGTATACTATAGAAAACCTAGTATAGTCATTAAAAATGTCATTCATAATATTTTGAAATTCAGAAGGAGCATTTTTTAGGCCAAAAGGCATTACATTCCATTCATAGTGTCCAAATGGAACTGTAAATGTTGTTTTGTACCTATCTTCTGGTTGAATCTGGAGTTGCCAAAATCCAAATTTCATATCAAATTTTGAAAAAATTGTTGCATTATATAACATTTGGATTAAGTCTTTTTTGTTAGGTATTAGATACCTAATCCATTGCAAAACTTTGTTAAGGGGTTTATAATTGATAACTAACCTTGGAGTGCCACGTTCAATTTCAAAAGCCTTTTGGACATAAAAGGTTACACAGCTCTAAGGAGAATGACTAAGTCTAATCAATTTTTTGCTTAACAAGTCATTTATTTCTTTTTTGCAATATTCTAAAAGTTCTGGATTCATTTGAATTGGTCTTGCCCTGGTTAGGGTTTTTTTTTCATTGAAATCTTTTTCATATAGTAGAGAAATCATATGTTGTTTTCTATTCCAAAAAGCATTTGGAATCGAAGAACATAAATTATTTTCAATTTGTTTTTGAACTTGTTTAATCCTTTCCTATATTTGTTTGGATTTCAGGTTTTCTTTTGTCTTTCTATACTAAATTTCTTTCTTAATAAATTTGACATGTTGTTGTTTTTGTTGAAGTATATTAATATTATCTTGAAGTTGGTTGATTTCTTCCCTTGGATTCTTTGCTGGGATTTTACTACCCATAGCTTTCTGCCTCCACCTTATCCCCAACATCTGGCTAGAGAATTCAAAATTAAATGGTGGGCAGCCTTCAAAATTTCTCAAACACAAACTTTTGAGTCAATTAAAGAATGGATTCACTCTAAGAAATCCAAATCCAAAAAGCCCTCAAAAAAGACTCCCATTTGGTCTCAACCTTTACCAAGTCCTCTTTCTTAGCCCCAAACTCCTTCAAAAAATACTTTTCCTTCAAATTCTGCCTACAAAGCCTATCTCAAATGAATCCAAGAACAATTTTATTTGAAACACTATCTCGGCTTGCGAGATTAAACTGTAGCGGCGAAGATGAAGAGACACGGCAGGCTCTTGCGCTGACAAAATGAAGGCAGTGTGTTATAAAGAACCATTACACTCCCCCTTGAGTAATGGGACCCCTGGCTCTATTTTCAAAAGCCTTTATCTCAGATAAATTAAAGGCTCCTTCATTCCAAAATCTCAAATTTTTCAAATTACTGTTGATCGATTTGTTGAAGATTGTATGATTGAAATCAAACAAGGCTGCAAATGGACGGATGATTCAAAATTGGACAAATAATGACATGTTGGTGTAGCAATGTTCCCCACTCTTAAATGACGATAAAGACGAAAAGACAAGTTGATTCAAAACAGCCTGATAGTAAAAAAGCAACACTATGCTGCAGTTTGCTTTGCAAAAAGATGATTCCCCACTTTCAAAAGAAGACAGCGAAGATGTGAAAGGTTGACTCAAAAGCAGCCCACTTTTCAAAAAGTTGGATAAGTCTGACTTAAAAGGAGGTTTCACATGCGATGTACTGTTCGGACATCAAAGTTTATTTTCAAATCCACGGACTTCAAAGTGTTTGAAATCCACTAAATTTCCTATAAAATGAGGGGTTGTCTCCTTTGTAGAACAAGCTAAGTTTGAGAGCAATTTCCCTGAGTATACTCTTGAGAGCTTTTCTATCCTGTAAGCCGCTCAAGGCACCTATGCAAGTTTTTGTATCTTCTTGAAGATTTTTTTAAGTTCATAATTTCAAATAAAATTTTCTATTTCAAATATCTGCATAATATTTTTCTTGTTTAAATTCTTGTTACTATTTCAATTTTACTGTTCAAAATTCACTATTCATTATTCACTATTCATAATGCAACCTTCAAAAATTACTAAAGGTATATAGGCTGGAAACCAGTAAAGTCTATAAGCCCAGGTAAATGGTAGCAATAAACTCTAGTCTAACAACGCCACATACCTAATTTATTTGTTGTTTAAAGATCCTGCATAGAATTGGTATCAGAGCCATGTTTTTCAAGATTTTTTGGTGATAATTGCTATAAAATTTTACTATTTTAATTGTGATTCCGCCAGTTAGTGTTGGTCAACCCTTGTTATCCGTTGATCAGCCGTAAATCCTATAGATGGGTAGGTGGTCCCATTAAGTGTTAGAATCATAATTAACTATAATAAAGTGAAATGGCAAATTTTATCAAAAAACTTGTAGAAAGCGGTTTGAAATCTGAGGTTCATCGGGATTGATGAACAACTGGAACGCAAATCGAGAAAAATACTCAAAAATAACAGAAATAAATTATGCATTTCCATTGAAGATTGGGAATGATACACTTCAAAAAATTGGGGAAATCTTAAAAACAAAATATCAAAGAACTTTATAAAGAAGGAAAATTTGAATTTAAAAGAGATTATAGGATTAAAATCTCTTAAAATACTCATTCAATAAGATCTGAGACAAAAACTATTGAGCTTCTAGATCTCAAAGATCTAGAGCAACTGCAAAGAGAAAAATATAAATCCTTCATATAGGTGCTATCCAAGTACCTACTAAACCTTTAACTAGGCTAGGTTTAGACGCAAACCCATTTGTGTTTGCTTAAGAGATGCAAGACAAACCAATTCCAAGATTCGCTCTTAGAATTAATGCAAGCAAATACATCCTTTGGACCGGTGTATTTTACTTGTTACCCAAATCTAGAGTTGGACTGTAAGACCCGAGAAATTCCAATTTCTGGAATAAGGGCAAAATAGCAATTTTGATTACAAAATTGTAATTACGGTTAAAAATCCGTAATTAATTCTACGAATCTCGGATGATGAAGCGGTTGGCCTGCCGTTGGAATCGTCTCGCGAAATCTAGTTAGCCGCGTAAAATTCGTAATTTTACACGAACCGATCCAGTCGGCACGTTTTTCGAGGCATCGCGATTTAGAGATCTTGAAATAAATCGATTTTTCGATCTTGACGAAAGCGTAGAGCATGTCTTCATGTACCATAAATTGAGTATGAGTAGAGAAATGATGAAAATGGACGGCCGAGATAGTGCCGAAATATCAAATCTAAGAAGAGGGACAAAATGGTAATTATGGAATTTGATTTTAAGTGGTAGAAGACAAAATAGTCAATAGTCATTCCATCTTCTTCAATTAGGCCAAAGCAAAGTGGGAGGCCATTTTTTTGATGCAGTGAGCTCAAATTTGAGCTCTTAGAGAGAGAGTGGGCTTCTCTACAGAAAATCGGAGAGATCGGCCAAGTTGGTAGAACTTCGGAGGCAAAGAAGGGAACGTTCTACGCGGAGGCGAGGGCTGCAGCGTGGACCCAGTTTGCGAGTTTTTGACAACTCAAGAGGTAGGATTTTCTCCTGCTGTGTTTGTCCCATTTTAAAGGTTTTATGATGTTTCGGTTGGTTTGAGGGTCGGTGAGGAGACACTGATCGGATCCCAAAATATGGGGACAGGTGTGGGGTACTACTTGGGATTTTGGGATGGCGTGTTGCCCGGAGCGAAGTAAGTGATTTGTGTGAAGTGGCGTCAAAATGCATGCTTGAGATGATAAAGGCGAGGAATGGGCGTTAGATCGATCCCAAAACATGGGACGGGTAAATCTGCATTACAGGGAGAAATATGGGACGGTAGGAGTGACACCTCCTTCTTGACACAGTGTGAAATCATGTATTTGTGTGTTGATGTGTGTGTATTGATTGGATTGAGTAGAAATGGTCGAGTGAAACACGGGTTCACTAAGTGAGCCCAGAAGATTTGTCGTTTTTTAGGAATAGTAGCGAGGTTTTACTATTCTGAAATAGTCTAAGGAATATAAATACGTGAAATTATGTGTTTGGTTAAGTAATTCGAATCGAATTCTTTGTGTTTTAATTTGATAAGCGTGAGCTAATTTTTTGTGTGTGAAATGATAAAATCATAACATGTTGTATGATTTAATTTCTATGTAAATATATTCATATTATATATTTGCATGCTGATTATCTTGTAATGGGTGGCATACATGCATTCCGTATGCCTTTGGGACACCTAGGATTATAGGGTGAGTGCATGGTTAAGTCTAGAGAGAAAAGGTTCGGAGGGTAGTCTAAAGATGGTAATCCTTCGGTAGAGTCAAACTAAATAATATATCAGTAGTCGGAGCGCCCAGTTGATATTTATTCATCGGAGGGTAGTCCACAAGTAAATAATATATCAACCGTCGGAGGCGGTAGTTGATATTTATTGCATCGGAGGGTAGTCCTGAACAAATAATATATATCCAATCGTCGGATGACCCGATTGATATATATTCATGAGTTACGCAGTAATAACCTGATAATTCTCATACAAGGCTTAGGGCGGCGTGAGAGAGAGTCGGTGAGGACTAAGTGCGAGTTGGTCATGTAAGACATTCAAGTGGATAAGCCATTTTGCTTGAATGGGCGTTTAAATTGGAACATTACACTTTGCACTTAGGTGGTGAGTAGCCCACTTAGGGATTCTCCTGAGCTTTGGCTCCACCCGTCGTAGGATCCCCGCTTTTTTCCAGTGGGGCGTAGTGAAGACGGTTCGTCCTTGAGGTTGGATAAGAAGAAAGTCGGGTATGGCTTTGATGATATTACATGTAATTGTAGAATTTGAGCTCATTTTAACTATATTTGTATAAAGTAAAACATTTGAACTCTTAAGCTATTGGATATAGTTTGGATATATGTGTTGAGCACGGTTGATGGGCCCCAGTAAGCGTATTGGATATATATATTGCATATATTGTTGATTGGGGACAGGTTTATGGGTTTTGTATTTGGGTAGAGCTCCCGGAGTACAAAGGAGACTACCCTTGGGTTGCCTAAAGTGGTAGAGATTGCTTGGGCCTCCACTTGTATTCCATGGTGACGGGTGAGTCAGCGGACCCCGGGTTTTGGGGCGTCACATGGGTGTATGAATGATCAAGCATTCGCCAAAGCCTTAACTCTAAATATTCAAACCGAAATTATGAAGAGCATGGACCCTAGATCCGGAAATATCCTCATAGTATCTGAGTATACTATAAGGGAAATGACTTATAGTAAATCCAGATTGTCTCTTATCATCTCCAAGATATCAAACTTTGATTTGGCAAGCAAATGAAAAGAACTCTACAGTAATAATACCAAAACCTATTCCTTGGGAATGCTTAACACAATATAAGGAATGGAATTTCAAACAGCTTTTAGCCCCAAAACCAATAGAACAACCAAAACTGATGTCCATAATAGAAGATGGACAAGGAAATGTACAAATTAATTTTGAACCTAGGAAAGAACATCCTAGAAGATCTTACTCTACAAGCTCATCGAATTCCTTCTTAGAAATTCGAACACCTTCCAAAAGATCTAATGTTTATTCAAACTTGGAAGAAGTAGATTTTTCATCTACAATTCCTAATTTAAAATATTCAAGACCAGAACAAAACCTACAAAGTTCTCCAAATAGGTCTCCAACCTATTCTCAAATGATGTCACCAAATGACGAGCCTGCTCAACTCATGATGATGACGGTTGAATTTGAGATATATAAAGAATATCTAAGAACTGAAGCAAAATCTCCACATCATGCTGAGAAAAGCAAATGGTTTTTCTCAACATTAACAGATGAACAAAAAGAAATTTTTTAAAAACAATGGTATCAAACAATGGAAACAATGGAAATGAATATTTCAATGTTTACCTATTTTGATAGCTATGTTGCAAAAAATAATATTGATTATCCTTTTGCAGAAATCAATATGTTCCCAACGAAAAAATGGAATACTACTATGAAAGAAAGTAGTATCTACACATCCTCCTTGGAATAAAATTAACAGTGCAAAGGACTGAAGTTATAGCTTCACCCTTCAAAAGGACAAATCCTTAAGAGGACAAAAATAGATACTCAAATTTAAAAGACATCAAAGGGATACAACAAAATAATAATTATACAAATCAGATTTTGGGAACAATTTCTTCTCAACTGGACATAATTGAAAAGAACTTTCCAAAATCAAAAGAATCAGAAAATGAAAAACCTTTATTCAAATCCCCATAATATAATAAATCTATTAAATTAGGAAACAAGAATAATGATCTCATTAAAATATTAGCCAAAAAATTAGAAGCAATGAATATTATAGACCCCTCAACTTCAAAACGTCAACTTAATTTTCTAAGTGGTTCTGAAACATAATCCTCTTTAAGTGAAAAACAAACTCAAAATTCAGATCAAGAAGATGATCAAATAAATAGAATTAAATATCAAAAGTCATAGCAACAAGGAACAAGAAATTATTATCCTAGGCCTACTCCTCCAAATCTCCAATATGAGGAGAGACTTCCTCAAAGAGCCATGTATAATGACACTTTTATTTATGAGTGGAATATTGATGACCTTTTCGAACATGAAATCATAAATGTTCTAATACAAATGCTAATGGGTAACAACCGCCTACTTAGATGATAACGATGATCATAATGCCGCACAAATCCTACTTTCTAGATTTTCCTGAACACCGCGAGTTGGTGATAAATTGTTTAATAAATATGAAAGAGAGTTTCTCTCAAACTAGTACAAATGATGAAGGAGAACAAATGCAAATTAATAGAAACAACACTTTTGTTGGAGATCCTGCTGATTCGTTGTTAAGTTCTAAAATTCTACAAAACTTAAGATGTAGAGCACTAAGTGATTTTATATGATATCACGATGTGTTTATATCAAAAGTTATGATCAAAAATGACGCAAGAGCTCCATATTGGAAAGAAAGATTCCTTTATGGACTCCCTGTGGCCTTGGGCCGTAGTAAGGTCCCTAGAAACCTTAGAGAAAAATCATGAATAATCCCTTTGCTGATGATCTTACTTATGGAGTTCTCATAAGTGAAGTCAAAAAAGAAGGATTAAAATTGTGTTCACAATTAAGACTTCCAATATAAAATCAAAAAGGATTTAAAAGCCTCTAGAAAAGATTTAGGATTTTTTTTTGTGTCCAATATGGTATTGAAATGCCAGTACCACCCTCACAAAAACATAATATATGAAAATATTCTCCCAAAGGAAAATCCTATTCTAACAAAGAATACTCAAAGAAGAAGAATTATAAGAAATATAAATCTCATAAATACAAATCTCAAAATCCTATTAAATCACACAAAAGAGAAATAAGATGTTTCAAATGTGGGCAAAAAGGACATATAGCCTCAAAATTGTAGAAAACAAAAAATAAATGTTTTATTTGATTCTGAAGAGAATACTTCTTCTTCCTCTAAGTCTGATAATTCTCAAAATAAAAATCCAGTTTTAGAAAAAGAACAAAATCAAACTAATAAGATAGAAAATTGTTTATGTCAAGTCAATGTTTTAACCTGTTGATCAAGAATTATTAATAGAAATAATGGATCAAATATAAGATAAAGAAGCCAAAGCCAAATATATATAAGAAAAACAATGGAACAAAGTAGTAAATAAAAAAAATTTGTACCTCTTTCAAATGCATACAGATTCAAATATATTATGCAACAATTTGAAGTAAAAGAACCTATCACAATTCAAGATTTACAAACAGAAATAAAACAAATAAAGATACAAATTGAAGAATTAAAAAATTTTACTCAACATTTAGACTTTAAAATTCAAAATATAGAAAATCAAAAAGTCTCTTTAACACCACAAACTTCTGAAGATTTAGATATTTTTGTCAATAGTATGACTATTGTACAAAAACAAAGATGTTATACCAAAATTACTTCAAAAATAAATCCTGATTTCCAGTCAACTTTTATAGCTTTGATTGATTCAGGAGCTGATCTAAATTGTATACAGGAGGGATTAATTCCTATTGTATATTTTGTCAAAACTTCACAAAGACTGTCTACAGCTAGTAATGTTCCTCTTAAAGTACAATACAAAATACCGCAAGATCATATCTGCAAATATGGTATTTGTATTAAAACCTCATTCTTACTAGTCAAAAATATTAGTCATCAAATTGTTTTAAGAACTCATTTCCTAACACAATTATATCATTTTCATATAGATAGTCAAGGATTATAAACAACTTATAAAAATCAAAAAATATTATTTGAATTTATTAAAGGCATAGAATTCAAAGAAATCAACCGACTTCAAGATAATATTAATATACTTCAACAAAAACAACATGTCAAATTTCTTAAGAAAAAAATTCAGTATAGAAAGACAAAAGAAAACCTGAAATCCAAACAAATACAAGAAAGGATTAAACAAGTTCAAAAACAAATTGAAAAACAATTTTATGTTCTTTCAATTCCAAATGTTTTTAGAATAGAAAAACAACATATGGTTTCTCTACCTTATGAAAAAAGATTTCAATGAAAACAAATCCCAACCAAGGCAAAGCACTCACCCTAAATGAGTCTCAGAACTTTTAGAATATTGCAAAAGAAATAAAATGACTTGTTAAGCAAAATTGATTGTACTTAGTCATTCTTGAGCTATAAATTCCTTTTATGTTCAAAAGGCTTAGGAAATTGAACGTGGCACTCCAAAGTTAGTTATCAATTATAAACCCCTTAACAAAGTCCTACAATGGATTAGGTATCCAATACCTAACAAAAAAGACTTAATCCAAATGTTATTTAATGCAACAATTTTTTTCAAAATTTGATATAAAATCTGGATTTCAGTTCGTGATTCAACTGTAAGATGTGTACAAAACAAAGATTTTTACAACTCCATTCGGGACACTATGAATGGAATGTAATGCCTGCCCAAAAATGCCTTTCCGAATTTCAAAATATTATGAATGACATTTTCAATGACATTTTAAATTGGATGCAACATTTCATTCATCATGTACCATGCAGTGGGGGGTGGTGGGTTGAGGTTGAGGGTTTTGCAGAGCTCAAGCCAGATGGATGTTCTCCCCTAGAACCTGGGCGAGAGTCGACCCGATAGGTCGAGGATTGTGAGCCCGAGGTCCCCGACTGCTCATGGTGGACTCCCCGGGACGCGTGGAGCCTGGGTGTGTGGGTGCACTGTGACATTGGGCGCTAAGCTCCGTGTGGGTATTAATCAGATAGTCATTCACCACTTCAGGAGCGTGGGATTGAAGTCGCTTGGGACTACGCTCCAATGAAGACTCATAGTTCAAACCGTGTGAAAAGTAATTAATGTGTGTCATGAAGCAAGAAGGGGGTCGTAATCCCTCTCGTGGAAAAGCCCTGAATTAGGTGGCCGAGACCCGCGGGTAGTATCCGAAAGGTCCCCAGGATGGGTGTAAGAGACCCGTGAGATACATCCAATTTATGTATAGGTGTAAGAGACCCATGGCAATATCCGTAATTTTGTATGGGTAAGAGAGACTCATGGAGATATCCAGACTCTGGGTGTAAGACTCAAGTGAAGCCTTAAAAGTTTTGTTGCCCAAGAGAGAAAACACATGGTCATGGTTATCACGTAGACCTAAAGTTGAGTGATAGAAGTCAGGAGTGACTCGGGATTTGGTTACCCATTAGAAATTGCGTTGGGTGTTGGTGAGCCGACAAGGGCTCCTGTGATATGAGTGTTACCGTACTACCAATGCCGAATGTCACACTCGCATAGCAGTGAGGGAGTAGGTGAGGACTCGAGGCATGGGAAGAGCACTTGCCCTTAGTGGAATTCGCCTACAACAACAGTTACCAGGCGAGTATACAGATGGCACCCTATGAGGCACAATATGGGAGGCCATGACAATCACCTATTTATTGGACCGAGGTGGGAGCGAGCTCCATTACGGGTCCGGATTTGATTAGAGACACCTCGGAGAAGGTGAGCTTGATACGACAAATGGCCTCACTACTCGTAGCTCCAAGTAAGAGCTATGCAGACAAGCGACGTCGACCCCTAGGGTTCGAGGTCTGAGATCACGCTCTCAAGGTGATGCCTAAAAGATGAGTGGTCGTTCCTGAAGTACCGGAAGCTATCGCGAGGTTCATGGGCCCTCTAGATACCGAGAGAGGCAAGATTGCGAATGCATCGCTAAGATACCGCCTAGCATGTTAGATGTCCATGAGGTATTCCATGTCTCCATGCTCCGGAGATACACTCCAGATCCAACCTGGGCGTAGTGGATCGGGAGAGATCGAGGTTGACACCGATGGGACCTTCTTCGAGAGGGACCAAATGTGCATCATGGATACCGAAAGCGGTGTTTCGCTACAAGACCTGAGGCAGCGGCGCGCTTACTACACCATGGAGTGGAAGAGTTCACGTGGGGAGCGAGGACACACACGCCACCTATCCCTTCTTATTTAGGATGCATGTAATGCTAGCTTTTAGTCTTAATAATAAATGACTATATACGTATGATATCAGGCACGTCAGACATGCATGTGAGTTTCATAGATTGTGTGGAATTTCGACGAAATTTTTATGGAAGAACGTGAAACTTTAAAATTCTAATTTTCTCAAAATGGTAAATGGTCCTTGGTCAAAATCAAATTTTCCTAGATTTCCTGATGATCTAAACTGGACTTCACTATTGGAATCATCTCGCGAATCTACACATCAATTCTCACAAATTCGACATGTACCGAATTTCACGCTGGCAAGAATACGTAGATAGACACTTAAGACATTTTGAGGGTCTTAAGAGGTGCCACGGTCAGCGTGCAAAGTTAGTCAAACATAAGCTTCATGTGGGCCATGGACGGACACACGGGCATGATGTCATCGATGAAAATCCAAAGCAAAGTGGTATATGATATGTGTAATCCATGAGCCACTTAGAGCTTGACATGTGGTATCGAGATGACAAGTCTCTTGTCCCAATCTTGACCAAATGTGGGCTGGGAGAGGAGAAGAGAGAGGGAGAGAAGGGCAACCACAGAGGGAGAGACTTAGAGAGAGAATACCTACCTTCTCTCTAAATTCCTCCTACGATCAATCTTGAATTCCTGGCGAGGCAAGAAGCAAAGTTGCTCCCTCACTAAGAAAAGTTAATGCCGGTACCGGTTGCGGAGCTCGGCAACCCCGGAGGTAAGGGTTTTCCTACTTGTTTTGTTCTTCGCTAAGGGCCATTTTAATGGACGAGATTTGTTAAGTTCTGACGATGTTGTTTTCTGGGCTCCAAAGATTCGGACCTGATAATAAATCCCTTGTGAGTGGTTTCAGACAAATTGTGACTGCTTGTGTGGCTTGTGTGACATTGTGTTGTTTCCAAGGAATGAATAATATGTAAAGCTTTGTTAATATATGCATGCTTAGTATATTAACATGGATCAGAGGAATGTGAATTGAACGTTTGGTGGTGTCGCGATGTGAAAGACTTTGAAATGAAAGAACTCCAAGTAGAAAATTCCACTACTAGGCATTGCTCACCCTGTCGAGGGAATATATTTATCTCAGGTATTAAAGGTGCACCCATGGATGGGACGCATTTGAAACCGTAGAAAGAAAATACAACCGGCCTGGTTTCAGATTAGAAATTCCGAATGACGATCCAGCTTTTTTTTGTAACTGCAATTAAATACAATTGTAAACAAACTCTTGTATAAAATATGTATTTCTAAGTTGTATGTGTGGGCTCCCATTGGTCGCTTTTAATACGATGAAGCCTCTACGAGCATGAGATAATACGGTGTTTTTCGCTGGCCGACGGTTGGTCAACTTTGGGGACCTTGCCTCGGGGCACACAGCCGGCTCTTAGCCATCTGCATATCTTTTGTCCTGAAATCCGCAAATCTTTTGACTATTTCAAAGTTAATAGTGAAAGTTTTTTCCCTTCTGAAAATAGCTATTAACTCTCCTTTTGTTCTCAATTTAGAATCCCTTGGAGCAGGAAATTAATGAAGAGAATTTCAATTTAATCATAAAATACATAATTTTCTCATGTTTGAATATTTAAGTTTTTTTTAATAGAAAAAACATTCAAAAAATCATTAAGAAAAAATCAAATATTTAATTATTTTGGTTTTTTCTATTTAATCAAAATTTTAAAAAAAATCAGTAATAAGTCATGCCAAAGGTAAAAAAACAAACATATTAAATATTGAAAGCAAATTAGCTTTCAGCAACAAGCCAAAAAATAAACGCTCCTAAGCCTTGTTCAATATTTTAATATATAATTTTATATGTTAAATTACAAGATTCAATACTCGTTGATTAGGTATTTCCAATTTTTATATCATGTCGGTACTTCTTCTAACTTGTGGACATTTATAATTTACTCTTCTGGTCGTGCGATTGTTGGTGATACTTCGTTAAGTGAACCACACAATTATTTTTCTCAATATTTTGACAACATATTAATGAAAATAAGATCATCTTTTTGTCTGTGGGAGTTTTATCATACTTGAACCCATTTATTATCAACCATTTAACTTAATAGATGATTCATTCACTGCTCATAGTTGTTTTCAGTCATGTCACAAGCTATGATCAATAAAAAGAAAATGGATTTTGATATGCACTAGACTAGTACTCATGGGACACAATGATTAAAAATTCGATTAATTGGAACATTGAAGTTTCCACAACTCATCCTAACTTCATGTATCATTTGAAATGCTTTTCAGTATGAGTTACAACATTTTATTTGAGACTTTGTCGTATTCTCCTCAACTTGAATCTTATTTTCTCTAATATTTATACTTTTTGAATTGCCTTGTTATACTACACTTGTATTTCTATCATTGTTGCTTCAATCGTCCCTTATATAAACTTATCTTTTATTTTAAATGGATTTGCTAAATTATTAGTATATATTCTGTACAAACTCTTGAAGAAAATATTTTTCTGTGTATCATTAAGATTACAAGGAGGTATATTTATACAAAAGTATTCTTCACAATTATAGGAGATATAATAGCTAATTCTCCTTGATTTCATGAGATCCAATATTAGAGGAGGATTTATATAAAGAGAATATTATAACAACAACATCCTTTCCTATTTACACTAGATTGAGGTCAGACTGCTCTTACCACTCCCTCAAGTTGCGTGTGATATCTCCCATGCCCAATCCCTGACAAGAGAAATAATAAACACCTTGCTAGCTACTGCTTTAGTGAGGACATCTGCTAGCTGGTCTTCGAACTTCACGAATGGAAAAATAATGATTCCAGCTTCAAGTTTCTCTTTGATAAAATGTTTGTCAATCTCCACATGCTTAGTCCGATCATGTCGAATGTGGCTATGAGCAATATCTAGCTGACTTGTTATCACAAGATAGTTTCATTGCCGCTTTGGCTCGACGCCTGTCATCTCAATAAATTTCTTAACCAGAGCAAACTCACATATCCCAAGTGCCATACTCTGTGACTCACCTTCAACGCTTTGATCTCGGGAGCACTACTTGTTGTTTTTTACTCTAAGTCACAAGGTTTCCACCTACAAAGGTGAAGTATCCTGAGGTAGATCTTCCGCCATCACCGATCCTACCTAATTCCAGACGTATAACCTTCTACCTTTAGGGACCATGATTTGAGAACAATAAACCTTTACCTGGAGCAACTTTTAAATATCTCAATATGCGTTCTACAGTATCCATGTGAGGTTTACGTGGGTCATGCATGAATTGACTCACCACACTTACTGCATATGCAATACTGGGTCTGTATGAGATAAATAAATTAGTTTTCCAACGAGCCTGTATCTTCCCTTTATCTGCAGGGAGATGCACTAAACACTCAAATAGTTTGTGATTCTACTAATGGGAGTATTAACCTGTCAGATTCAAGCATTCCTGCTTTTGTGACACAAACTGGTGGATATATTTTCGCTGGGATAAGAAAATACCATGTTTTGACGGCTACCTAATCCTAAGAAAGTATTTAAGATCTCCAAGCTGCTTCATTTCAAACTCGGTTAAATACTGCTGTAAATCGGAAATCTCCCTCATGATCATCACCCGTCCCATATCATCAACGAGATAATTAAGGCAAAGATTTTACCCCAGGCTTTAAAACAAAGTGTGATTTGAGTTACTTTGTTTGTAGCCAAAATTCCTTATAGACTTGGTGAACCTGCCAAACCAAGACCTCGGGGACTACTTCAACCTATACAGCTCTTTTCGCCTTATACACCATCAGTCAGATTCGAGTATTTTGGTATACCTGGAGGAGGATCCATATACACTTCTTTAGTAAGGTCTCCATGCAAGAAAGCATTTTTGACATCAAACTGAAGAAGTGGTCAATCTTGATTAGCTGCTAATGACAAAAGTACTCTCACAAGATAAGTTTTGGCAACCTAAGTGCAAAATGTTTCTTGATAATCTACACCATTAGACTGTATACCCTTTTGCAACCAAATTTGTTTTCAGGATCTTCAATACCCCATCTCGCTTGGTGGTTTGATCGAACACTCCATCTACATCCTAATTTTGCCTTCTTTCCCTTTGGCAAGGGCACGAGTTCCCAAGTGGCATTCTTGTCCAATGTTGTCATTTCCTCTGCCATAGCTTTAGTCCATCTAGAATCCGCTACAGCCTCTTGTAATTTACTAGGAATAGAGACAAAGGATAATTGGAGTACATAAGACGATATGACTTGCATGCTAACTCATGGAGGACACATGGTTACTTATCGATATTTAGCTTGCAGGTTAAGGTCGCCCATATCTAGTTGTCAAGGACTATAGCTAGATCGAGGTGGAAGATGATATTGGATGGTTCAGATGTGTTCAAGATACTAAATAAATATCATGAATATTAGAGTCAACTAGAATAATAGACTGCTAATACCACAAGGAGTCCTCCTGATAGATCATCGCTGGATTCATAGAACGTGAGACAATGTACTATCATGGACTCGATTCTTCACGTCCTCCACTGAGCACCTCAACGGAGGATGCATCTACCGGCCCCGACTCTCAATACTAGATGGCCCCATTATCTCAAAGAACCTTATTTCATCCTCGATTTTTGTACTTCATCTCTGGTACTGGCGCGAGGAATCAAAGGATCCCTGCTGAGAAAACATTTTTTCATGGAATATTACATCCATGGAGACATAAAACTCTTAGTAGGGATTAGAACACCGATACCCTTTCTCGAGTTGAGCCATACCCCATAAACACACACTTCAATGCACGTGGTTCTAGTTTTTCAGGCGTTGATTTGTATGTAAGTGAACATACTACACATCCCCGAAGACACGGTGCCAAATGAATAACCGAGGGAAGCGTGATGGTCGAGCACACATCCAAAGGTCTTCGAACCCAAGAACACTTGATGGTGTACGATTAATCGTGAGACGCTTAACTCAAAGCTTCCCATAAAGACGGAACATGACCCCCAAGTGGCAGAGAGGATCGAGTGACCTGGGGCAGCCTGCTTCCTTTCAACAACCCACCCCGCTGAGTGAGACCGAGAGCAAGATGTTTGATGGATGGTAACCGAATGCGTAAAATCACCAATTCATTTTGAAATATTCTACCTATTATCAAACGAATAACGGATAGATATGCCAAATCAGGTATACCCCATTTCGGATGAAAAGACTACACAAATACATACATCAGCCTTGTCTCAAAGAATAAGCCCAAGTCATCCCGGTAAATCATCAATGAATGTACGAACCAATTTCATTCCATTATGGTGAAAGGGGGCAATCTCAAACATTCCAATGAACTAAGGCAAAAGGTGCACTGGGCTGCAGATATCATGCAAATAAAAAACAAAACGATGGCTCTTCACCATCACACAAGTGTCACAAACAAAGTTTGAAAGATTACAACCAGTAAACAGGGATGGAAATAATCTCCTAAGATAACCAAATGAGGGGTGTCCCAACCGTGTATGCCATAACCAAATCTCTTCCTTTGTTTCAGCTACCACCCATAACGCGGAACTAGCTGCCCATCATCAAATTACGTGAACCCTTTCCGTATAGTACAAGCTTCCATGCCTTTAACCATCACCAACCCTCCTTGGTATGGATGTTCCTAAAAATACAGCCAAGTGGGAAAAAGGTGGTAACACACCATGAGACTTACATCACTAAATTAAATACAAGTTACAATTTAGGATGGGACTAATAAAACATTATTGATAGATAAAGATAAAGTATGATCGCGCCAATACCGACAATCGGGAAGACACACCATCAGAATAGCAATGACCATTTTCAGGATGTACCTAGAGGATAAATGGCTAAACCTTATCATAAGTCATATGGCCGCAGTGCACCCGTGTCAATTATCCAAGCATTATGTCCAAGAAAAGGAAGATTAATAGCAGAGTTAGTCATACCTAACTCAAAGTAAATTAATCCGTAAGGAAGGACTAGGTGCTCGGGAACAACCCTTATCGTGGCCAGAGGCCTGGAGGACACCGCTTCACCTTGGATAACTGTGGTAACTATGGAGCTTTAAAACATGTGTCTACTAGTATGATTATCACTATTGTAATCGAGTACACTTACGAACACCTTTCTTCTGGGTCGACAAGTAATTAGATTTTAATAGCCATAATGCTAAATTTCTCCTTCATTTGATGTTATATCAAGCATAGTATCCCGGCACTCATTTCAAGACAAACAATGGCATATGTATCCCAGAATCGGGGGAAGAGAGTAGTCGTAAGAATGCACTACGAACCCCTTCCAAATGGGAATCGAGACCGGCCAAGAAAATGTATAGACGTTGAGAGTTAACCATTGCGGTACACCTCTCAATATCCCGGGTACACTCCATAGTGCAAGGCTCAATAGCTTCAAACTCCTGCCATAATTTTTGTAGTTTTCCAAATTAAGAAATAATAGAACCTCCATTTTGACGGACAAAAATTACCTCACAATATAACCGATATGCCTTTAAAGCATCTCGCCGACATAGTAAGTTTGTTTAAGCCTCCCAAATCTCTCGGGCAAAAGATAAGCTTGAGGGAAAAGTGACCTCATGTCCTAGTCATGGCGTCAAGGAGCCAAGATTCACCATACGCCGCCCTCCCATGTTTCATGTTCCTGATGCAGTGTTGTCTTTGCGCCATCTTACTACCGTAAATAAAACCCCAATGTTTCCCTCATTCCTGGATCTTATTCTCGCATTCAAAGACCACTGATGTAGTTGGCACTTACCAAGTCGCTTTGAGTAATCAAAGAGGACATATCCGTAGATGGAATGGCAAAGAAGGCAAATGCATCAACCTTCTCTTTCCCCTCGTCTCAGTTTTTAGGATTACTGTGAGGATGAATCAACATGATATAAAGTAAATAGAGAACAAGATCAGCCCAAAAAGAGCAAAGCAATCAAGCAGATTAAATAATATAACTCGTGAAGATGACATAAATAGATTAAAAATTCAAAGAACCACGATTTATTTAGAAGAAATCAAGCCACCAAATAGTACCACTGTGGATCAAAGAAAGCACAAGAAAAAAAAAAAAAAATAAAATAGGGAATAAAAGGCTTCCAATTCCTATGGAAGTAGAAAGGAAATCGGCCGGGCTTGATACCATGTACAAAACTCTTGAAGAAAATATTTTGTGTGTATCATTAAGATTACAAGGAGATATTTATACAAAAGTATCTTTCTTCACACCATTATAGGAGATATAATAGCGATTCTCCTTGATTCAAGGAGATCCAATATTAGAGGAGGATTTATAAAGAGAATACTATAACAAAGAACACTTTCCTATTTACACGAGATTGAGGTTTGATCATTTCCAAAATATTCTTCTAGTTTACGTATCAATTTTGCATTTCAAGTGAAAAAGTAAGTCAGTAGAGAAAAGCCAATTGAACTTGACCAATTATTAAAGGTATATGATTCTAGTATGCATGCTTTCCTCAATCTTTCTTTTTTAAAAGGAAAGAGTAAAATGGGGAAAAAAATTAAGAATAAGAATCGGGCCGAGAAACGCCATGACTTCATTAATGAGTGAGTTGCATGGATGTTGATGTTACACTTTGACAAACAACAAGATTGAATAAGGGGATTAACTCCACATGAATTGTAGAGTTTTGGTTTTCATTGTAACTACAAGATTCGTGAGGATGTATAAAGCTTCCATGAGACTAACACTCGTTTGGAGTGAATGTGACATTTATCGCGTATATGAATGTCATTTACTCTGTAAGGAGTCTAAAGGTTATAGGAGTCCAAACATTTGGTTTGGTCGTGCTATTTGTTAAAGGTCGAGGGTCTCACCTTATTCCTATAAAGGTGAGCCTTCTCTTGTTCGAGAAATATATATTTTTTTTTTCCTTTTGAGTTTACGTGGTGGACAATCGGTTAGAGGCGGTGTTTGGGTGCATAGCTTCAATCATAGTCCTACTTTGCTCCGAATAGTATCAAGGTGTTTGGTGTGCTGCTCAGATATCATTTTATCCCTGGAAGACGATGTCGATGTATTTTTCGAAAGCACCTGCTGAGACGGCGTAATCATTTTAAGGAGATTATGACTCCTCACAAGACTCAGCTTCACCGTCTCTGTTTAACACTATTTCTCTTGTAATTGTTTTCTTATTTCTTTGTAATTTTCTCCTCTTTTCTTTTGTTTCCCTATAAGGGGAGGAAGTTCCTAACATTCTTAAAAAGTTCCTAACAAATACAAAGCTCTAGACATCACATGTAGTGCTCCACATTACTCCGTGAAAGTGAAAACAAATGTTTCTATATGGATGGCACCTTTAACTTAACACTATCGACATTTTTTATTCAAGGTGTAGACTAATAGAGAAGTAAAACCAATGAGAGTTAGTGGGAAGTCGTGTGTGCACTATTACAACCATGAAGTAAACAATATTGGGTGAAGAGTTGGGTCATTACAAATGCTATCAAATGAGTGGATTGTAGTGTTTCACATCGTCCATAGAGTAAAAGGTAAAGTTTATATATAGAATATTTGAACTCAACACTATCAAGACATTTTCTTAAGAGTCTAGACCCAATAAAAAAAAAGGCAAAACCGAAGCGGGTTTGTGGGAAGCCATGTGGAAACTACTACAACCCTGAAACGAACATTATCAAGTGAAGAGATGAGTCATTACACCACACATCTTAGGGTTTAATATAACTTGGCTTATCTCAACCTCTCCTCACTTTGGTGCATCAATTCTTGTCCTATACTATATTAATTTCATCTATCGTCTTGTTAATGTGTCAGTGAATTTACGGATCTTTCATTTTTGTCAGGGTTTGAGATCGGGTCTCATATTCGCTCCAAGGGTCCTACAAGAAGATAACGTCTTCAAAGTCTCGAGGTTTAAGGAAGATGCAAAAATTTAGGTGAAGTCCCCGTAGGACTAGAAGTAGTTCCTAAGCAAGGCAACCCTATGTTGCGGAGGCTGCTAGTTATGGGAAGTTCGACTGTGGCGCAGCACTGTGGACGCGACGTGAGTCTCCAAGTGAATAAAGGAGGCTAGGTACTGGGGAGAAAGTAACCTATGGGCCTAAGACTATTTGCAAAACTGATAAAAATCAAATCAAGATCATTTACAGTTTCTGACAGTTATTTAAATCAAAATGATCTCTCTAATCTATCAAACCAAGATCAAAACAATCTATGATTATATTCTGAAGAGGATACTTGAGCAACAAGTTTCCTATTTCCACTTGATAGCTTAAAGGAAAGTTCGGATAATTCAAGGTAGGTTTGGAGTCATATTAGGATAATGATCCAAGCTTATCTTAGTTTTCCATAACCAACTATATATGGCCATATGTCTGGGTTTTAAAAATGTCTAACATGGATTTGAGGAGCGTGAGCTCAAATAAAGTACATAAGATCCAGATGTCAAGGAGCGTTGGAGTGCGTATACCGATTGAGGTATTGCACGTTAAGAGCCTTTCACCTTTGGTGAAAGATGATGGTTCTTATATTCATATTTTATTAATGAAATATGGGATTCGGTGTGCAATGTCGTAAAGAGGGGAATGGAGGGAGTTCATTCTGAATTCCACTAGGAGTTATTAGGTTTTAAGAAGGGTCGTGGATAGAGAGAGAGTCTCGTACCGCATAAGACTAATTGTAAACCTTGAATCAAATTAGTGGAAATTCTTGCATCTAAGCAAACATCAGGACATGGCAAGTCATTAACCACGAAAAATTAGGTGTGCCTTTATCTTATCAAGTAGTAACATATATCACATCTACTTCAGACACACTAAGTCCCACAAGGGGAGTTTGATGCAATGCAAGATAGTCTAAACGAAATCACAATCGAACAATGAGAATTGTGATCTGAACACGTAACTTAGCGAAATACCGTATTATCATAGCGAAGTCACTCTGTTACTGGTGAGATCTTTGATCGCTTCCATGTGTTTGTGGTGTGAAGCTTGATGAATCCAAATTTAGTTGACGGAACGTCCATAAAAGCTTCCTATCTACTAGATGATGACAACTATGCAAATTGAAGATTCACATGACTACCGATATCAAGTCATTAGGAATGGATATGGTAACTTTATAGTGACAAGATGGACCAACCCAACCACAGTTGAAAATGGGAAAATCATGATCAAATCCTCAACCAAATGGAACTAGGGAAGATGGAAAACAACTTCAAGAAATCCCATCGCCATCAAAGCAATCCATCATGGCATTGACGGCAGGATGTTCGAACTTATCGCTTTCTCAAAGAACTCGCAAAGAAGTAATGGGATACTTCCTCCAATAAATATCCGATAAATCAAGATACGTATCTAGCAGTCAAGGGAATAGAGGGTCTAAACGAGAACAAAGTCTGAACTCATACGATAAAGACCAAGGAAATCAAGAAAGGATCAACTGGCATAAGGCTTACATCTCTATTACTACAATAAGAGGATCAATGCAACAAAAAATGTTGAGAAAAAGACTTGAAGTCGGTCAAACCATAAGATTGTTTGAACTAGCTTTACAAACCAAGAAAAGGAATCTACAAGTCTTGGAGCCTTCGCATCGACAAGAAACATGAGTGAGGAAAGGTGGTACTTTGATAGTGGGTTTTCACAACATATGATCAAAAACATGAACATCTTGACTAACCTACAATCCTCATGTCAAGATAGTGTGATCTTCGAGGACGGTGCTAAAGGAAGAATTATAGGAACCGATACTTTAATCTTTCCCGGCCCAACCGTACTAGTGCTAAGTATTACTTATCAAGGATCATGCAAATCTAATTAGCATGTTTACTGTGTAATGAAAACTTGTTTGTTGCACTTATAAAAGATAAGTGCATAGTATTTAACCAAAATCATTACCAAATTATTGAAGGAAGAAAGTCCTCTAACAACTGCTATCTGCTAACTAGTACTAGCATTCGTGCATGGGATACTTGGCTCCGAAAATCTAAACACGAGTCCAACAGCTTGCAATAACATCTCCTCTGGACATCTAAATCCATGATTTGCTTATGTGGGGTCAGGACTCGATCAAACAAACGAGCTTAACAGGCCCGTATACACCATGTCCTCACTAAGTTCAACAATAAGTCAACTAGAAATGCTATACTTAGATCTTGTAGGGACCATGGATGACAGAAACATTGAAAGGAAAAGGGTCATTTATGCAGAAGCAATACAGACAACATACCTCCATCTAGAATAGTCATACTACGTCCTGATTCGCGCTACAAGAGGGTCGAGCTTAAATCTAACAAAATTTATATACACCTGTTTTACTACCGCCGTAGTCGTTACCGCAAGATGCTGGTCTGTGTGGTCTAACACGGATGGGGTTTTCATCCTAAGAATGATACGCATGAGCGTGAAAAGCTGCAAGGCTTTCTATTCGACTTTTTTGACTTGCTTCAAAAACAAAGGGAAGTAGGTTGAACCGAGAAATTGTAAAACCGAAATGAAGCGTGAAAAGTTAACTCAAGATTTAGTCACTAACTTTGCAGTTGAAAGAAATGTTGTCCCTGCTCTTATCCCTCGCTATGACATGCAACCTATAGTCCAAGGCATAACCGGATCTATGTTTAACTAGCAAACCTCACCCTTGAAATCAACTCCTATTTGAGTCAACACAGGTAGCATGCATATATGGCCCCTTTACTGTTTGAAACCCTAGCATTAAATATCATCTCAGAGGCTCGTAAAGACCATCTAATGAACCACAGTGCATCTAGCAATAAGTATGCACTGTATCCTGAAGCATGGAGAGTATTGGCCAAATCAATAACATTCAAAGCTATTCAACCCTAATTTGAGAAGACGAGTGCTATAAATACAAGATCAGAAATTTTTAACACAAGAGACAACATGACATGCCCCACCACCTCAAGCCTAGCCTTCCTTCCTCTTCAAAGAAAGGAGTTTAGCCAAGCATCTCGAGTCACATCCCTCAAGAGGTGTTCTCAAGTACCAAGAAAGTAAGGGAAAGAGGAGAGAGAAGAGAGGAAAATAAAACCCTAACTAAAATACGAGACTTTATTTACAAAAATGAAAACTTACAAATTCTTCTTTCCCCCAAATTGTTGCTTCTCCCAAAATTCTCTATATTTTTTCTTTCCTCCTTTAATTACAAAAAGAGAGGGCTTTTATAGCCACCTCAATGATACTTAAAATACTCAAAAAACCCACAAATTTGGCTAAGTTAAAGGACAACAGCAATACACCAAATTCGAGTCTGCTAAAGATTAAATACAAAAGCATGATAGTTGAATTTCGCTTAGAGTGAAGAATTCCTCGCTAGGTAGCCAAATCACCATGCATAGCTTAAAATAGAAATTTCATGTGTTCTTCGCAATTTCGCTAGCTTAGCGAAATTCTCGTGGAGTAGCTTAAACATGAAATTCGCTTTAGAACAAGGTTCATTTAAAATTTGGGTCTAACAAATCATAATTTCGGCTAATATCGCGGAATTACATATTGCGAAATTTTCGCAATCCTAGCTTAAAATTTTCGCAACTCTAGCGAAAATTCCAGTTCATATCCCACCGTGATTTCATCCTCATTTTCAATCCAAGATTTCAATTTTCACTTCAGCTTTCATTTTCTCATCGATTCTCGGGCCGGGTCGATGATCGACACTCGAAGTTCAAACTTCATGATTCATCATACATCCCGATATCAACTCCCAAAGTGCGCAAAAAACCTCGCAACAAATAAAATAAACTCTAAACTATGATAACGATACTACACTCGAACACTAATCAGACACGACATGATTAAATACAAGCAAAGTACTCAAACCTATCTAATATGTGGTTCAAAATAGCACCTGGGGCACTAATCACACTTCCAACCAAACGCTGCTAGTCCCTTAGCAATGCAAAAATAAAAGGAGATGCATGTGGTGATTTTCAAAAGGTTATGATTCAAAAAGGTTTATTCACATATAAATGCGATTTTTAAATTGAAAATTGAGACTAAAATTGTAAAACCGATATGAAAGAAACTGAAAATCCATACAAGAACAAACAATTTCTGTGTCAATATTGATCCATAATTCTCAACTTGAATTTCCACCTAAGTCTAATGGTTCTTTATAACCAGATTAAGTCAATAAATTGAAAAATTTGTTCCTCCCAACCTTAACACCGACATGGGCCAAGTAAGTCATTGAACAATCTCCAGAGAAAGCTGGGCTACTCTTCTCGCTTTATTCAACTATATGTGGATGCAATGCTTAAAATTCGACTTCACCAAAGTCCGTGCAATCTGGGTCCACCAATGACTCTAACCAATTAAGGTTTAGGGGCATCGTCAAAAAAGGATCACTGACCACTAACTCTAAAGGCTTCACCCCGGACTCTGAATCGACTTCAAAAAATCAAGCACCTACAAATCAGTTAGGACTCTACCTTATCCACCCATGTAACTAACACTAAATCGATGACTCCCAACCATTTAAGGCATAGGGCATCAAGCTCAAAGGTTACCATACACCCTGACAAAGGTTTCTGCTCTGGCAAGTAAAACTTCACGACTTTATTTTTCTTTTTTTCTTCTTTTCTTTTTTCTTTTTCTTTTGCTTTTCTTTCTTTCCTTTGGAAGACAACATTGGTCTTCAAATGTAGGTAACTCAACTATCCAGTCGCCAACATACCTAAGGCCTGGCCTGCAGTTCTTGAAGAGGTAGCGTAAATTCACAACCTATTGGAAACGATCCGAGGCCAGGTGAATATTAGCATAAAGCCGGGAAATTTTCAAGTCGAGCATACCGGAACTGTGATCGATCAAAATCGACTCAAGCATGGAATTTGTTCTAGCATGTGAGGTGACAAAAATGGGGCGGCTTCAATTTCCTAACATAAAGCAATTCAATTGTCCAATTGTAGCAATTCAATTGTTCAATTGAAAAGAAAAACATTTACACCTGGTAACGGTACAAAACATGATATGTACAAAAAAGCAGTATATATATATATAAACTGAATAGCTTTTGATGTAGCCAAAATGGCTAGTACATGCATACAAAGCTAACACAAAATATCAACGTTTACCAGTGGCTAAAACATAAATCCTAATCAAAATCGTGAGGGCAATGATAAAGCCGGTAATCATACAAAATCATAAAGAGACCCAACCACCCCACCGCCAGGCGCGCTGCAGGGTTCGGCGCCGCGGCCGCCGCAATGTAACATCCAAAGAAGCATACTGGTGGGCTCCTTCACGACCAGAATACGAGGAAGACCCAAAGGGTCATAACTGCGGTCAAGATGGGAACGGCACCGGCCACCCCTCGATCCCGCCGCTCGCGTAGGCCATGAAAGCAGCGGCGATAGCATCCATCACACCGCCATCTCTCTCGAAATGGGTACGATCAGACCGAATGGTGTGGGCCGGCTGTGACGGGCCAGAGTATTCGCCGCAAATCACGATGTGGGTTCAGGGAGTGAGGGGACGGAGGTGACATCCAGGAACCTGACCACGTATCTCGCCCAAAGGTGTATATCATCCAGATGGTGAGTCCTTCAAATTCTCCGACCCTGTGACTTCCTCCTCCCCGTCCCGTGGTCGGCGGGAAAGATACGGCATAGTCATCACCTCGCTTCCACCGACATGACCAGGGGCATCGGACCCTCATCTCGATCCCGTTCCTCTGAATCCCATAAGCCCGAGAACCCCGCATAGGAGTCTCTGCGACGCGAGTGGAATGCTCTTCGCCGCACGTCCTTCCGACCTTCTCCTCAAACCGCAAAAAGAGAGGCCATCACCGCCGAGGATCAACCAAAAATCCCGAGATCCAGAAAGAGCCTAAGATGGCTCCTCCGCGTGCACGACGCTGAAGCGAATAAGCTCGTCCTCGAACGTATGGTCAAGCAACAAGATCCGAGGCTGAGTCGCTCCCGTAAACACCGGGTCCAACAAAGCGGGTGTTCTCGGCCACGCCGAACCATCTTCGCGATGAGGCGTGGGCCCACACCTTCACCCTCTCGCTGGTCGGCGGTATACGCAGCCAAGAGCCGCCGAAATATCGCCGCTTCGAGAACCCGCGGCATCATCAATACTCGAACTCCGAAGCTCACGACTAATGATCCTCTGGGAGGTCATCGAAAGGAAACCGCAACACCACTGCGGCGCAATGCCGCCTGAGTCATGAAAGGTAATAGTGAATACCTCGATCAACCTCATGGACCTCTAAGATCTCGGGATCGCCGCGGATCGTCAGAAGGGCCCACTCCCGATGGAATCCGCCCACGATGGCCATCGTATTCTCTCTCTGCTCCCCTCTCTCTCTGAATCTGGGTTCCCCACTAACAACGGGTCGCCGAACCTCGAGGTGCTTAATACCGAGGTGATGAAGCCTCCAGCCAGATGGCTGGTGACGGCTGCGGCCGAGAGGATGATGACTCGTCAGTCTCGATGTGCGTCCGTCGAGGCCTCGGTCCGCAACCTCCTTCCGAGGTACGCTTGATAGGCACTCCGGTCCCATCCGTGTCTCGATAGCCGCCGGACCCCCGAGGCTCGTCAGTAACGCCGGGGACCGGTGATGGTACCGAGTCGGGACCGGAAGCCGCCTCTCTCGTATCAATTCACCGCGGCCGAACACGACCTGACCCACCCCGAGCACAACCATACCAAATATGAATAAACCGAAGAAAGCTCGACCACAAATGCGCCATGCACCGTGTAACTAAACCGAGGCCCGAAACGACCGAGGCACTCCGAAAATAGCGTAATTCCAACCGCGGCTCACCGGGCTACGCCTGAACGCTCGAACCGGCAAATAAGGGCTCAGAAAGACCGTATGCCGGCGTGGCAATCAAAGCCGAACCGAGGGCACCCGCCATCCCAGACGCGCGGGAGGCTCACCTGGGCTGCCTCGACAGAGGTGGCTCGGGGCCGGGCAATGAACGGTCGTGGCTCGCTGGTGGAGCGCGCCCGCCGTGGCTCGTGACAGAGGCAAAGAGTTCGAGCGTAAATGCACGCGCAGCGCAGCTACGGCTTCATGTGGTCGCTCGTCACCGCCGTGCGGCACAAATTCCTGCAAGCAAAGGACGCGATCTAAAGGGATCTTGATGCCGGACACCGTAGAACTACATGTTAGCGACAACATGCATAGACGTCGAACCTCGTGGCTACGGGGGAAAGAATGAAGCGGTACTGGACAACCCTCCCTGTGCTTATATAGGACTCCGTTGCGGGCGCCGAAAGTTCCCCCGCCACCCTTTTCGCTATTTTTAGCTTAATTTGGCCCAACCGAAAGTACACCATCTCGCAATTCAATTTTCAAGGGTTAAATATTAATATCAGACGAAGCATTATAAGGAAAATTATTATATACAACTATATAATTAAAATTCAACACAATACCATAGTATAAGTTATCAAAATTACTAATTATGAAAATTAAGTGTTAAAAATTCTTTCTAAAAATAAATAAAAGAGCTTAAAATTTAACCCGAATTAAAACAAAAAGCAAACATCAGAACTCCGCAATCCTGGCTTATGGAAACACCGAACCGCTCATTCTCAAATTTATACTCAAGGGGGTCAAGGAGTAATGATCTCCTCAACCCCTCGCAGCAGTCCGGTCGACTCCATGGTGTCAAGTTCAAATGTTGATCTACTCACCGATAGCTTCAGGAATTGAGCGCTGGCTTGCATTGCGTTGATGGCAAGACCAATATCTCTCATCTCCACGGCCGGTTACTTCCTTGCATTTCCTCGACACCGTGTTTTCCTCGCACACCGACACTGAAACAACTTCATCGTAGCTCGATTTTCGCTAACAAATTTCGTTGGTTGCTCAAACGGAAGATGTTTAACTCCAAGGTCATGTTACCAAAGGTTAGTCGTATGACTCATTCCCAAGCAATTTATTATCGCACAAGGGCCGTAAAATGGTCTTCCTAAGATGATTGGTACATGAACGTTCACTAATCGCTCGTTGTCAAGCACCACAAAAATCTACCGGGTAGTAGAATTTGTCTATTTTCACAAGGACATCCTCAACTATCCTCTTAGGTATTTTCTTTACAATCGATCTATCTACCAATGATAAGTAGATGTTGGTAGGCTTAGTTCACCTAAACCCACCGGCTGTATACCGAATACCATTAGGGTTAACACCGGCTCCTAAATCAAGTAATGATTTGTCTATGCAATTCCCACCAATATCGACCGAATCAGGGGAGATCCAAGATTCAGATTTGACAGTATTTGCTTTGGGATTATGGCACCGACTTGTTCAAAGGAGAAATGCCTTCTTCTCAATGCTCAATCCCTTCTTGATTGCGGCAAAGATCCTTCAAAATTTTGATAAGCAGGACTTGCTTGATTATGTCCAAAAGAGTGTATGTTCCTTTTTGTTTGTCTTAAAACCTCTAAAATGCCTCGCTTGTCGAGATGCCTTCTTTACCTCTAAGTGCTTAGAAATGGAGGTGGTATGCGTATTTACATTGAATCCTCCTTAGGAGAATATGCTCGTATTGGTACTTTCCCCGCCTAGAGTTCAATGTGTCACATAGGCTGATCAACTCTTCACTTCTCGTGGTAATTATGGCTCTCAACCTCATCCGATTCTAATTGTCGTATTTATCCCCATCTCATGGATTCGATTTAACCCAGCTGCACAAAACCCTTGAGTATCTTTGCACTTAGCACTTCTGCTGGATTCTGCAGATTTGAATATCGAATATTACTTTCGTTGAGATTGCTCTCAAGCCATCAATTCTTCTTATTCAAAATTTTCTACAATATCAACTTTGCGCGCTTGCAATATTGATTCCTTTTGTTCCTCAACAAAGTTGCCCACCACCTTACCTCCAAATTCAATATGACTTGTTCCACAGAGATGAGGATGATGGTTTGCTTGTGGATCACAGGAAACCAACCGGCAGGTTTGGCACCCGGGGTACATAGGCAGGGGGTTGGGCCTTCATGGAGAGGTTGCAGATTCCTCCAATTGAATTTGTAGGTATTAAATGCATATGGAGCATTGATTGTTGTGGTTTCTATTTGTCCCACAAGCTTTTGCACATTCTGACATCAAATCCTTCACTGTAGGGGCCATAGGACATGGTTCTACCGGGTGCAATGTATCGGGAAATTGGTGCAAGGACTGACTCGTGTAGATTTTTCGCCACATGCACCTTCGAGCCGCTTGCCTTCAAGCTCCTCCACTTTCCTAGCTAGTTGAAATCCTAGCTCTCATTTCTATTTCCTCTCGGCGCGTACATACATCCCAACTTTCGGGCTGACTGTGGTCTCATCCTATCCACTTCTGGGGGGTTGCCCATCCCAACCCTGAAGCTTCTACCACGTACTTTAAAAATCCATGGCTTCGTCAGATGCTTACTAAGAAAGTCTCCTCCACACATGGTTTCAAAGCCGCTCTACGGCGGTGAGACATACCACCATAGAAGTGGTTCACCGTCCAAGTATCAAACCCACGATGCGGGCATGCACCGATGGTTTCCATAAATCGCTCCCAACACCGGTAAAATTCCTCACCATCCTCGGGAAGCCGCAAAGGTGTAAATTTGTCTCTTCAAATTATTAGTCTTATGAGCAATCGAAGAACTTCTTCGTGAATTCCTCGCCTCGCGCCACTCAATTTCTAATGGCTCTAGGCCTCAAAGTGAGTTTAGCCAAATCTGCCTTCGCCCTTGTAGTCAATTGGAAATGCTTTCGCCTTTAGCAACCCATGCCCTCATCATACCTTCCTTAAAGGTAGTGCAAACCTCTCTCAAAATCCCTAATAAGAGTGTATGATTTGCATTTTCCATACCATGATATGTGGGGAGTAGGGTACCAAATACGCCTCACCGCTACCTTCGCCAGAGGAATGATACGTGACGGGGCACTCAATCCTGGGAGGGTGGATGTGATCCCTCATGGTTCTATAGGCATTTGATTCACGGGGGTTCCTCGTTGACTCGTTGTTCTCGTATAGGATCCATGGTATCAAGGTGTACATTCAACTTCACCGACTGGGTCGTTGTACGATTCTATGCACCTACCCGACGTGGTTCCCTTATCCCAATCGTTGCATAAACACTCATATGCAAAATTTGGGGAGACAACAAAGAAGCAACTACGTAGTTTCAGAAAGGTTAAAGTTAACAACAAAATTAAACCGACCGAATGAAAACCAAACAAAGGCAAGCACGCTAAGTGTCGGGAACCGGGCAGCCTCGTAATCGAAAGTGACAAAAAGAGGTAGCCACTTGTGATGTTGGATCACAAGTACACTTCAATCCGTCATTAGTAGTTCGCACCATCCCCAAGAACGCGCGCCATTTGATTCGCGCCACGCAGGTGAGTTTTAATCAACAAAATTTATATTCCTGTTTCCATCGCCGTAGTCAAGCTACAAGCAGCATAGCGGCCTGGGGTCGAACACGTGGATGGGTTTTCTTTCGCGACAAATGATTTGAAAGGAAATCAAAACTGGTGAATTAAATTTGATTTTCGGCTCGGGTAAAAACAGGTCGGGTGGCTTGCAAACCCGAAATTTAAATAAAGTAAAAATGTAAACAGAACCTCAGTCTCTGCCACTGGTTTAGTGGTTCTAAGGTAACCAACATGTCCCCTGGGTATTTTTTTCCTCTGCTAGAGATGACAGTGTAGTCATTTCCTAACCCGGATCTTCATTTAGCTTTAAAACTAAACCCCTATGATTTTCCTTTTGAAACATAGCATTTTAAATGGGCATAAATGTCTTAACAAGTGAAAACACATCTCAAAAAACCCTACTCCACGATAACTAAAGGTGGAGACAACTGGTCGAGCCTCAATGGATCTAGCAAAGTATCCATTGAAACTTCTTGCCAACACACATTAAAAGAGTGGTGTTCACGTTTAAGCAGATTTTAACCTGCTAAGGTGAACACAAACAACCATAAATACGTTAAAAAACAGGGAACCGTGAGTTACCTCCACACCCTGGGGCCAACACCGGCCCTCTTCAAGGAGGAAGAGGTCTAGTCGAACATCCTCGAGTTGTCATCCTCAGGAGTGTTTGCACTGCAGAAAATGGAAAAGAAAGGAAGAAAGTGGAAAGGAAGCCGCGGAACCGCTCTCCGCTTCTCTATATCCGAAGTCCAAGTCTATCTTTTGATTTGTACAAACTGAGACTTATATAGATGCTCAGTGTAAGGGAAATTACAAAAAAACCAAAATCGGAAGGTTGCTACAGGGTAAAATGGAAACCAAAAGCAAAGCAAAACAGGTGTAGCATGAAAAGCAAAAGAACTGCAAAGGTGAGTGAACAAGTGGCCGAGCCGGGAATCGTTGCTCGGCAGAGAAGCTTTCCCGCAAAGGGTGTTTTTCTTCACATTTTGCTCTTTCTTTCCTTCGATCTTGATCTCAATGCTGAGTTTGACTTGAATTCTTCTCGTGCTTGGATCGACCAACAATTTTTTGGCATACTCATCAGAAAACCCAAAATTTGCCACAAACAAAAAGGACATCATTAAAATAAGAGTAATCTTAATGGGCCAAATCGTTAATTAGCATGATTAGTACACAAACAGCACTCAAAACCTATAATAAATAGGGTTCAAAATAGCACTTTTTGGGCACTAATCACCCGGAAGTTACTTAAATCCTCATGTGAACAAAAACATGAATTCTATCCCATTAAGGAATAAAGGAACACCTTATAAAGAAGGAACAAGTCAAAGAAGATTCATGTTTTCCTAGGAAGACGTATCGCTCCACTAGGAGTTCCAAAGGGGTCAAATACGAAAAGAAATCCATCATGTCCCAATAGGAGTTCAAACTCTCTAAAGGCCTATAATATCTCGCGCCCAAATGATATCCTACATATGTGTGTAATATCTCAAGACACGAAGAAAACAAGACAATAAGCTTGAAGAAAGCATGGTTGGAAATCAATGCCACGACTAATGGAAGTGAATCCAACATGTGGAAGAATGTGCAAGACACTGAGAAAACAACAAAGTGAGTTACTCCCTAGTAACAGAGATAGAAAGGACAACTATAGTTAGGGGATGCACACATGAAGAGCATAGTCAAGGATTATGTCATTCTAGGGGAAGTCTTAACTTCACAGTATGAAAACTTGGGAAGAATCAGGGTCTAAAGTCAAGAATCGATGTACGGTATGTGTCTTCGTGACCGCCACTGACAACCTCATGCAATGAATTGCCTCTTTTTGTTTTTGCTTTTATTTTTAAGGAAGGAATGAACGAAGGTGAGAAATTCATATGGACAGGTGGTGTCCCACCCTATCCGACTATTGCAACGACTAAGGATTGCAGTGAGTTACTGCAATCGAAAAGCCAGCTGAACAACATCATGTTCTTAGGAAGTCCCAATGCTCCTATTAAATGGGGAACTGTTAGAGACAAGAAACCCCAGGGGTTCCAAAAAGGCAATGGGAACCTCTTTATAGAGGGGAAAACTGAAGAATAAAAAGAACATTGCTTTTCTTTATTCTCTCTCAAGATACATCCAAAGACTGGAACTTTCTACTCCATCGACATTCTCTCTCAACTTCGAAGATGGTGATGACGAGATCTGGTGGGTCCGGTAGGAGGAGACTAGTGAAAGGAAGTTCTGACAATAAAGAAGGGTTAGTTATGGACCCCATCGATGTGGAACCTCTAAGATTTGCAATGGTTGCATTTCTCGTGCCCTATGGCACATTTGAAGATGAAGTTCTAATGGCAGATGTGTTTGGTCCAAACGAAAACTCTCTAATTGAGAGTAAAATTGCTAAAAGTTCGAAACTTGGAGACAATCCAGAGCAAACTCTACCAGAGACCCTAGTTCCTGACACAGAAACAGAAGTAGACACGTTTAAAGACTCTTCTGACGAGAAAGATAACTCCCTAGGTCCTAACCTCGATGACATCAGTGTTCGAACAACATCAGAGACGACACTAGGTATAGGAAGAAAATACCATCCCATACCACTCCCCATGAGTAGGTTAGGTCAGACGAGACTCTACGATTGAGATTCTGAAATCTCAAACCAGCGCCATAAACAGTCAGAAAGTTCGATCGAATCCAGACGACTCGTAAAAGAAAGGAACTTTCCTTCTAAACTATGTCGGCTTCTCCTCCTTGATAAGGAAATCAACATTTTGTTCCAGCTCAATCTAAAAGGCACGATCAAAGAGGCCACCAACAAAGAAGCTAAAGGCCTGGACACTAGCTAAAGTAAGTGCTTGTCCATCTATTTTCTTCAAATTTGTTGCTCATGCAAAATTGTGGGACTCTGTGACAAAGAGGACCCTCCTCGGGGAATGAACCTGGCATTCTAAGGATTTTGAAGGGTCAGGGATTAAGGAACTACTTGGGGAGATCAACTTACTCTACTCACACTAAGTCCCATAGAGGAAGTTTGAACATAGTCTGAACAAAATTACAATCCGAATAATAAGGATTGTGACCTGAAACGTGATGTATATTCGTCAATTCTTATGTTTGAATGTCTCAATTTCCACCTATCGTGGCTTAGGGTGCATGCTGCCAACCCCATGGCCTTTTATTTTTTATGCGACAAAAGAAATATATCATAAAAACCATTAAAAGTAGAGATGTTATATTTTATGCCTCAAAAGAAATATATCATAAAAACCATTAAAAGTAGAGATGTATAGAGTGTAAATTTAACGAAATCACTAAATAATAATTTAATGTGTCTAAATAAATAAATGATGTTGAAATAGATATAAAAATAATTGATTCATTTTAGATTATAATTATATTTCTTACTCATCCCTTCTTACCTTCATGTACCTCAAACGTAACTGTGAGCTGTTACTGTCTTGATAATTTTCATTTCCATTTTCGATGTTAATTGAAAATTTTTAATTTAAATAAAAGAAAAAATGGGAAAAAAAAAACTAAGAGGAGGGAATTGAGGATTAGAGATGGCAAGATTTTTTTTTTTGAAAACAGAGATAACAAGATTAAAGAACTTAAAAGTTATAGAATTGATCATAGAAGCTGGTATAAAACAAACTATAAAATGATAGTCTGTGGGAAGGAGAACGTGCCCTGCCGACAAGGGAGAGCCCTAGGCTGTTGGAGGTATAGCTTGGTGGCGTTACTGCAAATACAGAGGGAAAACGGCGTCATCATCATACCCAAAGCTGTCCCTCTCTCTCTCTCTCTTTTCTTTATATATATATATATATATATATATATATATATATATATGCATATATATATATATATATATATGCACTCTCGTCGTAGTTAACGGCCGGACACTAGACGGGCCTCTGGAGACGCTGCCCACACCTCTCAATGTTCAACTGTCTCGGAGGTCTGACTGCTTCTTCCTTCCGGAACATCTTTCCCCTCTCTCGCTATCTAACTCTCCAACCTCATCTCTGTACTATTTCTATGTCGAATGATCGTCGAAGCCCTTGAGTGTAAGTTTCCAATCCCTAATTTTTTTGAAAATTTATATTATCTATCTGGACATCTTTCTAGTTTGATTCGATTCCATTTGTTTAAAACCCCCTAATTTTTGTTCGTATAAATGGCATGTTTGTTGATACTTGATAGGACTCGGGTTTTGATGCCTATTCGCTAGGGTTTTGGATTCAATAGCTTGGTTTTGATGGAGTAGCTACTGTAGTTGGGTCTTGAACCTGTTTTGTTTGGGGCATTTGTGTGGTTTAAATATATATATATTTTTCAAGTGGATGTTTTGCTATTCTGTGCTGTTAATTGATATTGTTATTCCTTGAGCGAGTATTTGGACAGTTGAGTTGGAGTTGGTAGTATTACTTGGAAACTCTGTTTTTTATTCTCTAGATAGGAAAGAAATTGGGACTTGGAATTTCGTAACTGGTTTGTGTCAGAGCGGTTGTTGGATGTTTCCAAAATAAATTGTTTTTTTCAGCCTAGCAAGGACTTAAAGAAATTGCTGTCCCATTATATGGTGAATGGTGTTTGTCTTTTGTCTATGAATTGCCTTTGTACTGTCCATCTTGTTTATTCTCGAATATGAAATTCTCTATTTTTTTGCTGTAAGCATTGTCAATAGTGAATTTCGGATAATGAGGGTTTTCATTTTTGTGATTATTTCGACACAGGTATCTGATCTTATATTTTTTTGCAAATGGCATGGACGGAGAAAGATGTTGGTAATGGAAGAGACAGGGAGCCAGTCGGAGGTAATGGTTTCTTGAAAGCTTCCCAAACTTCTTCTAGTACTAGTTCTACCTCACCTGGATGCTTACGAAAGAAGTTTGAAGGGAAGGATGGTCTCTCTTATGCCAACATTCTTCGCTCAAGGAACAAGTTTGCTGATGCACTTGCTATGTATGAAAATATACTTGAGAAAGATAATGGAAATGTTGAAGCTCACATTGGCAAAGGGATATGCCTACAAATGCAAAATATGGGAAAGCTTGCTTTTGAAAGTTTCTCTGAAGCGATTAGGCTGGACCCACAAAATTTATGTGTCCTCACTCATTTAGGGATTTTGTGTACAAGATGAGGGGTCGCCTGTTGGGGCTGCTGAGGTAGATGCGTAACCATAATCATACAATTAAAAGTAATATTGTTATGTTTTTGGTTATATAATAATGATATTTTTCCCCTCCTTACCTATAAAAAAGATACTGATTTGTTTGGTTGGGAAGTTTTATAAAGGGGTTAGGGAGGGTTACATATCATCATAGTACTTATGTGACATGCAACATATGTTGACTTTTCTCATCTGTTACTTTGCAATAGCATGTTATGTGGTATATCACTAATGACAGATATATGCTGGGGCACGTGTATGGATACAATTGGTCGTGATTTTGATGCTTTACAAAGGACATTCTAATGTTTTTCATTTTTTTTATTTTTTATCTGAGGTAACAGTTGGTCTAAAACCTTAGGCTTTAACACGTGATCGCTGGATTCGTGTCATAGAGCCGTGGAGTTTTACCCAACCGTAGTCAGATTAGTTGAGGTGCACGCAAGCTAGCCTTGACATCCACAGTTATAAAAAAAACATTATAATGTTTTTGGTTACTTCTGATCCTTCCCATCTCTTGAGTCACATTCCGGAGTTTATGGAGGAATGGGTTTATAATGAAATTTGTGTTCCACATTAGCAACACTTTGCTTCTTGTAGTGTTATGAGACCAAAATATGTCCGATATTGTGAAGAATGAGCTTCAGTCCCAATTTAAACCATTAAGATTGAGTTCACTTGGCCATTTAAATATTGTTATGGATCGGGCCCCAAGACATATTCAGTTTGGGAGAGGGTTAATTTGCATCTGGGGTTAGAATCACTTCAGAGAAGTCCATGTTATACTCACCGGTTGTCTTTGCGATGCCACGCGGTACGGAATATGCACAACAAACAAACAAAGCATATGCAAAAGCGAAATGCTTTGAATAAGTGTCTTATAGCATACCCATTGCATCGGTGTGGCATACCCATAACCATTGTAGCAGAAGGGCACTTGGAACCAACATCCTATCCAATCCTCTTCATACCACACTATTGAGACCCATTCCTCTTCACACCTTGCAAATGAGACTCCATTTATTTTGATCTTATGCTTGGAACATGGGTTTGCTCATTAGGATTTAAAATCTCAGATGAGGTCGTTACAATTCGCCACTTGGCTATGTTTGGTACCCAAGCAATACCCGAGTCAAAGTTGGTCTTATGAAAGGAGTATTTTGGGTTTAGTGTATAGAAATGGTTTCTTGTCAAAGAAACGAGAGAAAAGAATGTCGTGGAGGAGAAAGAGTCTGAGAGTTTCCCATTTTTTGTTGGAGAGAGGGAGAGCGAGCTTGTCGGAGAAAGAGGAAGGAGAGGTCTTTGGGGGTTCAGTGGGAGGAAATAGTAAAGAGAGAGATAGGGGACCGGGGTTCGGAGCTTGGGAGGTTTGTCAGGAAAGAAAGACGAGAGAGAGTTGGGGGTAGGGAGAGAGAGAGGAGGGGAGTTATTTCTAAAAAGTATTAAAAATATATTTATTTTTAAAATTTATTGAAATGAAAAGAAAAATAATAAAATATTTAATGGTTTTATTTAGAATATACTTGAATAAAAAATGATAAGTTATATATATATATATATATATATATATATATATATATATATACTTATATATATATATATTTTATGTTTTAATTTTTAAAATTTTAAAAATTAGATTTAAATAAATATATTGTAAGAATAAATTTTATTTGCTTTTTATTCAATATTTAGTATGAGATGATAAATAAAACAAGTTTTAAATCAATTCTAATAAGCTTTTATAAGATATGAATAATGTTTTTCATGTGCTTATTAAAATTTTAATCCATGTGATTATATTCACTTTGTGATAGTTTTAAAAAATCTCTTAAAAATTTTGGTGTTCTTAATGTTAAATATTTTTCTTATCATCCGATATTGATGCAAGAGATAGAGACAAACCTGCTTTAGGACCTTTCAAGTTAATGACTAATGCCGTGATTTTGAACCATATTGCTTGTTGGCTGGCAAAGATAAGGTTGTGGGGAGAATTATATGGAGAGGAACGTAATCTTGATCCTCTAAGCATCACAAAGAGAAAGAAATAGAAGGATTTTGTGGGCAAGGAAAAGGGACCTTAGAATTTTGTTTGTGGTTTTGTTGTTGATGTTGCATCTTAGTTCTAGGCTTCTTGGTATTCATTCTTTGTGTCAACTAAAGGTGGATTCATGTTAATGGATTAGAGAACATTACGTATATTTTTATGAAATGTACTATATGTATCTCTGTGATTGTTGGATCATTTCCTTTGGTTTATTTCTTTGTTTTCTTTGTGTATTTTGGTACAAAATTATGAATTCACAAAGTGCGAAAGGCAGCTGTTTTCTTTGTTTCCTTGACATGTATCTTCTTAATAGATGCTATATTTTTGATGTTCTTTAATTTACTCATTGATAGCATCTCCCCTACCCTTACCTATAAACAAAGTATCTACCACTCCCTCAAAAAATATCTCCTCCATCCCCAAAGAAAGAAGGAAGTTCTACACTTATTTGCAAATTTGCAAATTTTTATTTTTGATATTTATTACTCACGAGATCACAATACTAATTTTTGTGATGCAGTCATATGATAAAGCTCTGAGAATAGACTCTTCATACAAGCCAGCTGCTGAATGCTTAGCAATTGTTTTAACAGATCTTGGAACCAGCTTAAAGCTTGCTGGAAACACTCAGGAGGGAATTCAGAAGTATTACGAAGCTCTTAAAATAGATCCACATTATGCTGTAATTTCATGTCTCTTCTTATTTCCACTCTTTTATGTTGCCTGCCTTTATTTCCATTACTTCTCTGTCTTTCATACGGTTTTGGGATCTGATGCATTGAGTTTGTGCATGCAGCCAGCATATTACAACCTTGGTGTTGTTTATTCTGAAATGATGCAGTATGACATGGCTCTTAATTGCTATGAGAAGGCTGCGCTAGAGCGGCCTATGTATGCTGAAGCATATTGCAACATGGGTGTCATCTTTAAGAACCGTGGTGACTTGGAATCAGCTATTACTTGTTATGAAAGGTAGTCTGATTATCAGTTGCCTGTAATATATGCTTCCAGTCATTGTGCATATGAATTTGATTGATTAGCTTTATTGATTGGTAATTTGGTGGTTGATTGCTGTGCTTTCTCAGGTGTCTGGCTGTGTCTCCAAACTTTGAGATTGCTAAGAATAATATGGCAATAGCCTTGACGGATTTAGGCACAAAGGTGGTTAATCATCTTTTTGTTAGCATCTAAACTTTATTTTTCAGTTAAACTTGAATTTGCATAAAAATTGTGGTTCTGTAATCTACTGAAGTTCAGTTTCTCTCTATATTTCATTTTTACTCAATTATGAGCTCTGTAAAATCATTTAGTAGTTGGTTGGATTCTAATTTCATATCTTGTTCAGGGGACAGAATGACTTAGCGATGTGCATGAGTTTGTTGGTATTTGTGAACAAGTAAAAAAATGTTCGTTATCAAAACCAACAAGATTTCTATCCATTATATGAATGAGGTAACTTGATTATTTTAAAAAATTTAGAATCTTAATTTTTATGCCCAAACATTAGGGGATGTTTTTCTTGGATATGAATGAGCAAATTGAGAAGAAGTGCTAGGTTTTTTTTTTCAAATTTTCTGTGGGTTGCTCCCGAGTGGAAGAGATGTGAGATTTTGGAAGTACCAGAAATGTCAATGATGCATCTTTTTGATAGGCAAATAAGGGTACTATTATAAAGAGTGCCTAACAAAAGGCACATTTTTTTAACCCAATGATGTCATACCTACAGAAGAAATGAAGAAAAGGGAAAACATTATTCATATTTCTGGACTTCCAAAATAAAATAATACTAGTTGTAAAGTTTCTTTTGTAGGTTTGCATATTGTGGTTCAATTAAGGGTACTAGCTTAATCGGGACTTAGAACTTGATAACTTTTCTTGCAGTCCCTTTTTCCATTAGCAGTTACTGGCCAAAGGGTAGATTAGAGGTTTTGATGTGGGTGTAATCAGCCTTCAGTATGTCGTTATTGTTTACCATTTGCCTTTATGTAGTCCCTCTTCCAGTTATGATGTCGATTTCGCTTTCCTGTGGGTGGGTTGAGGTCACTTCCTTTTGGGTTTAAAGGGAATGTGTTCTCAGGGAAATGCGAGTGGCCTTATCTCTCTGAACCAAAAATATCAAAGATATCAACTAGGATAGTCAACAATGTTGTTCTTTGCCATAGTTGAGATGCTAATATATATTTTTTCGAATTGTAAAAATGTGTCATAATTGCCTGTTGATCTATATTTATTCACCTCCTTTCTTCTGTGTTAAAGGCGGTGGTGGTAAAACATTACCCAATGTTAATGATTTATAGTAACTTTAAGTTAATTTATGTAAGATTTAATTTAAGGCTAGTTGTTTAATTAAACTTTTAAGTATTTAAGTTTTTCTAAACTATTAGACTGACTTATCCCGTATCCTCATAGATATTGAGTAGTGAGGTTCTGAGAAAAGAAATATAGAGAAGGAAATATAAACAAGAATTAGGTAAATGGAACCTATCAAACCAAATTAGGTAAATGGCAGTTGGGATTTAGAAAAACTTATTTGTTTTAACTTATTACTTTATTTTATTTTTATCTTTAAATTATAGTGTTAAATTAGCTTACGAACATATATGTGCCAGTAGCTTAAATTAAGTCATTAAGTAATTTAAGGTTATTTAATTGAATTATCTACCTCCCTCTAAACTGTTTGAATATTTTATCACTTCCAACGCCAGCAAGACTTCACTTTGTTCTGATTTTCTAATAAGCAAGATCGTTTTCTTTTTCTTATTTCGGATTTGGTGATACTTTCATTTAGGTTAAATTGGAAGGAGACATCAACCAAGGTGTGGCATATTACAAGAAGGCTCTATATTATAATTGGCATTACGCTGATGCTATGTACAATCTTGGTGTTGCTTATGGTGAAATGCTGAAGTTTGACATGGTAAGTGGTTGATAGAGGAAACTGGCCTCTCCTCCCCTCTTCTCCTACTTCATATGAGTATTCCCCATCGTTTGTTGCTTACTTGAGGAGGTAATTTGGGTTTTATTACTTGTTATATTTATACAGAACGAAAATTGTATTTTCGTTTGTTGTTTTTAAATCCTCATTGTGCGGAGGCATGCAACAATTTAGGTGTAATTTACAAAGACCGAGACAACCTTGATAAGGCTGTGGAATGCTATCAGGTAATTCAATGCTTGTGGAAAATTAAGTTTCTGTATGCAGAGTGCATGAAATTATTATTAATATTTGTTATTTATTCTTTGCAGTTGGCTTTAACGATCAAACCAAACTTCTCCCAATCATTGAACAATCTGGGTGTTGTCTACACTGTCCAGGTTCAGTATCTATTTGTTCTTTCAATAGATGTCTAATTGATTTTCTGATTAAGAGATTGTTGCTTGCATTCGGTTATGTTTACAGGGTAAGATGGATGCAGCAGCCAGCATGATTGAGAAAGCAATCATTGCAAATCCTACTTATGCAGAAGCATATAATAATTTAGGTCTCTATCTTTCTATTGATATGTTTTTGATGGATGTTCTATTCATTGTGTAACTTCTATTTTTAATGTACTTACACTTATGAAAAAGAACAAAGATCCCTTTTTTATGAGTAAAAACTAAGTGTATTAGAAAATGTGCTAAAGTAGCGACTTGGAAGTTACAAGAAAGTGACAATCAAACCCCAAAACTGCACAAAAAGCTAGGATGTACAACAAAAGAATGCCCTAGCTCACTTGCTTCCCACCTGATCAGTGAACCCAGGCATAGTTGAAGGCTCATCGGGGCTTTCTTAGTCCTACACAGGTACTTGTGAATTCGAAGGCAAAAGAGAAGAATAGAAGAGGGATACCTCGTTTGCTATCTGTTCTCTGATCAAAGAAGAAAAACAAAAGTAGCCTTCACCCCCTGTTTCGAGCACATCTCATCCTTAAAAGCAACTCTGTTCCTAGCCTTTTACATTATCTAAAATAAACAGAGTGGGCCTGCAAACCTTTTTACATTTCGTACCAATCAAAAAACCTTTCCAACTCAAAAGAGTGGGCGGAACTGAAACCAAGTTCCATGTAACCCCAAAGAGAGAAAAGGAGTTCCCAACACGATCTTCTCTTCACACAATGGAGGAGGAGGTGTTCCACAGTCTCCTCCTTCTCATGACAAAGGTAACATCAATTTGCAAGGGCAATATTTCTTTTCTGTGGCTGATCCAAAGTTAAAATCTCTCCCCAAATCACTTCCAAGGTGAAAAAACAAATCTCTGGCTGCACAACAGTGAAAAAATAACAAAGACCCATGTGCCTTTAGAATGATTCTGGTTCTCAATTGTATTTAATATTTTGTGTATTCTGTTTTGAACAGCTTTGGGAGCTGGAACTTAGGATTTATATACTTTAATGCTGAATTTGTACTTTTGAGGATAAGTTTATCTGTTTTTGTAGTTTAGGTGCTTTATGATGTTTTGTTGTGTTCATTTTATTTCCATAGAGAATAAAGTTGTCTTTTTGTGTCCTCAATATTTTGAAGTTTATGCTATCAATTTGTTAATTGAAGTCCTTCATGTGTAGGGGTTCTTTACAGAGATGCTGGCAATATACTCCTGGCCATTGAAGCATATGAGCAGTGCCTTAAGATAGATCCTGATTCTCGCAATGCAGGCCAGGTAAGGTTACTCTTGTAAACATTCTTAGAGTGGATGTTAAAGTTCTCAGAATTTCTCTTTTGAAATAACATAAAATAAAATGTATCATGTGTTGAAATTTTCTGTAAGATTAACAGTAACTTGTTTCCAAAGATATGTAACTTACCAAAAAAATAAAAACCTTGTTTTTGAAGATCTGTAAAAGCTCCTATGAGTGAATGGCTTGCTGTTAGGTTTTGCTATTGATCCTCTTTTGCTAAATGGTACCATACCCTTGTTCTGTTTCTCAACAAGAGCTAGTTGATTTTAATTCCTCCGTAACTTTCTTCCTCTCTGTGTTTGTCAACTTTGTTTCGTCTTAATCCTTGCTGGAACTAAGTCAAACCTGACAGCTGTATCTATTTTATTTTCCCATTTCTTCCATCATAGGTTTCTTTGACTCTTTGACTGTAATCTTAGCAGATTTTTGGTGCCTTGATCACTCATTTTCACTCCTCTTGCTGTGGTGGGGATAACTTGGGCTCTATCTGTCAATTTGACCACACCACCTCTTTCCTTGCTCAGTTTATCCATCTTCCTTCCTGGTTCTCTCTTCCATAACTGTTATGTAAGTGAAGGCCAGCTATAAGATTCTGAGAAGGATTACGAGCTGATTTGTTTAATAATCATTCATATATGGGGGGAATTAACTATTTAGATTTTGGTGGTGCCCACTTTCTTTGTAAATACCTGGATGTATAAGTGAAGGATTTCCAAAGGAATAAATGAATGAGATGGAACTTGATATGTACTCTAGGTTTTTTTGGGTGGTGGGAGAGGGAGTGTGGCTGGCTTGGCTATGAGGTGTAAAAGGAGGGAAGAGGGATTCTGGATTTAACTCCTTAATTTTTTTTTTTTGATAGATAAACTTAGCATGTATTAATCAAAAAAGGAGCTTCCCGAGATGCCCTAAAATATCTGAGGAGCACCTAACATACTAAAAATAACACCTACCTACCCCGAAGAAGAGTTAGAGAATACACAAAATTCTTATAAAAGAATACTCCTCCTTTCAATACGACACACTTGAGACTAAAATGCTTGCAAAAGAAGTCTTTAGTCTTGATAAAGGAAAAGGTACATCTTCGAAAATTATCCGGTTCCTTTCCTTCCAAATTGCCCCAAAACAGACATAAGGGGATCTCCCTCCACAACTTTCTAGCTCTTTTCTCTATGGGGAAACAACTCCAACCTGGAATTAAGTCCTTGGCCATAAGGGCAAGCCACGATTGGGACAGTATAGAAATAGGCTTTCCCATACCCCAGGCCGAGGACAACGGATCAAAAAGATGATGCAAATCTTCTTTTGCTTTTGCCCTATAAGGGCACACCGCCATTTAAACTCTCTTTTAGATTCTCCATTGTAAGTGCTCTCCTACTCTTAAACGAGAAACAAACTTTAGGAGGCACATAGTTATTCCAAAGCATCAACCAGGGCGTTGTCCTTCCTAGGTTTCCCTCCAAAGGCACTGTGTTAGCCTCACTATGTACACCTTTTTGTTCCCCTTCCAAAAAAGTTTGTCCTCTTCCTCCTGCTTAACTCTTCTATTGTTCAACAGAAAAAGAAAACTCTCAATTTCTTCCATTTATCGTTTAGAGGCTTCACAAAACCTAAATTCCAAGCCCCTCCCCCCTATAATTATCCCACACCTTAGCAACCTTAGCCCCTTTTGAGGCTATTAAGCAATACCACGCATGGAATCTCTCACATAGAGGATCCTCTTCATCTTTCCAGAAGTTGATTCTCCTCCCATCACCTAGAACAAACATGTTGTTCTACTTCTGCTACCCAATCTCCTTACTAATGTCTTTCCATAGGCCCACCCTAGAACTTCCCCTTGGGACTTTTGTGAACCAACCTCCTTCCTCTACCTGATATTTTATCCTTATAACTTCTTTCTAAATGGCCCTCTCCTCTTGAGAGAATCTCCAAACCCATTTCCCAATAGGGCTTTGTTAACGATAGGGTGGCTTCTAATACCCAGCCCACCATTCTCCTTCCCTGAACAAACCACTTTCCAGTTAATTAAATGAATTTTTCTGTCAAGATTGCCTCCTTCCATAGGGAAATCCTGAATTTTCTCAATCTACTCTTACGCCTTTGGTAACTATGAAATGAGAGAAGAAAAATAAGCCACTTTTCTCCTATTGAATTAGTGGCTGAATTACATAGTATAGAGACACCTATATATATATATATATATATATATATACAAAATAATGGAACAAAAAAGGAAACAAAATAAAATGTAAAAGGAAGGAGGATAATGTACAAAAAAAGGTATAAACCAATAATATCTAGAGAATATTCTTTGATTCTCAACAGTAACCACAATAGGGACATAACATAGATGGGTAGATTAGAAAGATTACTCCTAATGAGGGTCAGTCTTCCCTTTTTAGAAATGCGATGTCTCTTCCATAATGCTAATTTTTTTCCTGAACCTTTCCTCTACACCATCCCAAGCGAGAGGGTTGAGTTGTGCGCACGAGGATTACTATAGGTTGTTGGAAGATTCCCTACTGTACAACCTAATTCCAGAGCCAAGTCCTCAGGGTCCTCCACACTCCCTACTGGCATAACTGAGCTTTTATCCAGATTTATATTTAGACCTGTGAAAGCTTCAAACTAAACGAGGATCCAACTAAGATGGGCCGTATGTTCCCTCGAGTCCCTGCAGAAAACTAGAGTATCATCTGCGAATAGCAAGTGTGTGATTTGTACTACTTCCCCTATTTCGATTTGATATTTTATAACCAGTAAGCAAGTTTTCTACTACAGCCTTTTCAATTAGGATAGAGAAAAATTCCATTCTTAGGACAAAAAGTTAGGGGATAGGGGGTCTCCTTGCCTTAACCCTTTGGAACTCTTAAAAAATCCTTATGGGCTTCTATTGATCAAGACTGAGAATGAAGCTGTAGATATACACCACCGTATCTAATTATTGACTCCTCCCAAACCCCCATTTTCATTAAAACCACGAGAAAAATTCTAGTTTATACGATCATAGGCTTTTCTATGTCCGGTTGCATAAACACCCTTTGTATTCTTAACAATTGATCTCCTCATTTGCTAGTAGGGCATCAGGATTTGTCTTCACAGGGACAAAGCGTCGATTCTTTTTACTAGCCTACCCATCACCCTTTCAATCGTTTGCTGGACCTTTACCAGCATTTTTATAAACTCACATAAGGCGATGGAGTCTAAAGTCCTTAATATCCTCTGCCCCTCCTTTCTTCGGGATCATGACTAGGAACGAGGCATTTAGGCTCTTAACAAACTTTTCGGTTTCATAAAAATCCCTAAACATTCTTATCACATTCTCCTTTCCAAAATCCCAGCTAGACTGCCAAAATGCTACCAAAAAGCCATCCAACCCTAGAGCCTTATCCCCATTCATATCCCGCAGGGCAACAAAACCTCCTCAATTGTGAAAGGCACCTCCAAACTTAAAGCTTCCATCTCATTTAGCCTAGTGAAGCACAAACCATCAATTGGCCTCCAATTCCTGGGTTTTAAGAAAGAGCCTTAAAAGCATTTGCAATGTCTGGTAGTGGTGTCCTTATTAGACCAAACCCCATTGATCCTTACCTTTCTAATCAAACTTTGCCTCCTATGGGAGTTAGCCATTTATGAAAAAAGCCTATGTTTTGTCCCCTTCCTTAAGCGAATTTCAGGATTTTTGCCTCCAAGATATCTCCTCCAAATTAGCCCATCTTTTGAAGTCTCCAAGGGTCTCCACTTTGTCTTCCTCTCGCTGACTTAAAGAGGCCTCTGAGTTTCCATTTTATCCAAGTGGGCTATCCTCTTTTAGGTTGTTTGCTTTCTGCCCTCCACCCTGCCAAAAACCTCCTTGTTCCAATGTCTAAGCTTAGATTTGAGGGCTTTTAATTTCTCTGTCAATATGTAGGCGCGAACGGTTACCTCGGACTAGCAACCACTCGTGATTAAGTTCTTAAAGCTATGCGCTGGCCACATGTTTTCGACGAAGCGGCATTGGCCCTGCGTAGAAAGTACCCCTCCTACCAACAAGGCATTGGCCATCTTCCTTAATGTTTTCTGTGGCACATTTCTCCTGGAGAAAAATTTTCTTGAAAAAATATTTCTTCAACCTTTTATTTGGTTCTATATCCTAGTAGTCTCTGAATTTCCCTCAAGCAATTTTGTGCTGGCTGTCCACTTGCCCATATATTTTTTGTTGTTTGTTGATATGAATTTCTAATTCTTTAGCCATTGTCAAACATCAAAGCTTCTCTCTCCCTCTCTCTCTCTCTCCCTCTCTCCCACCAGAACCAAGGTTCCAGATTCAATTTGGAATGATTCAGTATTTCTTCATTCATCCCCATCCAATAAAAAAAGATGTACGCACACACAGGGACTGTTTGTAAGTATTCGCTCAAATTGGGTACTCTTGTCAGATATGTTATTTATCAAATAACAGTGTTTTCTATTTCTTACCGTGTGAAATGGGCCATAATTTTAAATTTGAATGAGGAACTTAAAAAATGTTCATTCACAATTGATGTCGGTGATTCCTTACATCTTGACATGCATTTTTGTTGAATGTTTATCTAAATGTTACTACATTTCATGGTTGTGTTGTCTCTTATTTCTATGTTTTGACAATTCGTGCAGAATCGGTTAACTGCAATGAATTACATAAAGCGGGGAAATGATGATAAACTTTTTGAGACTCACAGGTTTCAGTTCGATCTTATCTACTCGACATGCATTTAATTTTGTAATAGGAATTTTTATGATATGCTGACTATCAAGTATGATAGAGAAGTGTTACTGAGGAGAAGTGTTAGTAAATAGAAAGGTGTTCATTTTATTTCTGCTCCCATCATATAAAGAATCTTGTATCATTTTTGCACTGTTTCCTGCATTTACATAGTTTAATCCTTTCTAAGTTACTTCTGTCATTTAATTAGTTCTGCATTGTTTCTTTCTGGTTCGAGAACTATTAATTCTTGATAACAGACTGTGCTTGCTTTAGAGGCTCATCCCTGTTCATCAGATTAATATTTTTGGGAAGCTCATGATGTCAAATTGCTTCACACCTTGGAATAGGTCTAAGCCAAATCATCTCATAATATCTCATATCTCTTTTGCATTCTCTAGAAGTGCATATGAACTACTAACCAATTTATAAAAATCATGTTCTCAAATCTCAACTTCTAATTCCCTATATGTAAGGGCCATTCAAGTGAAGTTATTTGATCATAGCTAAACTTAATGCATAATTATTAAATTTCCATCAATATGGAAGTTCTTTTACTTGTTGAATGTGTGGAGGATGACTAAAAAAGAGGAGAAGCCTTTGGCAGCACACCTAAGTTTTCAGGCAATCATACGTAGAGTTCCTGAATGATTTTTTTTTTGTTGATAAGCAAGAAGATAGATTAACAAAGAGAACTTGAACTGGTGAGACCTTTAACAGTGGCAGAAATGTGGGATTAGACGGTTGGAAACAGGTATTGGAACCTTAAGTTTGTGAGACCTTTCAATGATTGGGAAGTGAAATTGGTAGCAAATCTGTTAAGTGTCCTGCAGAAAGTTAGGGTCACAACTGAGGTGGATAAAGTCTTGTGGAAAGGGGCATCTGGTGGTAGTTTTTTCAGTAAATGAGGCTTTCAAGTTGTTACAGCCAAGGCAGCCTCGTCCTTCCCTGTTAAGGGCATTTGGGTGTCCTGCGTCCCTCAAGAATCCATTCCTCCAGTCCTGATTGTTTGGGAGAAAAGGGTATGAAAGAGAATAAGATGCTGAAGAGGAGAAAGGAGAAGGGGAAAAGAGGAGATTAAGTTGATCTGCTCCTTACCTATATGATTCTTTAAAGAAAATGTTATGTTTTTCTGTTGGCTTCTTTTTTTCATTTTCCTTTTCTAGTGTGAAATATTTTCTATCGGTATTGTATAACAATCAACTAATGCTATATGCTCAGGTACTCATTTATGTTCCTGCATTTTCTTTTTATTGCTAATTCATTACTTGAATGAGACCTAAAAATTCTTAGAATTTATAGATATCTCCATCCTCAAAATCAAAACCAAATCTGCATCTCTTCCAACATAAAGCAAATAATTAGCAACCTTGTAAATGCTTTCACAAATCACAGCACCTAGTGCTTACCTCATTCAAGAATTTTTGAAACCTTAATCTTTTACTTTGAAGTGATGCTCCTTTTTTTTCTTTTTCTCCGACTGTAGTTCTCCACCTTGGAAGTGCTTTGTAATCCATGAGTTATCAAAATGTATGGTACTGGAAAAATTTAAAGCTTTATCTTTAACAAGGCTTAATTTGAGTTGAAACGTACTTTTGCAGAGATTGGGGCAGGCGATTTATGAGGTTATATCCACAGTACACATCATGGGACAATTCAAAAGATTCAGAACGACCCCTTGTTATTGGATATGTATCTCCAGATTATTTTACTCATTCTGTATCATATTTCATTGAAGCACCCCTTGTGCATCATGATTATGCAAATTACAAGGTGGTTGTTTATTCAGCAGTTGTGAAGGTATTGACTACTTAAAATAATCACACAAAACTGCTAAGTTACCCATCTCTGTTGCTTATTGTTTGTAATTTTGATGCTTGCTGTTGAGTGGGATTTCTCATATATTTACATTTGTATGTTAGTTGAAATTAAATTGTTTGCTCTTGCAATTTTGGTGAAAGAAACATATGTAAACATTCCAATGCCCTTTATGAGGGAAGTTTTGCTTGAATGTACTTGTTTTTTCTCTTACGCGAAGTCACAAAGGGGTGCTTGTTTTGCATCCTGATAATGCATTATTCTTGATTGCATTCTTGACCACAAATTGTGCTTGGTTTTCTGCCTGAGAAGTGCTATGGTGAAGTATAATCTCCAATTTTTTTTTTATTATTAACTTTCTTTAGGCCTTTTATTGGGACTAGTACTTGAAAAGCTCCCATATCTTTACCATAACCCTCTTTCAGTTAGGCCAGGCCACAGGGGTGACAACCTTTGTTTTTTTCTGAAGGATTTGATACTTCTGGGATTATGTGAATAATATATCAACACGAATATAGCAAATCATATATGTATTTTTTGATAGGTGCAAATATAGCAAATCACATTACAATTCTTTTCTTCTCTCTCTTTTTCTCTCACACCTCTTTTCGGAACATGCTAGTCATATTTCTGCTGTGTCTAAGAAGAGAAGCAAAGAAGGTTGGTTCAATTGTGATCTTAGGATCTTGTAGAATCATAAATTAGGTTTGTTTGGGAGTCTGTTAAAATGGCTACAAGCAAGGTTGTTTCGGGGAGCTTGTATGTATCAACATCCTACCTCTGGAGTAGCTTGAATTATACTCATTTTATTTCAAGGAGCCTTTTTAAGGTTAATCAAAGCTTTCAAGTTGATTGAACAGTAAGGGATTTCATCTTATTGTTATGTATGGTTTCTGGCTTTCCACTTGTATTTGAACAATATTGTCGTGTTGATTATTTGGAGGTAGTGTGTTTATTATGATTTGTTTGATATCAAAATATGATTGATTAGGCGACTATGGCTTGTGCCACCGCGACACTGAAACAGCATTTTATAGTTAGAAAAGGTCCTATCTGGTTTGGTTAGAAGTTTATGTTAATGATGGACTAAGAATCATGTTTTTTAAATCAATTTTCTAGTAGCCTTTAGTTTAGTTTAGGTACATGTGTATTCCTGTTGCATTCAGTTGTGGATGCTGTCCCCTTTCTCTATGTTCATACTGCCCCAATCTGCAAGTCACCACCACCATGCTTGCTTAGAAGTTGCTGCGGACACTGCCTGTCCTGCAACTACCAATAATGTATTTGTACCATTGCAATGAATTTCTTCTAGCCCAACAATATAGCTTTGTGGTTAAATGATAATTCACTTTTTTTTTTCCATTTTCATTACTAGAAACATTGTGCTGCCTTTTCCCAAAGATTGCTTTTGACCACAATTACACTTCTCAGTCAAAATCATTTATGCCTGTGTTCCTAATTATCATTCTTAGATGTGTAGATCTATGCCAATTAATCTATATTGCTTCTTCATATGATGTTGCAGGCAGATGCAAAAACAATTAGGTTTAGGGACAAAGTTTTAAAGGGTGGGTATGGAGAGATATGGAGTCTCGGCGAAGAAAGGTTGCAAGCATGGTCAGAAGATAAGGTTGACATCTTGGTGGAACTCACTGGTCATACCGCTAACAACAAGTTGGGATTGATGGCATGTAGCACCTGTTCAGGTATGTTGAAGGCTGCAATCTTTTATTTAATCCTGGCTACTTTGTTGAAGTTCTTGTCCATTATCTTTCTAACACCTTTTAGCTCTTACTAAGTCCTTATTCATCCAAAATAATAATAATAATAATAATAAAATTCTTTCTTTTAGTACTTTTTGCCCTAACAATTAATTGATAGTATATTTGTTTCAGTCAATTGGAAACTGTTCTCTAATTTCTAGTATTATTTTCACTACTTCATTTGTTCTTGTTTTTTTGTCCTTAAGACAGTTCTAAAGTTAATGAGGATAATTGTGGTACAAAAAACTCATGCCTGGTTTTTAGATTTCCTTGTTGGCCTTAAATCTTTGGCAACCCAGCAAGAGTTGATGATATTTTATCTTCCAATTAATGTAGTTACTTAGACTGGCAAAGTAAAACCCCAAAGGAGGTTTTGAGTTGGATTTTTATTGATAGCATGCGGTGATAAACTATATGCATGTCTTTGTAAGGGTATCGGGTATGAATGATTTGATATACTAGATCAGTTGTTCTGGAACTGTCTGCTTTTGCTTGGCCCGAGATATTATTTTTGCTTGTTTTTATTGTAGGTGACTTGGATTGGCTATCCAAACACAACTGTTTACATTGATTATAAATTACTGATTCGCACCAGACCCTCCTGATACATCGCAGAAGTAGGTTTTACATTTTCATGCACATTTAGTGTTTTCTTTCATTAAGTGTTCTCAGTGTAAAATCAATGCAGAATGAATCTTACTATAACTTTATATGGCATTTTAGGCATGTTGAGGAGTTAGTCCGATTACCAGAATGCTTCCTTTGTTATACGCCTTCCCCTGAGGCCGGGCCTGTTTCTCCAACTCCTGCGCTTAACAACGGCTTTATCACTTTTGGTAGCTTTAATAATCTAGCTAAGGTATTGTTTAGGGTGAAATAAGTTATCAGTTTTAATTATAGTCTGATTATCAGTTTTACTATAATCAAAACTATTTGCCTCATGATTAGTTGTGATCTTATGATTTTTTATGTTATATTGATTACATTTGTCGAATGCTTTTTAAAATATTGCAAGTCTGGGCAAGGATATTATGTGCTGTACCGAACTCTCGACGTGAGTGAGTCTTAAGCCTTTTTTGTTGTGATAGTGTGAGGCAGAGATTTCTTTCAACATTGGAGCAGCTGGGTTTGGAACCTCTACGTGTTGATCTTTTGCCATTAATTCTTCTCAACCATGATCATATGCAAGCGTACGCTCTGATGGACATTAGGTAAAATTTGTGTTGTGTTGCATTCCTTCCATAGAGATGTTGTACATTGAAAAGTTTGAGTTGCATTGGTATTACCTCAAGAAACAATTACAGTAGCTTCTCAAAGTGTGGTAGTACCAGCTTTGCTTTGTACTTGTCATGCATTGTCATAGTGCAGTAGCTGACATGGTTGGGAAGATGATATTTTACAGTCTTACCTTTCGGATATTGTAATGTTGATACATACTACCAGCATTGAGGACCCTTTCTGAAACTTTTATGGTGTAGATGCTATGTGGCTGATGGAATGCTGATAATCACTTGTGGCGGCTGCTTTTATCTCTCTTCTGTTTTAGCCTTTAGGGGGTTGATAGTTGAGCTTTTCCTTGTTCTTTTAGGCTCTGATATGCACTTCTTATTTATAGGATATTCCCAAGAAGACATGGAGTCTATGGGTGTTGCTAATGTTTGTGTTCTCTTTTCTGTGTAGTTTGGACACTTTTCCATATGCGGGAACCACTACGACATGTGAATCTTTGTACATGGGAGTTCCATGTGTCACTATGGCTGATTCAGTACATGCATAATGTTGTAGTCTTCTCAAGAAAGTAGGTGAGGAACCTTTTTTCCCTTATTTATAACCGTCATGCTTATAACTCAAGTTTTTCCTGGTGGGGTAAGGAATACTGTGTGCCTTAATGTGCTTTCTCACATTCATGTGGCATGCTTGATTTGTTAATTTTTCACAAAAAAGGCTCTCTGTATATGTACATTACAAAGGAAAGGGGAGCTCTTGATTGAGTCAGAGCTTAAGGACTATGGGAGACTTCTTCCTTGATTTGGCTTCTGCTTGGTTTCAGCTAGGAGTTATTTCTTAGCATTGCAGATAGATTGGGTTTAACCTTTTCCTTTACATTCGATGATTACCTTTTATTTATCTCTGGAGTTATTTATGAGAAAACATATCTACTTTATATAGAGTGTAACCTATTAGGAAACTAAGAAACTTGTCTTATAGAGTTGTAATCTATTAGGAAGGTTAGATTGGCTTTTGTATATATATATTCATAATGGATCAATGAAAAACATAAGGAATTTTTTCCTCGAATTCTACCTTCTTGTTGTTTACATGGTATCAGAGCCTAGGGCTTGAATTTGCAAGAAAAAGGCAAATTTTTTGAAGGAATTTTGGAAGAACCTAAGACAAAGGAGTGTTTTTGAAACACAGGTTGGGAGAGTGTGGACGACACCCTTCCTAGGAAGGGAGTGAGGCGACCTTTGCGACCCTAGCCACCAAGTTCAGTGGCCGGAAGAGGCACGTGTGAGTGACACGCGCCGACTGTGCAGATCAGCCTTGTTCCCCATGCGCCGCGTGCAGCCACCATCGGTGACCAAATTCCTCCACCAACATGCTCGGCCACCGACCAAGCTCCCCAGCCACCCACCTCCTTTCTACGACCGCTAAACGGTGGTTTCGGAGACTTTTATTGTCCGACAGCCCTAGTTTTCTAGGGTTTCTTCCTTTTCTTGATTTCTTCAGATTGATGACATGAAGAAGTGATTTAAGGTTTTGGGAGCCAAAATCCATTTTGGTGTGGTGTTTTTTCATGGAAAGGTGGTTCTTTTCTTTGCAAGAGCCTATTTTTCTGGTATTTTTGGATTTTCAGCGGCGTGTTTGAGTTAGATATGCTTCTATGACTAACAATAAACGCTCAGGAGGAGTTGTGTGTCATTATTACCATAATCCAGGACATGTATGCGGGGTATAGAGTTGCAAAAATAAAATCGAGAAGTTTTCGATCTGTTCATTATCGAGAAATTGCCAAGTCGCATCTTTTTCTATCCTACATTAGTCGAAGTCCAAGTAAAAACCCCGACACATGTTTTATTTCCTCTTCCTCCACATGGGTCACTGACTCTAAGGCCATCGACCACATGACAGGTAATTCTAGTTTATTTACTACGTTTCAGTCTCACCCTTCTACCTCTACTGTTACCCTTTCAGATGGGTTAACATCTTGTGCCCTTGAGTCAAGGACAATTCATCTGACTCCTTTAATCACTTTGACCTCTGTTCTGAGTTTACCATAATTCTCTTTTAATTTAATTTATACGAGTAAATTCGCTCATACGCTTAATTGTAATATCTCATTTTTTCTTGATCATTGTATGATTCCGGATCTTTCAATGAAGCGGGTTATTGGTAGAGGACGCAAGTCTAGGGTCTCTTGTCCCAACATGAGTCATAAAAAGTCTGTTGCTTGTTACAGAAGTTGTTAACCATTCAAATTACATTATTAAACAGGTCATCTTCTCTCTCACATTGAAGAAGCTATATCTTAGGTTTTTCTAGCTATCCTCATTGAGCGTAGTCGTGTCAAGCTTCATCGTGTGCATTTGAGTCCTAGAGACAATAACCGAGCTTCCACTCCTATTGAGTTGGTCCATTCTGATGTGTGGGGTCCATGTCTAGTTGTGTCCCCAACTAGGTTTCGATATTTTGTTACATTTTTCGATGATTATTTGCGAACAATTTGGTTATATTTAATGAAAAACCGTTCGGAGTTATTTTCTCACCTTCCTACCTTCTGTGTTGAAATTGACACTCGGTTTCTTGTTTTTGTTCAAAATCTGAGAAGTGATAATGTCAAAGGGTTCAAAATCTGGAACCCTTTGGTTCCTATAAAGGTGGGCTTTTTGCTTTGGAGGCATCTTGGGGAAGGGTGTTGACACTGGATCAACTTCGAAAAAGGGAAGACCGCCAACAAACGGATGCTTCCTGCGTAGGAAGGAAACCTTAAACCATCTTTTCTTGTTGCATTTACTTGTGATAGAATACTCTAGGAACATATTGGTATCGTGGTATCGGGTGGAGTCTTTCCTTTCACGGTTCAACGAGGTTCTGTGTTTGGCAAGGAACTCAAGTGGGAAAGAAACGTAGAAGAAAGTGTGGAGAGCTGACTCCTTTGCCTCTTTTGGACTGAGTGTATGAAAGAAATAGGCGAGGCTTTTTTGATAATGAGGCGTTAACTGCGTGCAGTTAAAGAGTTCTTTCATTTTGTAATTTTTGGTCTTGGTCCAACGTGTTTAGTGGGGACAGGGACTGGAGTCTATTGGATTTTCTAACATGGATGGGGTATAGATGATTTTTTGGGGTTGATGGGTTGGTGGGTTTCTAGGAACTTTGGCTCTTTCTGTTTTGTCCTTTTAATATACCCCGATGTACTTTGGGGTACGCTTTGCTAGTATTTTTTGTGATTAATACATGCTATTTTTTACCCATCAAAAAAAAAAAAAAAAAATATATATATATATATATATATATACATACTATATATATATATATATATATATATATATATATAATGAATATCTATCTAAACAATTTCAATCATTCATGTTTCAGAATGACATTCTTCATCACACATTTGTGTTAATACTCCTTCTCAAAATGGAGTTGCTGAAATAAAAAATCAACACCTTCTTGAAACCACTCGGGCTCTTTTGTTTCAAATGCACGTGCCCAAGCATTTTTGGGTCGATGCTGTTACCACAACTTGATTTTTAATTAATCGGATGTCTTCCTTTGTCTTGAATTGGGTCACTCCTTTTCAAACCCTCTTTCCCCATAAAATATTTGTTTCCCATTGAGCCTCGAGTATTTAGGTGTACTTGTTTTGTTCGAGATGTTCGTCCGCATGTGTCTAAACTCGATCCTAAGTCATTGAAGTGTATCTTCCTTGGTTCTCTTAAGTTCATAAGGGGTATAGGTGTTATTGTCCCACTTTTCAACACTATGTGTCTACTGATGTTACATTCTATGAGACTACCCCGTTTTCCCTTTCTTCTCCTGTTACTAGTCAGGGGGAGGATGATGATTTATTAGTGTACACTATTGTCTCACCGGCTCCTTCTCCAGCCCTCGTTCCTGTTAAACCTCCCATTACTCAAGTATGTTCTCGGCACCAGAACCCTCCAGCTTCTAGTTCAATACCCGGTTGTAGTTGTCGGATCGGATCGAGCGATGATATTCGATTGCTCAGTAAAGGTAGCCGTCGGTGTGCTCTTGATTTCTTCGTTTGTTTCCTATAACCGTTTATCTTCTTCCTCTTGTTCGTTTATTGCATCTCTTAATTTTATCTCTCTTCCCACAACTGCTAATAAGGCTTTATCTCTACAGTTGTATTAGTGCTATGGTAGAAAATCTGACTTTAGGTAACCAGTGGTGCTTAGAAACTTAGTATAGTTACACAGTGGGAAAGTCATTGGATCTTTGTTGGGTTTTTGCAATTAAAGGTAATCCTGATTGTTCCGTTGCTCGATTGAAAGCACGACTTGTGGCTAAGGGGTACGCTCAAACCTATGGCATGAACTATTCTTTCACTTTTTTTCATGTTGCTAAGATGACATATGTTCGGCTTTTTAATTCCCTGGCTGTCACTTATAATTAGGGTCTCCACCGACGATGTAGAATGTTTTTCATGGCGACCTTTAGGAGGGAGGTGTAATAATAAGGCAACCTCCGGGGTTTTGTTTGCTTCATGGAAGATAAGAGGGAAAGCTTATTAAGGTCTTGATCTTTGTATGGTTTGAAATAGAGTCTCGTGCGTGGTTTGGTAAATTCGGCTAAGCCGTTGAGGAATTTAGCATGCAGAAGAGTAAATATAACCACTCCGTTTTCCATTAGAACTCCAGTTCAGGTATCATTATGTTGGTAGTGTATGTGGATGATATTGTTTTATCACTGAGAGTGACTCTAAAGGTATCTCATCTCTCATCAGTGGTAGTGTATGTGGATGATATTTCATACAAAGGACTTAGGGATGCTAAGATACTTCTTAGGCATTGAAGTTATGCGAAGCAAACATGGAATCTTCTTATCTCAAAGGAAATATGTGCTTGATCTATTTTCTAAGACTGAAAGTTTGGGGTAAAGCCATGCAGTTCCCCTAAGGTTTCAGGCGTGCACCTTACTAGAGGCGGCAAAACATTTGAGGATCCTAAGAGATATAGAAGGCTAGTTGGGAAGCTGAATTACTTTATAATAACTCATCTTGATATTGCCCACTCGGTCGATTATTTGTAGAATGCGTACATGTCCGCTCCAAGTGATTTGACCATTGGGCAAGCTGTTGAATAGATTCCATATTTACTTGAAAGCGCGGGCGTATGGTATTTTATATAGTAATGCATTACCGGGCATAACATGAGGTGGAATGTTTTTACGATCTGGATTGAGAGTTTTGGATCCTAAAGGAAGATATGAGGTCCACTTTAGGGTATTGTGTGTTTGTTGGAAGGAATCTAATATCATGGAAGAGTAAGAAATAGAGTGTTGTCTCTCGATCTAGTGCAAAATCTTAATATAAAGTGCTGACACAGTCCATGTGTGAGATCATGTGGCTTCATCAACTCTTGATGGAAGTCGCGTGAGGCAGTAGTAAACAAAACTCTGTGTGACAAGTGGTGACCTTCATCATGCTTCTAAGCATGGGTCCATGAGCGAACTAAACATATTCTTTTTCAATCTTACACAAGATATGGCCAGGAGAACAATTTGGTGATATCTTCACAAAGGCCATAAGTGGGGACCGGGTTAGTTATCTATGTAACAAGTTGGGCATGGTTAATATCTATGTTTTAACTTGAGGGGGAGTGTTATAGCATATATCTACTTTACATATAGAGGTGTAACCTATTATGAAACTTGTCTTATAGAGTTGTAATCTATTAGGAAGTTTAGATTAGCTTTTATATATATATATATATATATATATATATATATATATATATATATATTCATAATGGATCAATGAAAAACATAAGGAATTATTTCCTCCAATTCTCCCTTCTCCTTCTTTACACTACTAAAGGAAAAAATTCCCTGTTTCTATCCCAATATAGGAAGGACCCCAGCTTCTATTTATCCATTGCCCTTTTATGTATTTTACTCTTTTACTGAAATTTCTATTAATATATGGCTACTGGGTGATTGCAAGACAGGATTGGGAGATCTGGTTGCAAAAACTGAAGATGAGTATGTCCAATTAGCGCTGCAGTTGGCCTCTGACATTACAGCTCTCTCAAATTTGAGAATGAGTCTCCGGGATTTAATGTCAGTCCTGTCTGCGATGGATCGACTTCGCCCTTGCTTTGGAGTCAACATACCGGGCATGGCACAGGTGCAACAAGGGTGATGTGCCATCCTTGAAGGCGTATGGAGATGCAGCTGCAGGACTCTGAAGAACTGCTACTAAATTGTCTGAGCCAACGGGGATGCAAACTCAGAGATGAGATTCTTCTGGATCTATCAAGACAATAGATCTAAATCATCAATGGTGAAGCTCTCATTCTAATGATGAAGAAAAACGGGGTTAGTTGAACTTCAATATAAGATAGTCAATTTAGTAGGTGCATCCTGAGGCATTTGAAGAAAATGGGGGTCGGCTGGGACCATTTCACAGAAATGTCTATTTGCCTTGTCTGGGATTAAGCCCCAATGTGGCTTGTATTTATTATATATGCCTATGGTGCCAAAGCTGTGGTTTACCTTGAGTGGGATGGATCTCAACATTTTTTTGGGAAAAGAATGCGGACAGGAGTCAGTATTTCTAGTCGGTAGTTATCTTTGTAAGGTGCAAGAATACCAAATTGGAAGACAAGTGATGTTCTACGGGCTGTTATGACTAGGGCAAGTTCATGGCATTTTTTTATCCCCGAATTATAGAAATTGTTAGAAGTTGGTGTGGCTTGTAAATCATAAAAGGGCAAAAAAAAAAAAAAAAAAAAAAAAGAGATGTTTTATGTTCTCAGAATGGAGTCTTTGGTTTTAAAGTGGCAAGTGGCATTGCGGGTGGTATGATTCTCTCTAAATCCGTCCTCGTGTGTTTTGTGGTGAAATATCGAATGTAGAGCAGCCAATTTATGAGAATGGTGTGAATTTTGGATTGAATAACTGCATTAATTGGAATTGTTTGATGTTTTATTTTGCCCAAGGAACAACAGAGTAGCACAGAATGCTCGATTGCTAAAGATGATCTTCGATGCAGAGGTGCAGAACGAAAATCTGTTAATTGGGTATTGATTGATATTTGTAATAGTCTAATGCTCAAGAATAGCTTAGTTAGTGTAAGGCCTAAGGCCTTAAGAGTTTACTCAGTCACCCGTTCAAGTTTCTCAGGCTACTGTCAGCGCATAAGTCCACCAAAAAAAAAAAAAAAATTCCATCAGGCATTTTTGTGTAAATCTTAAATGTTATCAACTTATTTCTGATCTTATAAAAATTTAAGTATGGATTTTTAATTCTTTATTCTTATATAGTTATTTTAGAGTTTTTCTTCAGCGAAAATAACAAGAATGATTAGAAGATATATTCTCAATCCTGATTAACAATAAAGCAAAAGTTTGTCAATGAGTGTAATCCCATTCTAAAATTCTTTTAGCCTTAGGATTTCAGTAAGCTATACTATTACATAAACGTTGAGAATCAGTAAAAAAATCACCACAGCTTTCTCCGATCATCTGATTTCCCCCACGCACCGGGCTCAGTGCAAATCTTTGGCCACCGTGCGCAATATCTTCACATCATGGATGGGCCTGGAAATTTACAGGGGCAGGCATGTGCTGTTCTTCACCAATCTGGCGAAAAAACATGACTCTTAACTAAAGGCTTAAAACCAGTATTATTCCCCCATGGACTACCATCAAAGCTGATGATGTATGTATAAACATAAATATATCAACGTAAAACTTACGATCGGTATTATCTGTTTGAACTGCGAGTCTCTTGACAATTTCCATTCCCCTAGATACCCTTCCAATATTGTGTGCTTCCCTGGATGATACATATAAAATAAAAAACAATTGAACAAATATCACTTCGTCATGATATAGAAAAATATTGACAGATTAGGATTCAATTAAGAATGAGATAATCCACATATTATAGGTTCATTAAGATTGGATGTAAGGACAGCGGGTGGCAAATAAAGGTGCAGTAAACATATTGAATACCTGAGTGGCAACTGGTTTTAGTTGGTCTATCTGGGAGGGAAACCGTTTCATGCCTTTCAATGAGACAAACAGACTTTGCGAGGCGGAAGACAGGCAAACATGAAAACTAAGGGCTGCTCAATGCACCTATTCAGCAGACCAGAGCACCTCTAGTACAGTTCATCATCTTTATTCTTTTTACGTTTCAACTCCGTTGTACCAATACAATCATGTTTCCTGATTTTATCATGTTAAAGGATTAGTTTCCTAATCCATTTAGGAATCTTTTCCTTCTTTCCTTTTCTCTATAGTCTCCTAATTAGACTCTATTTGTTTCTTTTTTGCTCTATATTTAAAATAACTATGTGTACCTTCTTGTTTTATCAATAGAAAATAAAATTATTTTTCACCTTTCACAATGCATTATCGAAACAATGAAGATTAAGGTTAGAGCTTGAATCCGTTCAATTAGTTCTGCAAACGCATCTAGTGGTTGTTTGATGTCTAGGGCCAACATCATGAATTCCATCACAAAACATCCAGGGCTCCGGACGGCGCCAAATACTACCAAGGCGGAAAGAATTTTGAAGCAACCTCAGCTCCAAACAAGGCGACTTCTCATTAGGATCAAGCCGAAGGCTACTCTTCCACTCAATTGATCTCTCAGCAGCAGCAACACTGCAACGTGTCTCCGCCATTTTTGTCGGCGTGGCACTTTACGATGACGGGATTTCACTGAAGGTGCGATCTACCTTACGACACCTTAGGCTCCTAGAGATTATTTTGTTTATCTGAGCTCCTACGTTATTACTGTGATTCACATGACTTTCCTACTGATTTTCATCTCATGGCTTGAAGATATCTCCTCATGAAAAATGTCAGGAATTTTAATTCCTTTCTATTGGAACTCCTATACCTTGGATAAACTCACGGGAGTAAAAATTATAATCTTGGGCGGACACAGTGAACTATGGTTTGTGTTAATGGTTGTAGGGATTATCTTATTTCAAGGACACAGAGCATCCCAGAAGATTAAAGCCTCGGTGGGACTGAAAAATTGATGCTATATAAGCCTGCAATATTCTTTGGCAAATCTTGGTCTCAGACTCTATATATCTTGAAACCTAAACTTACTGTCACTTTGGAATCGAATTGAAAACTGTACTAATGTGACAATTCAATCTATTCTCTCTAGGGTAATTCGTCCATTACTAATTGACAGCCAAACATGGATATATCTTCTTATGGTGGACGGATGTTTCCTATGGGGATGAACTTGCATCTATCTTGGCGAAATTTCCTAATCTAAACTTCACGGTCAAAAATGAATTGACCTTTGATCATTCTTCCCTGTAACTTACATAATTACCCGGATTTTGAGAACATCAAGAACATATACTCGGGCGGCTATTCCAGAGCTTGGTAGGAGCTGCTCCGTTGCCATGCATACCTCAATTCACCATAAATCCGTACGTGAGATAACACCACGCTCTTCTACAATGGCCTCTCGGTCTGATCTGGTGGCAGCGGTGGCTCGCCAGGATGGAGACGTCTACCACATATTATGGCGAGACTGGCCACCGGTGATCAATCTTGCATCGAGTTCTTACACTGGCCCGAGACTCACATCAAACCAACTCTGTGCATTTGATCTTCATGATCATCACCGGTCGAGTTCCATCAGGAAGACTCTCAATACTTCAAAGGGAGACTAATTGCAAGCGAATATAGGAACGCGATATATGGCTGAAACGAGCTCCTCACAAAGTACCATGATTGCCGGACCAATGTGTCTCTACCGCGCCTTTACATTCATTTGCACCTTGGATCCTTGATTCTAGAGCCTGCGATCATATCTACTTGCTAAACAGAACCATTTTTCTTCTCTACACCTTTTCGTCTCACTTTTCCCCATAACTGTGTGGTTCTCAAACCGCGCCGAGGCATTAGCTCATTATCCCTCTCTTTATATACTTCTACTCACCTTTTTATCTGTTCTCGATTTTCCTTTAATCTTGTTTTTCATTAGTAAAGTTGACTCGTGAGCTTCATTGTTTGTATATGCTTACAACTCTGCAGCACCAGCAGGAAAATAGTTGGCATAGGACACATGAGTCCACAAGGCCTCTTGTACCAGCCTCTTGTTCCTCTTTGCCCACTTCCCGGAGCTCTTTATATCCACGATCGAAGTGGATCATCGCAGCTCTAGTTTGGAGTTGGTTTCCTCATTTTCTGGTTATACTAGCTAAGTGTGAGGTATTATCGCTTGGGAAACATACTAGTGTCTGGATTCCCATTTGGCTTGAATCCTTGGGCAAATCTCTCGCACCGAGCATGCTGATGATGTTGGGGTCCTTCTAAGGTCTTGCATCTAACTTTGGGTTGATTTTTGTTGGGGTTTTTATAGACAATAATTCTCGATGTGCTTTGATTTATGTTTAATGAAAACTCAAGTGAGCTATTCTCTATCTTTTGAGGCTGTTCAATTTTGACTCCATTTGATACTTCTATTGTATTTAGTGACGTTAGAGAATAATTCATACACGAATGTCTCAGCTCTCAGGATTCTGTGGCGCCAATGATCTACTTATTGTCATTCGGAAGGTGCTCCTCTTCTGTAACCTAAATCTTACATTTTATAATTTTCCACAAGGTTTTTGTTAGTTTCTCTTTCCCATCACTCTTTGTTTTATTTGCCCTTCTCTACTAAAAGTACTAGGTGAGCTCCTCTTATACGATGGGTGAGACAAAGCGATGACTAAGGAAATGGACGCTCTTTACTCCAGGCGGCACATGAGAGCTTGTCACTCTTCCTGGCAGAACTCTCTCTTGTTAGTTTGTCGTTAGATTTATCTACGATTGAAGGTGGGACTGTGGCTGATGGGTGTTGAAGGCGTTAGTTGTGAGTCGCTCGACAATATGGCTTTATTATAATAGATTTTCTCCAGTGGCTAGATTTCCTTTGTTTGGCAGCCTCCCAGTGGGCATATAATAACCATACTCCATACTAGTTTGGATATCAGGAAATGTGTTATAGTATATAGTAATCTCAGCGAGGAGGTATATGTGGATGTGCCTAGTTTTTGTTCTGGAGATCTATTTGGTATCTGAAGCTATGTCTTTCCTTATATTGTCTTAAACAGTATATAAGCTTAGTTTGTGAAGAACAGTTTATTCTAGTGGACCTGAGGTTTACTGATTGGAGCACGTACTTCTTCATTTTATCATCATACCTCTACGTTTGTCATTGGATGGCATTTCGTCATAACAAACAATGACCAAAGATGGTGTTGAAACTCAAACAACAGCATAACTGGCAGCTGGGCGATAGACTTGGGAGGCTTCAAGTGCTTTCTGACAATGGGGACATTTGTCGATAAGGTGTGATTGTTTCTGCCAGGTATAGCGAGCCTGTTGGCGGTTTCATGAGTATATTGGTGCCAGGCTTTGTGAGTGTGATCTTCTGTGGATCAGAGATGTGAGCTTGTACCCAGGAATGGGGAAAGCCTCTATGAGACGAGAATATATCGATGACATGGGAGGAGTCATTTATCAGTCACCACCATAATCACATTTAAGAATTTTTCCTTCTTTCCTTTTCTCTTAGTCTATATTGAGAATCAGGCAAATATTTTCTAGATATTCTTTAGGTTTCTCCTATTTTTTGTACTATTTATCTTATCTTTATAACTTTGTTTTTCATTTCGTTTTATTCCATTTTTTTTGCATATATATATAGGTGTCTATATACTATGTAATCCATCCATTCAATAAAAAAGTATTGCTTTTCTTCTCTCTTTTCTCATGTGGTATTAGGATTCTTGGGTTTTCAAACTCAAGGCAGACTCATCGGCGGTGTTTGTGACCACCTACTTTGCCATCTTTGGCATCCCTCTGCTTGTGAGGAGTCAAGGTCTACCTCAGAATGTCAGGAAAAAATTTTAAATGACATACACCCAGATTCCTTGGGCCCGATCCATGTGTGAACATCTCAATGAGAGGTTATCTGCAGTTCTATTAACGTCAAACCTGCTGCAGTGACATCTCATCTTGGTGATGGGCTCATAGGCAATGAGCCTCTACAACTTGTCATTGTGACTCTCTCTGTCCACCTTGCTTCCTCATGCTGGTTTTAAAAATACCATTTTCCCATTTTCCTCTCAATGTGGTTTAGGGCTTTTCTATCACCTTCACCTAAATCTTCTCCCTTTTGTGTTTTCCAACACTGTACTACACATTTAGACCCTTAGGAGTTGTTTATTACTTTTGGAAGTACTGGTTTGTTAATTTGGTCAATTTTCTGCTGATTTCTCGTCTCTATGGCTGCCAAAGGGACTAGCAGTATAAGGAATACCTCACTTTCCTTTCGGGTAGCCGTCGTATCCATTCGTCTATTGCCCTGAATCGGTAATGCCTTTAATTGCCTTTCACATTCATCCCCCCGGACCACTGAATTCTTAAAGTGCGAAGCCTCGACCATATCAATGGTAATAAGGATATTTTTCTTCCCTTATATTACATCACATTTACCCGCTGATTGCTTTTTTGCTAATGGATCTCAAACCATGGCTAAAGGAATCGGATCGGCTTGTCCTCTTCCTTCCATACCCCTTATTTTGTCCTTTATGTTTATGATTCTCCTTTAATCCGATTTCATCGCAAGTCGACTGACCCAATTGTTTCGGCCATCTTTCTCGACACTCCGTCATCAGGAGTGACCTAGCATGTACGGCGACTTTATAGGAATAGACGTGAGTTTCAAGGCCCTTCATCTTAGCTCACCTTCATCTCCACTCCGTCAGACTCCAATGGATATTCCCTCTCTATTCATAGTCGCCTTCGTCATCCGAATATTTCCAAGTTTCGTAATGGTTCCTCGTTTCTTCTAGCTCATTCTCACCGAGTGTGAGTCATGTCGGCTTAGGAAACATACTACAGTCCCATTCCCTAAGCGCCTGCATCACAAGCAAAGTTTCCTTCGAGTTTGTCCACACCGATGGTCAGTCCTAGTCTACCTCGGGGGTTCCTAAGACTTGTTACTTATAGATAATTATTCTTGTCAGATTTGGTTATTTTTAATGAAACTCGAAATGTAGTTATTCTTTATTTTCCAAGTTTCATATTGAAGTTCAAACTCAATTTACTGTCTTCCAATCTATATCTTATAAAGTGATAATGTCAAGGAATAACTTTCTCTCGAACCATTCTCCTCTTGTGTCCTCACGGATTCACATCAATCCTCTCACTCCTCGTACTGTTACCGGAATATAGTTGAACTGCCATTCGTTGAAACATCTCGTATTCTCCTACTCCATCATAAGGTTCCTTAACATTTTTTGGGGGATGCTACCGTAGCCGTTTGTTATTTGATCAATCATATGTCGTCATCCGTCTTACATGATAAAATCTCTCGTTCCATTCTTTTTCCAAACCAACATCTCTTCTGCCTTCCCCCTCATGTCTTTGGTTGTGTTTGTTTTGTCCATATTCTTACTGACAAGATCTGCCAAATAAAGCCACGGCGTCTTCCTTAGCTATTCCCGCTTCAACGATATTATCCTCACATCAATACACATCGATACTGCCTCTCATTAATGTAAATACTTTTGAAAACTCTCTCTATGTCTCATCAACCACCCTCCAAGTTCTAATATCATATTTCTACCCTCTTTAACTCGGGTCCCTGATACCCTACTCACTCCTACTTACTCCACTAATCATCAGAGGATTATACTCTGCTCTTTCGTGTACTAACACCAAGCCTCTGGTTGACTCATCTCCTATGACACCGTCCTCCACGACGCCGGTCTTGCTATCTCCCGCTGATCTTCCCATTGTCATTCGAAAAAGTACTTGTTCCTCTCGTAACCCACATCCTATTTATAATTTTCTGACTTATCATCGTTTATCTTCCCCATACTCTCTGCCTTCGCTTTCCACCTTGACTCGTCCCATCCGAATTGGAAACAGTGCCATGGTCAGAGGAAATGGCTACTCTACATTCTAAAGGGTACTCGAACCCGGTTACTTTACCTGCAGCAAAACACCCATCGGATGTCGTTAGGTGTATAATGGAGACTTAGCCTCGTTAAGGATTAGTTTCCTAATCCATTTAGGGAATCCTTTCTTTCTTTCCTTTTTCTCTTTAAGATTCTAATTAGACTCTAATTTTGTCATCTTTGCTCTAACACTTATGTGATAAATACATGCTCCTCACTTCATAGGTCGAAAATCAAAGAGTTTATTTTTCCTCTCACATGGTATTAAAGCCACTCTTCGGCGATATCCCTCTTCTGTCATGGACCTTCTAATCCGGACCTTCTCCAAATGCATCTCTCCACTGACCTCTCTCCCACCCGAATCTTCCCAGCTGGCACCCTTCTCCGACTGACCTTCCGTAATCTTCCTAACGGACTTCAAATGTATCTTCCTCCGACACACCTTCTCCGATGTGTAATCTTCGCGATGGACCTTCTCCAACGGACCTTTTCCAACGGAACTTCTCCGACGGACCTTCTACAACAAACTTTCTCGACGGCCCTTCTCCCGTGGGCCTTCTCCGACGAACTTTCTCCGATGGACCTTCTCCATCGAACCTTTTTCCAACAGACTTTTTCAGCTCTACTTTTTCCGAAGAATCTACTTGCAGCCCTTCACCACATCAATTCACTATGTAGTCAATCCATGACACATCTTATGGCCAAGTCTCACTCCTACAACCAACTCGCCGTAGTCAATTCGCGACTTTTCCAAACAACCCAAGATCTACTCCATCTGATTACACATGTCTAATGTGCTTGTCAGATTAGGATTAAGTGCATATGTAACCCATTCACTCATGCTCACCGAGGGAGAGTGTTAAGAATTAGTTTCCTAATCCATTTAGGAATCCTTTCTTTCTTTTTTTTTTCTCTTTAGTCTCCTAATTAGACTCTAATTTCTTTGCTCTAACACTTAGTATAAATATGTATGTTCCCTCACTTTGTTAATTAACGAAAATCAAAGAGTTATTTTTCTCTTCACAGCCCCGATGGTCAGGTGGATCGTCTTAAGGCTTGGTTAGTTGCAAAGGGGTACACTCAAGTCTATGGTTCCGACTACTATGATACATTTTCCCCTGTCGCCAAGATTGCCTCTATTCGTCTTCTCCTATCTATAATCATGGCGCACCCGCTCTCAGACGCTTGGACATCAAAAATGTCTTCAGCATGGCAACCTAGGAGGAGGTCATAATGGAAAGAACCACCTGCTCGGCTGCCTCGAGGGAGCTCCAGGATTGGTACGGCGCTACACCGCACATTATGCGCCCAAAGCAACCCCCGAGCTCGGCTCGCCGATGAAGTCCGTGGTTCAAGAGTTCGTATGACTCTGAAGACAAAAGACATTACTCGATTTTCTATCATCATACGAACAGGCGTTGCATTTATTTGATTATTTATGTGGATGACATTGTTAATACTGCAATGATTGTGATGGTATTCAAAGGCTGAAACAACATCTCTTCATCCACTAGACTAAGGACTTGAGGAAACTCAAGTATTTTCTGGGGCTTCAAGTAGCTCAATCTAAATCTGATGTGGTTATGAATCAGAGAAAGTATGCCTAGGAAATATTATAAGAGACAGGTATGCTAGATTGTAAACCTATATATACTCCTATGGATTTGAATGTCAAGTCGTACTGCACTGTGGAGACGATTTATCAGGAAAACTAAATTATCTCACCATCACCCCACCAAACATTTCCTTTTCGATGAGTGTTGTTAACCAGTTCTCGCAATCACCATGTGATAGCCACTAGGATGTTGTGATTCGTATCCTCCGTTATATTAAAGGAACACTAGGTCAAGGGGTGTTATATGAAAACAGAGGTCACACCTAGATCGTCTGATATTGGACAAGTTCACCTACAGATAGACGCTCCACCTCTGGGTATTGTGTATTTATCGCGGAAACCTAAAGATTCAAGAAAAGAATGTAGATGTCGTGAAAGGACTGGGCGTCGAAGGTATCATCGAGCTATGGCTTCACATGTGAGCTCATGACTAAGACATCTTCTTCGTGGATCTAAGATTCGGGAATGATGAAAAATGAAGCTAAAATGATAATCGTTGCTCACATCGCATCCAACCCGATTCAATATGAGGACCAAGCATAATGAAGTGGATTGTCACTTCATCGAGAGAAGACGTGATCGTGACGTGATGATTGATTATCGACACTGAAATGACCAACTGAAGAAACGCGTTTCACCAAATCTCAAAGGTCCTAGAATTAAGTACATTTGTAACAAGCTTTGTACATTTGACCTATATGCCTCCGGGCTCGAGTGTGAAAGATCAGAATCAAAGAATATTCCCTAGATATTCTTTGGTTTATCTCCTACCTTTTCAGACATTATCCTCCTTACTTCACTTTATTTTGTTTCTTTCTGCTTTCTATTATTTTTCAGATATATAGGTGTCTCTATACCATAATTCATCCATGCAATATAGAAAATTATTCTTTTCTTTCTTTTTTAGTCTCCTAATTTACACTTTAACTTTGTTTCCTTTTTGTTCTAACACTTGAGTATAAATATGTATGTTCCTCCTTGCTTATCAATGAAAATCAAGAGTTATTTTTTTCACATTCCTTTTTTCCTTCTCTCTTGTTATCCAGTAGTTTTTCATTATAGATCTTTTAAAATTGTTATTTTTCTTCATGCAATGAAGAGAAATTGTGGAAAGCATATGCACACACCCCAGCCTATTCCTTAGGAAAGGACAGCTTTACACGTATACCCTACACCTAAAGAAAATCCCACACATCACTGTGGAAGAACTTCAGATTTTAATTTGTCAACTAGCATGCTCCTCAGTCAGGAACCCAACACCAATTAGAATCACTTCAAGCTAATCCTGGATGGAAATGTTTCCTTAAATTCCTCATGGTGTACCTATTCATGAACTGCTGCTGCCAAATTTAAAAACCAAAGCTCTCATCTGGTTCTCGATATTTCTAGCAGCCAATTTACCAAAAATTACAAACGATGGTAGGGGGAACGACCAGGAATGAAGATAACAATAACATTAAAAAAAGTTTCAAGAAATGGACTAAATGCTGCCAGTGACAATGGATAAGAAACGCAAAGGTACAATGGACATAAGACAAGAAGATATCTTGAATATTCTGATGATTATTCTAATGACAGAAGAAAATTTCCAGAATTGGATATCGATAGTACACTAACTGTTATAAATAAAAAGAAGAAACATCAGATAGTAATGTTTTAAAAAAGTATAGTAAGGATATAAGCCAAGATATAAATAGTACAACAATTATAGATATAAATGAAGACTAAATGTTGATATCAATGAAAATTTAAAATATATACATTAAGGCATAGGACCAGGATATCAATAGTATAATAAAATGTTGATAAGTAAAATGAAGAATACAGAACAGGAGACCAATAGTACACTAAATGTTGGATATCAAAGAAGAACAAATGTTGCATATAAATGAGGAGAAGAAGAAAAAGAAGAAGTATCAAGGTGAAATTGCTGACAAATATTTATGCTGATTATAATCAGGCAATTTCATGCTCACAGCCCATCACCACTTATGCTGAATTTACTTTACTAGGTATTGGCACTTATGCATATTATAATTGACACGAAATATGGGATGGAAAGTGATAATTTTCAGCTTTAGATTGACTATACACCCTGTTTATATAGGGGATTACAAGAGAAGGAAAAAGGAAACAAGAGACATAAAAAGGAAACTAACTTATTCCTAAAAACAGAAAAAGAAAATTAATTGAATCCTTCAATTTAAGGGATTCTGAAATAATTCTCTTATTCTATTTACAGATCAACATTCTATTTACAGCTCAACACTCCCCCTCAAGCTGAGGAATAGATGTCTTCCATTCCAAGCTTGAATACAAGATCGTGAAACAATGAACTGTTCAACCCTTTGTTAGAATATCAACTAATTGATGTTCTAAATGGGAACATAGAACATGCACACTACTCCTTCCTCCCAATTTTTCTTTGATGAAATGTCTATCAACTCAATATGTTTTGTCCTATCAAAATGATGTATTAAGTGAGCACATTACAACCAACTTGTTGTCACAATAGAGCTTCATAAAGGTCATCCTAATTTGATTCTCAAATCATCTAGGACAATCTTCAACCAAAGTAGTTCACAACCCGTAAGCAATGGCCCTAAACACTCTAGTGCACGATTAACTGCTGCCACATTACACTTTTTACTTCTCCATGTTGCAGTTACCTCGAAAAGTACAATACCTTGTAGTTGATCTTCAATCCACTATGGAACCTACATAATCAGCGTCGATGTAAGCTTCTAGAAAAAGAGTATCGTTCTTCTTGAACAAAATTCCTTTCCCGGGGTTGCCTTTCAAGTAATGCAGCACCACATGGCGACCCGAAGATGAGGTTCTCTTGGATCATGCCGCGAATTGATGATCCGCGGCTCAGTGGTGATATCACGGCGAGTGTGAGTAAAATTATATGAGCCTACCAACCAATCTCTTGTACATTCTTTATCCATCATTGGTTCTTCTTTAGGCTCTCGACTTGGTTTGGATCCATTAGGGTAGAGGCGGTTTTACACCCAATCTTTGTTTTTACTTGATAAATCGTTCACATACTTTTGTTAAGAGATGAAGATCCTTGTATGTAGAATATGTCCTCGATACCAAGGAAGTACTTGAGTTTCCCTAGTTCCTTTATCTGAGCTCTTTTGCGATCCTGCTGCTTCATCATGCTTCTCTCATCATTTCCAATCACTGTGATATCGTCAACATAGACTGAAGAGTAGTTACTCCCACCTGTGAGCGCTTAATGAAGAGGAAATTGTAGTCACCTTGGCTGTTTGTACCCAAACTCTTTCGCGGCTTTTAAATCTCCCAAAACCAAGCCACAGGGAGATTGTTTTAGCCCATAAAGGGCCTTTTTCAGCTTGCACACCTTGTTACCTGTGTTCCCCTCAAATCCCGAGTGGGATGTTCATGTAAATCTCTTCATCTAATCCACCATGAAATGTATTTTTAACATATCTTGTAGGAGTTTCAATTGTAGTGGGCGACTAATGTGACAAATTCTTACGATTATTCATTTTTGCAACTGGAGCAAAAGTCTCTTGATAATCAACTCCATAAGTTTGAGTGTACCCTTTAGCTACCAATCTTGCTTTATGTCTCTCAAGAGATCCATCAGCCTTATATTTCAGTGTGAAAATTCACTTCCAATCAACAATGTTTTTCCCTTTCGATCTTTCAACGATCTCCCTTGTTTTATTCTTTTCTAATGCACTCATCTCCTCTCTCATAGCATCCTTCCACTCCCTTCTTGTCAATGCCATAGAAACAATGTTAGGGATGATAGTGGAGTTTAGACTCACAATGAAATTCTTATTGTCCACGACGAGGGTGGATGTTTAAGGTGTCACGACCGCCGGTCTTGGAAGTGTCTGGCGGGGCCGGCGTGTGGACGATTATGCCTTGGTAGCGCGCCCGGCCGCGGCGCGGCGGGCGCCCGGTGGCGGCAGGAGGAGTTATCGCGACGAGCCTCACCATGTTTAATGGCGATAGAAACTGCATCTGACGGGCTTCTCCGAGGCTCTGTGGCGACATAGTTTTCCTTCAATAGATGACGAGCACACTGCGGCCGTGTCCGCGGCAGATTTTCCTTTGTCGCGACAGGGCGTGGGGCTGGTTGGGCGTTGTCGCGACCGAGTGCTAGGAAGATCTAGGTCTCGATTGTCTGTTAAGTCGATGGAAGTTTCACCAAGTTGTGTATGTAAAGATGGGTTTGATCTTACCGTGATTTCATTCCCAGGGTCTAAGTCGGATTCTTGGACCTGCTTCGGTTCTGGAATGGCCTTTTCCCTTGAGTACACCTTAGGAAACTATGGAAAATTGCGAGTGACACTGGCTAGAATAGGGGATGACATGGGGTTAATGGTAGAATTGGGTGACTCGGGTTCTTCATCACCATGGGTTGAGACATGAGGAAGGTCAAGAGGTTCAAAGGACTCATAAGGACTATCTTCCATCATTGAAATCTCCCCCTGAAGAGAGGACTTGGGGAAAAAATGTTTGTTTTCGATGAAGGTGACATCTGCAGAGATATAAATTTTATGGATTTGAGGGTTGTAACATTGTAACAGCACGAGTGGATTAGTAACCAAAGAAGGAAGACACATTTTTATGGCTCGAGGGTCCTAGATTGTCTCTATGTTAGTTGTGGACATGAACAAATGCAATGCACCCAAATACCCACAGGTTAGCCCATTTGAGGAGGTCATCCTAAATACCCTTGATTGCAGAAGTAGTTTTCACACTAAAATATAAGGTTGATGGATCTCTTGAGAGACATAAAAGCAAGGCAAGCCAAGGGTGCACTCAGACTTACTGGGTTGATCATCAGAGACTTTTGCTCCGGTTACCAAAATCCAATGCTTGTAAGAATCCTGATGTCATTTGGCTGCCCACTACAATTGGTAACTCTACAGTATGATGTGAATGCATTTCTTCCGCAGGTGATTTAGATGAAGAGATTTGAGGAGAACCGCAGGGTAACAAGGTGTGCAAGGAATTTGAAAAGGCCCTTTATGAAATTTAAGCGATCTCCTAGAGGGCTTGGTTTGGGAGATTTGCAAAGTCGTAAAAGGGTTTGAGATGCAGGCAAAGCGAGGTGACCACACTCTCTTCATTAAGCACTCTGCTGCAAAGGGAGTAACTGCTCTTCTAGTCTATGTTGACGATATCATAATGACTGAAAATGATGAGAGAGAAGCATGATGTGAAGCAGAGATTAGCAAAAGAGTTTGAGATAAAGGAGCAGAAATAAGTACTTCCTCGTATTGAGGTGGCATATTCTACACAAGGGATCTTCATCTCTCAACAAAAGTATGTGATTAATTTATTAGCAAAAACAGGAAAGATTGGGTGTAAACCAATCTCTACCCCAATGGATCCAAACCACAAGTTAGGAGAGGCTAAAGAAGAACCAACGGTGGATAAAATAATGTACCAGAGGTTGGTTGGTAGGCTCATATACCTTCTTCGCACTTCGGCAGGGCATCGCACATTTGGTGGACGTGATCGATCCAATTCATACATGATCGAAGAACCTCATATTCAAGTTGCTTATAGGGTGTTGCATTACTTGAGGCAACCACAGGAAAATTTTGTTCAAGAAGAGCGATACTCTTTTCTAGAAGCATACTGTGACTATCTGGGTTCCATAATGGATCAAAGATCAACTACAGGGTATTGTACTTTTCTTGGAGGTAATCTGGTAACATGGAGAAGTAAAAAGTAGAATGTGGTAGCAAGGTCGTCTGCAGAATCAGAGTTTAGGACCATTGCTCAGGGGTTGTGTGAACTACTTTAGTTGAAGATTATTCTAGATGATTTGAGAATCAAGTGGGATGACCCTGTGAAGCTCTATTGTGACAACAAGTCGACTATCAATATTGCTCATAACCACATCTGACACGATGAGACAAAACATATTGACGTTGATAGACATTTCATCAAAGAAAAATTGAAGGAAGGAGTAGTATGTATGTCCTATGTTCCATCAAAACATCAATTAGCTGATATTCTAACATAAGGGTTGAACAGTTCAATGTTTCACGATCTTGTATTCAAGTTAGGAATGGAAGACATCTATTCCTCAGCTTGAGGGGGAGTGTTGAGCAGTAAATGGAATGATGACTTTGTAAATAGAATAGGAGAATTATTTTAGAATCCCTTAAATTGAGGGATTCGGTTAGTTTCATTTTTCTGTTATTAGGAATAAGTTAGTTTCCTTTTTATGTCTCTTGTTTCCTTTTCCTTCTCTTGTAATCCCCTATATAAACAGGTGTATAGTCAATCTAAAATAAAGAAAATTATCACTTTTCATCCCATATTTCGTGTCAGATAGATTAAACGAACTGGAATGGAAATTAAGTAGGATCACATTGTTACCATCCAGTGATTGTGTCGGGGCCAGGGTAATAAAGAATTGGCTTCCGTTTGTATTAGGCCCAGCATTTGCCATGGATAAAATACCAGCTCCGGTGTGCTTGAGCTCTCGTTGTATCTCATCCTCAAACTTTGAGCTGAAACATGTTAAGAAACAGGTCACAATATAAGCATAAAGGTTTAAACATAGAAGCCAATTCATGCAAGGGGAGATTTTCTGATATTTAAACAAGCAAGACCATATGAACTGAATGACATATGGGTTTACAATATTATCGTTGATTCATTAGGTCATTATGCATACCTTTCAGTTGATCCCATCAGAAAACAATAGATAAAAATGAGAAATCTGACACTGGTTAATCAGAATGACATATAACAAACCTTACAGAATAGTTTTTGAAATTGTAACCAAGAAAAAAACATGTTAAAAGTTTAATGATACAATAATTCTCTCATTAAATTCCACACTCTGGGATGGGGCAAACAGTTCAAAACCAGATTCAGTTTGAGGAAGCTCAAGCTTTAAATAATATATTGTTTGATTCATTGAATATGGTTGTTAACTCTAAAATTAACAGCTCGGTTAATTACATTCCTAATATTATTTGAGTCTAGAGATTGCAATTTTTCAGATTTTATGAAGACTAGCCTCTGTCGAAGGGAGAAAAATTACTACATTTTCAGGACAGCATGAAATTTTGAAAAGCAGACACTACTAATAATGACATGAGTGCTAGTGTTGGAAAAAAAAGGAAGAGAGTTTGGATGGCGGCTCCTCTTTGTTTATTTTGAACCTTTGTGGTTGGAAGAAACGGGGTGGTTTTTTAGAAAAGTGAGGCCTGGCTCATGGGATGAAATCTTCCTTTTCTGTTCTGTATGGGGTGGGCTAAGGTGGCACAAAGTAGATAACTCAAATTCTTTGGTGGGGTTTTTGGCTTGGATGGGGTGTAGGTGAGAGTGTGTTTGGGCTCCTTTGTACTCCTCTTGTGTACTTTTTGGGTCCTTTGTGCTCTTTTTTACATCTATATAAATTTTGTTTTTTATCGATCAAAAAAAAAAATAATGACATGAGTGTACGTCCTGAATTTGAGCTGTCCCAAATCTGAACTCAAACACAAAGTTTAGACGTTCAATTAAAATAGGCCAAATATCAAAATAATAAAATAAACTCATACCCATAAATGGATTCTCCGCCCCTCCCTGTACCAGTGGGATCTCCACCTTGGACTATGAAATCCTGTTCAAAAAAAGAGAAAAAAAAGAATGTCAGCATTAAATTCCTGTAAAGGAACTGCCACATAATTCTTGGACATGTTCATTTATATGGTTTGCCCTAGGTTCTCATATTGAGTTTCATTTGCAGTAAAATTCACCCACTATAAGGACTGAGAACAATACTTTGATGATTCTGTGGAATTTGACGTTGTCATAATAGCCTCTGCGGGAGAGTTCTAAAAGTTTCTGCAAGTTCTCGGTGCGTGCTTGTAGTAAAGCTGTTTCAAAAACATAAGATAATTCAGATATATGGATCTTTTAACCACTGGTCTGATTGATAGCATTGAAAATATGAAGAAAAAAAAAAGTATAGATAATGAATTAAATATCTGAATCTGAAATTACTTATTATTCGGAACCTGAAATTTTTTTGGAAAGCATCCACTAAATCCAACCTAGTTTAACAACCTGTTAGGTTGAACTTGGGTTTTCATTTTGAAAAAGCAGACAACAAATATGTTAAAAAAACGCCTTTTTCCAGGCTTTACCCTACGGATTCTCAGAACCAAACAGACAGTAAGAGCAGGAAAACGCAACTAATAAAATGGTTAAAACGAAAATAAATTAAGTGAGACAGACCTCAACCGTGAAAGAACCGATGGAAGTCTCGGTGGCTTCTGGAGCTCCTCCATCTGCACTTCCCACATCGTAGAGACTCAAAGCACCGGTGTTTCAGAGATTCTAATTAAATTTGGGTGATTTGATTAAGGCCTCTGAGCCTCTCTTTTTCTCAATTTCACCCTTTTTTTTTTTTTTTAATACACATTTTAGTTTCAATATAAAAAAATATTACATTATAGCTTGAACTGAACTTTGAACCCATCTTTTTAGCAGTGGTAAATGTCCTATCAATTTAGCCAGAAGACATGATGGACTAATTAAAAGCCTATTTTGATCATCATTTACTAAAAATGTCCTCATTTTTTCCTTGATAATAACCTATTTTAAAACAAAACATTAAAAAAAATTAAATTTATCAATTTTGCTTTATTTAAAAAATTTTAACCAAATATTTCTTAAATTTTCATTTTTACACATGTGTGATGCTTCAAAAAATGGACCCAAGGGTCTGGTTGATCTACGTAGTTTCTAGAACGGGGCCATGTTTCACAAGCCTGCCACATCAATTACTGTCGATATGGATGAACATGGATTTGAGTTAATCCCCAATAATGTCGTTAAAAATTGATTGTTAGTTTTTAATTTGTTATTTATATAAATAAAAAATTTAACCATCTGATAAGACTAACCAAATCTCCGTTAACCATTGTTAGATTAACCGTATATCGTTTTTGTTAATCATAATAGATAAAATGACAATTCCATAATTATACATTAAAGTTCATTAAATTATAATAATTACTATAAATACAATAAAAATGTAAATAGAAAAAAATGAATAAGTTGTAATCAATTAATTTGCAATCCCGTAACACTGTGTATTTATAATACATCAAAATAATATATAAAATGCATATAATTAGATAATTTAATCACAATTTTTTTAATCAATCATGTGTTTAAACAATTTTTATTGAAAAATAAACTACATAAAAAAATCATTACTTAAATGTTTTGGTTTGGCACGATTATATATGTAAAACTCGGGAAATTTTTAATTTTTCTGAAAAATAACAAAAATAATAAAACGAGTGAAGAGAGAGATGAAAGTTACTCTCTCTGCGTCTACGGAGATCGAGGTAGTCGGTTCCAGACGGACTGAAGCCCAAAGTCGGAGTGCTGTGAGAATTTGCAGCGTGAATGTTTGGAACTCCAAGTTTCCACGAGAGGTTTCGCGGGGTTTGTAGAACCCTTCGGGCCGTTGCTCGTGGCTAAAGAAGGTAGGGTCTTCTCTTTTGTTTCATTTACATTATAGGGGTTGTTTGATTGAGTTTTAATGCGCAAAAATTGTTGGTCTTTGCAAGGGGTTATTTGGCAAATTAATGGGTTATGTGAATAGTGCATGTTTTGACCCTATATGGTGTCCAGTTTTGGGGCTGATTTTCAGTTAGAAAAATGGAGAATTTGAAACTAGTATCATTCAAGGAAATTGTAGCTCGTCAGATATAGCTTGATGTTAGGCACTGAATCTGCGAATCAGGCCTCATAGCTCGATTTATGGTTAATTTTCGAGGCGCCCAAAGCTACCACTGTTTTGGTAGAACCCTATATCAAGGGTTTTTGGGACGATTTTCGAATTTGGGAAAATGTGAGAATTTGGACTAGAATCCTTCAAGGAACTTGTAGTTCTATCTAAGAACTTGATGTTAGGATTTTGAATCACCCAAATCGAACATCTATAACTCAAGTTCTAGTCTGTTTTCCGAAACTACTACAGCTTAAGCTGTTTAATGATTTGTGTCCAGATTTTTGCCACAATTGGTATATGATTGTAGTATGTCATTGCTTGAATTGAGTGATATACTTTGTTGAAATTGTGTGAAATTCAAATTGTGTGTTCTAATGGTTTGGCTTGCGATGTGCTTGTATGAATAAGGTCATTACATGGCTTATTGTAGGCTAGTTGTGGACATGTCTTGTCACAATTAGACCTAGAGATTGATGGATGTCGCTACTCGAGTAGTAGTAACTTGTGATGTCAATGTATACGTGTATTGATATGATGACATGAATTGTATGATATATTTGGAATTTATATGTTTTTTTATATGAATGTCCAAATGATGCATGGGTAATTATGCATGAGTAGGCATGCATATATAACACTCATCATATATGTAGCATAGTATGAATGAGTAATGGCATGATTGCATTGCATTATGCACTAGGACATCACATGACATAGGTGTGAGTGCGTAGTGAGGTCGACAACGTGTTTGGTGTTCGATGGTGGGCGCTCGGTAACATGGGACAACATCCAAAATGAGTCGCACGATTTTGAAAATGAAAAATATGTGTATTGGGCATAACAAGTTGGGGTAGATCTCCCCCCCACCCCAAGGTGAAAGACCCGGTATTGAGGTTAGACATGATCACCGGCGGTGAAATCCCATTAAAAATGTTGGAAAGGCTCGCGACGTCCTGCGGTGTAAACCCGAAAATCCGTGGCCCACAAATGCGCCAAAACCGCGAGAACTTGGGAAGCGCAAGGATTGATATCGAGGAACAAAAATCAATTGATTTTGATTTATAAAACAAAAAGATTTTGTTTTGAAAAAAAAATGGCCATTGATGGAACATAGTGACGGTTTGGTTTTCACACTCGGCATATGCATGTGTGAGGGAGTCGGTGAGGACTCGGGACATGGGATAGGGTGAGTCACATTCTCATCCATGACATGTAGACATTTGAGTAGGAATGGGCATGTTTTTACTTGAATGTGTGGTGTGTCATTGCATGTGTACTTAGGTGGGGAGTAGCCCTTGTAGGAGGTATTCTCTATTGGGCATTGCTCACCCCGTCGTGGGACCCCCTTCCCGATTCTGAGGGGGAGTATGTAGGGAGATGTCACTCGAGGCCATGATTTGGCCGCCGTGATGCGGTTGATAAAAATTTGTAAACTATATTAGAACGTTAGTTTTAATATATGTTTTGTATAAGAGGTTGTAATAAACTCTTACGACTCATCGTGATATAGTCAGATATCGGGGGATATGGACAGATGGGACTCGGTGGTCATTACTACTTGCGTCGAAGACTCGATGGGTTATGCGGTTATATCATATATAGTTTGTATGTCGCAAGAACTCCCGAACAAAATGAGACTCGCTCCGATTTTTGTGAAAATATGGATCCCTATAAATGGACACAACAATATGGTATCGGTCACCCGAAATCCAATATAGAATTCCTGTAAGTTGAACGAGTTGTACTTGAGTCCCTGGCCTTGGGGTGTCATAGTCGCACTTGTTTCAGGTAAACGATTACCTAGGGAGCTCGGGTGTGGGTATCCACAAGTATGGTCCTGATACTAACTCGTCTCAGCTAGGTATCAAGAGTCTAGGTACACGAGTACCGAGGGCTAACGGATATGGGTCTAGGTCGTCATATTCATTGAGTTATGGTGTCGCAGTTTGTATATCATAACGTAGGTATGTCGTTACCCAGAAAACAAAAAAGCTAGTATCGGGTTTGAACCATTGCATGCATCAGATATTTCATGTCAGGTGCTACGGATTGCGATTACGTGATTATGTGTTACAATTGTATGAATTATATACATATAGAACGTGTATATAGGAAAAGATGAACTAGTTCAAGATGTCGAGTCTATTAGTAGTTGGTACATGCACTACAATAGCTAAAACAAGAAAAGAAATCTCATTTTTCTATTCGACATGTGTAGATGGCAAGTCGAGGAAGAGGATTTTAGAGGTCATTCCACTTAGGCACAGTGCCAACCACCACCTGTGGTTTGGACCCATAGGGCCTCACAGAGGCTAAGACCGCAGCTTGCCATCATCACAAGATGCAGCATCGTGGTTGCTACCATCAGTGACCTGACTAGTGCAACAATGGGCCAGGGAGGGACGAGTAACCTCTAGAGGTTTTAGGCACATCATCCTCTGACATACATGAGATGAGGGGACTTGATGGTCAGGACAACTTTGGCCATTGAAAGATAAGTGGATGACACACGGAGCATCCGGGACATGAGTGTTAGTGTTAAGAGAAAGGAGAATCAATCTTCTTATAGCTCCAAGAAGAAGCAGAAGACTTTGTTTCGCACGGATCTCAGGGACAGGGCCATGGCCACCAGGGCTAAGGCTAAGGTCGATCATTCAGGGGTGGGAGACACTTCAGAGCTCCTAGCCAGTCAGGGCATAGAGTGTGTTTCCATTGTCACCAACCTGAACACTTTAGATGTGATCACTCTTTATAGACCCTAGAGTTATGGTCACCACAACCCTGTCCATCGCGTGAACATGCACATAATAAACCCTCCTAACCCAACATGGGTCAAGGGAACCGTATCACCTACAGGCTGCACAAGCACCATTATTTCACACAAGCCATATGGGCCACAGATGGCCTGGGCCCAGCTGGGTGACTCTGTGGACCTGTGGACGTGTCTACGCCGTGGATACCGCTGAGCCTGAGAGCTTGTAGACATCGTGATGATGCACAGTGTACGCTTTCTACTCCTCACACTTTGACAAGAGTGTTGTTCAAATTCGTGTACCAGTATTCATATTTGTCGCAGACCATGTGAAAGGTTCGCTTCAGTACGAGATCTCGGAAAATATTGCCAGATGTGAGCTCCCCGCAAGGAACTGGGGTGAGTGGATCCTGATATGTTGAAGCTGTGAGTTAAAGATCTTCGCATTCTACTCCACTATAGACCTTGAGGGTCATGGACATTTCTAGCCGGATGTCATCCTTAAAGGATGACTGGTTATACTACAATCGAGTCACAATATTTGCATCGTAAGAGGGTGGACTCACACCCCATGGTACTTGTTTTGTGTTTCAAGAGGATAAGCATGATGTTTTACCCCGATCCATGTACGACTCTAGATGGCATGGACAATTGATGGGTTGGCTAGCAAGCCTTACCCTAGAGAACGAGGTGAGACAAGATTTGGGTCCATACCCCCTGGGTGGTTCATGAGCATGAGGACAAGTTTTTCCCGACAGCTATCTAGATTTACCTCCGCACAAAGACGTGACTTTTGTATTGAGCACCCCTAATGTGTCGCCATTTCATGACTCGCAAAGGATAGCACCGGTTGAGTTGCAGGAACTCAAGGTCCAAATACAGAGAGTTGTTGGACAAAGGTTTCATTAGACCGAACACTTCACCATGGGGCGCTCCTAGCTCACATAAGAAGAATATAAGACCCTTCGACCATGTGGTCATGTGGTTGAATACAATCGTATCCGTTAACAAGGATTAATGATTTGCTCGATTTGAGAGGGGTGCGTAGTCTACTCCAAGATAGACCTCATGACCTAAGCTATCATCAATGAGAGTTAGGAGGCTCCCTAAGACAACGCTTAGGATGTATAGGCATTTCCCCAAGTTCATGCTGATGCCATTTAGCTTTCGACGAATGCTCCAAATGGATTCATGGATCTCATGCATGCGGTATTCCAACCCTACTTAGACGCTTAATCGTAGTTCAGGGACAACATTTCGACCTACTCCCTTGCCTCAGATGAGCAATGAGGGAGCTAATTTCGAGGATTGCTCTCTGTGCCTCGTGAGAACATCAATTGTATCGCCAAGTGCGTAAAGTTTTGGCTTACCGAGAGGTGAGATTCTCGGGACATGTAAAGGTCAGCTTCGTGTGTATCGCTGACCCGGGCATGTCGAGGAAGGTGAGTTAGAGAGGCTAAAGTCGGCCGAGATACAGCTTCTTAGGACTGTGTGTAATACAAGAGATTAATTAAGGACTTCTCCCGATTAGCTGCACCTATGACGAGATGGATTCGAAAGGAGGTCAAATTTAAGTGGAATGACCTGTGTGAGAAGACATTCCATAAATTGAAAAGGAGGCTTACTACAACTCCTATTCTGATAGTCCTAGAAATGAGACAGAGGGTACAGCCAGGGATATGACGCTCGAATGCATTTGACATATGCTTTGATGCAAACTCCAAGAGGGTAATACATAATAACTCGAAATATACCCTAGTCGCTTTCGATACATGTTTTTCTAGGTATATTAAAAAGCTAAATAGGAATTTTCTTGAAATAAAACGAGATGTTTAAATTAATATTAGAGACAAGGGTAAAGTGGGTCATTTACCATTGAGGACATAAAAGGTATAAAACAATAAGGTTATATGCAATATGGAAATTGAGAAAAGACGGGACAAAGATATTATAGAATAAGTTAGATTGAGAATAATAGAGAGATGAAGGACCTAAATGCAAAAATGAGAAAATAGTTTGAAAATGCAAAGGCCAAACATGTATTCTTAACTAAAAGGAGAGGATAGGCAATTGGTCTCTCAAAATGAGAGACCAAAAACGAGAGAATTAAGAGAAGAGGAAAAGAGAGTAAAGGTTATGGTTATAAGAGAAGAAGAAGAGAAGAGAAGTAGAAGAAGAGAGGAAGAGCAAAAAGGATGGATTATAAGAGATGGGACTTGGATTTTGTATGAAAATCATGAATTCTGGTATGATTATGTGTATTTGGACCATGGTAGGGATTTCTATGGTTTTCAAACCTGGTCATAGGATTTCATCCTAACCCTAATCTTTTGTGTTTATTTGTGTAATGGAAGTATGCACCTATATTGTAGTTGTTTTTGGGAGTAATTCAGAAAGGTTTTTGAAGAAAGATATGTATCAAAGATGATTTGAGTAGAATCAGGTTACAAGATGAATATGGAGTGGTTTTAGAAGTGTATAATGAGTATTGATTTGATTTGGGTAGCAACATATGGAAAACGAGAAACCACCTTCCTCGACACCAAGGGTGCACCGGTACCAAACAGAGTGATACCCCATCACCTTCGTTCTCACACCGGGTACCTGCACTCCATTGTCATTTTGGATGGTTCAGATTTTGGCCATAACTTGCTCATTTATTATATGGATTTGAGGATTCAAATGGCTAATTAAAATCCAGACTTCGCGAGTAACAAAACATCCTCAAATAGCTACCTTCAAATTTAACTCTATGGGCCCAAAAATTCACTCAAAGTGGGCCATGTTCAAGCACTCTCTCGGTTATGTTTCGAGAGATAGAGGTTCTCCTTGCTTGTTTCGACATATTCTTGTTACTCCAAGTGTCTGATTTGGGTGATTCTAGTTGGAGGAGAACCCTTAGCACCTTAGCTTTAAAGGAGTACAAAGAACCAATGTCAGGTATGGAGTTAAGACCCCTGAAAAATGAGCATTCCAAACTGTCCCTCGTTGGCATAAAAATGTCATAACTTGAGTTTTGAAAATTCAATTGGAATTATTCCAATTTCTAAGTAAAGTAGATTCATAGAGGAACAAGAATACATGAATGAGGTGTTAATACATAGGTATCATACCATACAAGTATATGAAATGTCATATGTAATAGGCATGAAACAAGGAAAATATAGGAAATGCAATATGTGTAGATGTGTTCATGAAACATGAAAACAAACCCGAAATAAGTGAAATACGAAATATGAATTACGAGGTATTATGCTAAGTGATCAATGTAATGTGATTAAGAAAGGTTATGAGTTCCAAATACATATGATAGTATGACTACCTAGAACCAAGAATGAATGAGTAATGTTTCTTTGATTGGTGCTTCGCAATTCTACTAGTGCTACTGCACTCGCTACGCAAGATGTTCGACGGTCGGCACTCCGCTAGCGGCTACGACACTGCTATGTGGGCAGACATCGCTTCCGGACGGCTCGACACTTCTAATAAGGCTACTACACTTCGTTACGCGTGAGCGCACACGCATCCATTCAAGATCGTACCATACCTTCGCCCTAGTGGGTACTATGTCTATCTCATTCATGGTTCTGCCTAGGTAAATCACCATAGATATGTATATAAAAAGTACATGAATAAGACCTTATGCTTAGTATACTCAGATCGCACTGCAGTTCATTGGGTACCATATGTCTCCGATTTGTATAACAAAGTCATGAAAGATGTAAAAAGGAGACGGTAATCGGGAGCACTTGACATGAATATGTATAAGTCTCGACATGACTCGATACAAACCTATCGATATGTTTTGAATCTATGAACATTGTATATGTATTTGATGTGATTTGTACCTTACCATGCACTAATGTCCGTGATATGCATAAGTCCGATTCGACCTTGTGGCGTATTAAGACCTGAATAAAGAATAAGAATAAAATAAATGAATATGGTAAAGATCCGAATGTAATCTACCGGTACTTCAGACTGCTATGTAGTACCTAATGGTACTTTTGTGCAAGTAAATGTTTGTATACCACTGGTACCTTATCCGAAATACAGAATAAGTCTTGTGAATACAAGTATATGTCTGTAATATAAGTATGTGATTTGAAATACAAGAATAAGCTCAGAACACAAGTATAAGTTCGTAAGACAAGTATAAGTTCCGTGAATACACGATAAGATCCAAATACAAGAATAAGCCCGTAATACAAGTATAAGATCCGTAAAGTGACAAGTATATGCTCCGTAATACAAGAATAAGATCCCAAATAAGGCAGAATAAGTATAAGTTCGTAGTACCCACGGGCATCTCCTCGCATCTGATTGGTTTGCGTAGTACCTACTCTGCACCTCCGCATAAGTCCTATCAAGATAAAACCACAAGAGGCACCTACTGTACTCGCATGAGTATAAGTTAAGAAAATCTATGTACTTTTAATTAAATATAAGTTTGATATAAGCACAAGTATGTGTCTTTTGGGAGAGTTGAACAAGTAGTACTTACGAGTACTTCCGTATAAGAATAAGTTTCGTAATATCTCTGTAGTACCTACGGTACCTCCGAACAAGTGTAAACTCCATATTATAAGTATAAGCCCTATCGTATACATATAAACTTTGTAGTACCTAAGGGTACCTCTGTATAAGCATAAGTTATGTGGACTCCTACGGGAGATCTGAGATAGATATAAGGCCCAAGACATGAAGGCACCTCCGTATGTATAAGCTCCAGAACTATTAATGAGATCGAACAAGTATAAGCTTGAGATAAGTATGCGATGTGGATAAGTACCGCATAAGTATATGTATAAGCTCGTGATCGCATACGAGGAAATTTATATAAGTATGCATCCTACTGGAGATAAGTATAAGTATGTGTCACACGGATAGCATACATAAGTGTCCTAATGAGACTGAATAAGAATAAGTCCGCCATAAGCCGTAAGTTCCGAGTAAGTATAAAGATACACCGTGATAAGCTCGTAGTACGTGCGAGTAATACCAAGAACTGGCTAGGAGATCCGACAAGCATAAGTCTGTTATAAGCATAAGTAATTGTATAAGTTCATTATATGAATGCATGAAAATTCTGATATCTATTATTGTTTTATGCTTTAAATGTGTATATGCATAAGACATATGTTTCCCACTAAGCGTAAAGCTTAGCACGGGTTTTCAATCCATGTAGGTACAAGAGAAGACGTCCAGCCTGCGACATCGCAAAGACACTAGTAGGGGTTCCACTATATAGCTTATGCGCCCGATTTGTAAATGTAAATATAGTTTTGTATATGTAAATGGAACCTGCATATGTGTATAGATTTTGATGGACACCACCCTGGGTGGTAGTTCTTTTCAGATATGTAAATGATTTTTTGTTATTACAGAATTGTTTGTATACCCACAGTACTAGTTCAAATTCCTCGAAAAAAAAAAAGGTAAAGAGTCCCAATATATGTTCCGCGCCCCTAATTCCAAGGTTTCTGATCCACCATTCAAAGTCGACCAGAACTCCAGGGTGTGACATAGTAATCCTATGGTTCCCAAGAGTTAAAGAATCAAGGAGCGAATTACTCCCACGCATGACATGGAGTTGGCGGCCATAGTCTTCGCCTTTAAGATTTGGTGCCACTACCTATATAGTGAGCAGTTCGAGGTGTTTTCAAACCATAAAAGTCTGAAGTATATCTTTACACAACGGGACCTTAACATGAGGCAACACAAATGGATGGAGTATCCGAAGGATTATGACTTCACTTTGCAATACCATTCTGGTAAGGTAAATGTGGTGGCTGAAGGGCCACGCAAGTCACAGGAGTAATCAAGAAAGGAAGTTTCAGAGCGATGTGATGCTCGAGGTCAGACAATAGGGCTACAGCATGCATCAAGCCTAAGGTGTCTTAGGGAGTTTAGCGCTACACCCTACTGAGCTGAGCGATTGAGTTCCATGGGCAGGACGCATAGATAGTGTTTATTAGGGACCGGGTACACAAAAGGGTGGACGTAAAGCCGGGTCATTCACATAGATGACACCTTTAAGTGAGGCTTGTATTTCGTGAGGCAATGTCGACCGAATTACCGGACGAGGTGGGAGAGATCCATCACGGGTCCGATTCCATAGAGACACCCTCGAGAAGGCTGATTTGATACGGTAGCGCTTCTCACGGCCCGGGAGCAAATAGGAAGGAGCCACGGCGATGTGCGCCGTCGAATTCTGTGAGCTCGAGGTGGGAGATCAAGATCTTATCGGCTGTGACAAGAGAGGAGTTGTTAGTCTCTAGTGAAGGAAAACTATCGCCGAGATATATCGGGCCCTTCAAGATACTCGAGAGGGTGGGCATAGTTGCATATCGGCTGGCATTACCACCGAGTTTTTCGAGTGTCCGTGAGGTGTTTCATGTCTCTATGCTCCGAAAATACACTCCAGATCCGACTCATGTAGTGGATTGGGGCGAGCTTATTGTTGATACGATGGCATCTTCGAGGGCGGGACCACGTGGTATCATGGATAACCGATCAGATTTGCGACGCACACCGCGATACTTAGTGGAATGTCGTATAACACCTGTGGATTTGGGAGGGAGACAACATCAAACGCGAGGACACGATGCGCGCACCACGCGCTCCAAGGATGAAGGTATGTGGTTTAGTCGTTTGATGATTTAAATGATTAGTTTGTATGCATGTGATTGTGTACGGTTGCATATGCATGTGATGTGCGTGCTAATGTGCGTGTGAATTTCGGGACGAAATTCTTTTAAGGGGGGAATAATGTAAAATCTAGGAAAATTTCAATTTTTCTGAAAAATAGCAAAAATAATAAAATTGCCAAAATGATTCAGGGAAGCCTAGAAAATTCTCTAAATCTTGGATGACGAAACGGATTTCACTGTTGGATCCGTCTCGCGAAATCTAGTTACCCATAAACATTTTGTTTAATTCCAGACACCTGATTGCGATTTCTTCGCTGGATGGTTCAATGACCCCAGGACGAAATTTTCACTAGAACCCTAAGCTAGGAATAACTCAAGTAAGCTTCATTTAAAATAAATTGAACTTGAACCGAGACGAAAATAAATTGCTCTGTGGTATGAACTAATGTAAGCGAGGATCGCTTGACACGTGGCACCATGAGAGCCACTTATCCAACTTAAATTAAGTTAGAACAAAAAGAAAGAGAAAGGGAGAAAAATGGAGAAACGGACAGAGAGAGGGCATAAACGGAGAGAGAAATGAGAGAAGAGAGAGAGAGAGAGTAAAGAGACCTTCTCTCTGGGCCAATCCATGAGATCTGGCACTGGCCATTTTGACCAAGAACCAAAGCAGGAGACTCGACGAGGCTACGCGTGACACGGAAACCCAAGCTCGCCGAGGTTCGCCCTCGAGGCCCGTGAAGTCAAAGCCTGTGTTCAATGCGTCCGCTGGACTTCCTGGGCAAATGTTTATGCCCAAGAGGTGTGGGATTCTTCCTACTTCTGGGTTTATTATCCATTATAGGCTGTTTGTTGAGTTTAATGCCTTAAGGGGGCTGTTTATCTCTTTGCCCAGGGGCTTTTTGGTAAATTAATGGGTTATGAGAATAATGCCATGTTTTGACCCTATTTGGTGTCCAATTTTTGGGGTTGATTTTCGGTTAGAAAAATGGAGAATTTGGACTAGTATCCTTCAAGAAAATTGTAGCCCTATCTGAGAACTTGATGTTAGACTTTTGAATCACCCAAATTGAACCTTTATAACTCAAGTTATGCTCCGTTTTCCAAGATTGCCCCAAGATGTCCAGTTTTGGTCGAACCTATCAAGCCTGTGCTTTTGGGACCGATTTTTCGGTCGTGAAATGCAGAATTTTGACAAGATCCTTCAAGGAACTTAGATTCTATCCGATAAAATTTAATGTTAGGCTTTTAAATCACTAAAATTTGACCTTTATAACTCCGCTATAGTCTACTCTTCGGACTGCTACAACTTGCCGCTTAACGACTATGTCCTACTTTACACAACATATATGATCAGAGTATATCATTGCTTGAATTGAGTGATATACTTGGTTGAAATTGTGTGGAAGTCAAATTGTGTGTTCTAATGGTTTGGTTGTGATGTGCTTGTATGAATAAGGCCATTACATGGCTTATTGTAGGCTAGTTGTGAACATGTCTTGTCACAATTCATTCTAGTAGGTCACTGATGTCAAGTATCGAGTAGTAGTGACTTGTGATGTCAATGTATGCGTGTATATGATGACATGAATTGTATAATATATTTTAAATTTGTATGCTTTTTGATATAAATGTCCAAATAATGCATGGGTAATTATGCATGAGTAGACATGTACATATAGCACTCATCATATATGTAGCATGGTATGAATGAGCAATGACATGATTACATTGCATTATGCACTATGACATCACATGACATGGGTGTGAGTGTGATGGTAGAGATCATATCAGGTTCGACGTTCGGATGGTACGTCGTGGGTACATGGTTGATTGACACTCAAGATTGCGTTCACAGGCTCAAGAATATGGACAACGTCCAAAATGAGTCGTACGGTTTTGAAAATGAAAATATGTACGCTGGGTATAATGTCGTAGATCTCAAGCGAACACCTAAAGATTGAGTATAGAGATGATCACCCCATGCACGAAAAGCCCAAAATGCTCCAAAGCGCGCGACGCCCGCGGCCAGAACTCCGGAACTGCGCCCACGCTTATAAACACACTGAATCAAGGCAACGCAGTTGATATTAGGAACCTCTAATGGATTTCTGATTTATAAACAGTCCCTGTTTAAAAACGGCCACACGATGGAAACATAATGACAGCTTGGTTTTTCTCACACTTAAGATATGCATGCGTGAGAGAGTCAAGGAGACCCTGGACACTGGATAGGGGCGAGTCACATTCCCATCCATGATATTAGACATTTGAGTAGGAATGCATATGCTTTACTCATCGCGCTTGCCATATTGCATGCGCACTTGCCGTAGTAGCCCCTATAGGAGGTATCTCTCATCGACATTGCTCACCCCGTCTGGGACCCTTCGTGCAATGTGGAGTGTGCAGGAAACAAGGCTCACTGGAGTAATGTGGATTTTGAAGGAAGCCAGATGCGACTTTGATCATTTTTGTAAACTATATTGTAAATGCCTAGCTTTTAATATACGCATGAGCAAGTAGGGTTGTAATAAACTTTATGAACTATCGTGATATAAGCAGTATATCGGGATATGACAAATGGACCCTGTGGGCATTACTACTTATATCGGTGACTCAGACGAAGCATGAGGCCACATATACAGGCCAGATATTTAGAGCTCGAACAAACAGATTACGATTTTAATAAATATGATCCCATTAAATGGACATTACAACAGGGTATCGGGTCACCCAAATCCATAGTTGACTCGTCATTGTACGACCTGGTTTTGTAAGTGTTACAATGGTGTAAAAAGAGTCTTGACATTATATATTTATATACTACTAATATAGTATATAACCAATAAATGTGGTAATTTGATGTCTTCTTATCCTGGCTATAAAACAAACATTATATCAAAATATTAATATAACTCCGCCAAAAATATATATTATGGATACATCTACAAATTTAAAGAACTATTAATATTAAAGGTAAATTATATTGATAAAATATCAATATCACATTCCGTCATAATCATCAATGCTGATACATGAATGCTTTTCACAAATTTGCTTGTTTCCTTTGTATATTTATTTGATACTGTAAAGATATTTATATATATATTGTAATTTTAAATTATACGACATTGTCGACTATATACATTTATTTTCATAATATATATTATAACTTATAAATTTAGTATAATATTTGTATTTTTTTATTCTAACCGCTAATTTAAACCATGGTTTTGCATTTTATAAACTAAAATCTAAATCGGGAATAGAAAATTGTATGAAACAAAAACCAAAACGAATCAATCGGTTTATTAACCTATTTTTCGGTTTGATTTGATTTCTATGATCGATCGATTCAATTTCTTTGTTTTTTTTGTTCAACCCTAACCAACGGCTTCAACTCTAAGCATAATGATCTACTAATCACGTGAGGCAAGAGCGAGCAAACATGTGACCATTGCGATAGAGATGGAGATGTGGATTGCCACTCCTCCATCCAAATCGCTTATGTTTGAAAAAATAAATATTTGGTTAAAACATCTCAAATAAATTAAAATTTGTAAAGCTAACTCTTTCCACCATATTTTTTTAAATATATATAAAATTTATTGATTCAAATTAGCAATTCATTCGACAAATGTGAATCAAATTCACTAAAACATTAAAATACTTACTGCAATATTCAAGCGACAAGACTAAGATAACGATTAGCATAGAGCCTACAATATTTGAAAATTATACGGTAATTATATTTCATAAAGATTTTAAGATGCAGTATCACACCTTCGATTTGAATCGGGAGCTGCCATGCTCGATCAAGATGCTTGGTTGCTCAATCGCTTCAAAACACTAATACTGCTATATAGCAAATTGACGAAAGCCAATACAAATAACACAACGCAATAAGAGTGATCGCGATAACATTTTTTTCTTGAAAAAAACTCATTGTAGACAATAAAAACCTTTTATCACTTCATATACTTATATATATTTGAAAAAATAAGGTTATTTTTACAAGAATATAACGAGGTTAGTTTTGTAGAATGAGTTCAAAAATTTAGAAAGTATTAATTTCCGAAATTTAGTTGTAAAAAGAGTTCTTTTAATCGAATCATCCCTTGAAACAAGGAAAACAAACCCCAAAAAGGGAAATGCAAAAAAGAAGGCGGGAGTGGGTGATTGATTACCCCAGCTTCCTGAACCGGGTAGGGCCCGATGGGCAGGCCTGAGATACCTGGAGGTGAACTCTACGGTGTAATCAGACGAGCCATTGTAATCGGAAATGGCTTCGCAGGCTCAGAGAATCAAAGCATTGGCTTGTCTACAGTTTTGGGGCTTCCAATCACCAACTTTATACGTGAGTTATACTCCGGTGCTTGCATTAATTTGTATTCTCTTCACTGTTATTTATTTTGCTATGCTTTTGACTCTTAGCCCGCTGTTTGGTTGCTGAGAAGTTTTCTTGACCATGAATAACTAAAAACCTTCATGGAACTGGAATTTGTGGGTTGGATCGGGTTGAGTTTTTCATGTTCTCAGGAACCAAGGAAAGGAAAAGAAACTAGAGTTCTGAAAACTATTTAATTATTTCCTCAATCAATTTTCGTCTTTGTTTTCGTTCCCATTGATCTTCCCATGGTCCAATATTTGCTTAAAACTTAGTTTTATATTATTTGGATTTCATCAGGTTCCTCTGCAACAAGACCAGGAACTAGTGTTTCTTGTTTATTAAATTTTTTATATGTCTGCCAGCACCCTCAAGTACCTAAATTGATGAAGAGAAATTAGCATAGTGCTACTGCTGTAGTAGGTTTATGATGCTGCTAGGGGTTCCTAATTTTCAAGGTTTGCACTGTCTGGTTCAAATTTAAACACAAGAAAGTATGCAGAACATGTTGCAACTTCTTTTGACAGTGTCACTAATTATTTTGGTTTCACCAAGAATTGCTTGTTCACTGTCACTTTTGCAGCGTGTTACTAGACCAAGAGGAGGAATACATGAGCGACTTCATTGGCTTCCAGTATCTCTCCACAAAAAAATTGACTATGTCATGAAGCACCCAAATAACAGTCAGAGGAAAACAGTGATGCCTCTTTCAGCCGAAAAATGGTAGTGCAAACTTGTAACTTTTCAGTCTTGTATTATATGTGAAAATACTATAATATGTGCAAGTCGGGTCACATCCACGGTTATAAAAAAAAAAGAACTATAATAACCATAGCACGTGCTGTTGATGATTGTGGTGGATTTGATCTCTTATTTATTTATTTATTTTTTTATATATGGATTTGATCTTTTATTTTTGCCATAAGAGGTCTTTAAAAAAAGGGCTTTGAAAAAAGAAGAAAAATCAAGTTAGCAATTCTGAGACCGACTATCATGTCTTTCTAGTCTTTCTAATTAAAATGGTGTTACTGCAGGCTTTTTGGATACCCTAGAAGCTGATGCAAAGCATATTGCAAAAATGGCTCATGAAAGTTTTGAGAAGTATGTTCAAGTTTTTTTGGTTCTCAAATGTCCTGACTTCTAGTTTTTTGGAATCACCTTTATGGAGGTGAACTTAGAATTGAAAATTACATGTACGATGCACTGAAAATTATGTGTTATTATTCATTATCAACAAAGTATATCATTGTGTCATGGGTTTACTCATTCCGGTTCCTCTATTGAGCATGCAAGATAGATTTTAATCCAATCTGATAAGTATTCCTTATGTAGTCAAACATACCTCAGGGCTCTAGGTAAATCACGGTTGGCTGTTCTTTCTTTCTGCCTACATTATTACAATCAGGAGTTAAATATATGGATGTAACTTGACTAACAATGGGGATTCTTATAGAATGGTTTTAGGTTGGTCATGAGACTCTTTTATTATTATTGTGAATAAAATTCTGAAAGAAGTTGATTGTAGTTTATTCACTTTGGAAGTAAAGAAACCTAATCTTATTCCCTTTGAGGAAATTTTTCTTTCTTTTATTGTTTTAAAGAACCCTAGGAGATGTTTTTTTATTTATTTTGAATTGCAAAACTTCTGATCCTCAGGATTGAATCATTCAAAATGGATAAAGAACCCTAGGAGATGTTTTTTTTTATATTTCGGAATTGCAAAACTTCTGATCCTCAGGATTGAATCATTCAAAATGGATCTCTTTTATAAGACATACTGGATGGATTTTTTAAAAGAGTTCAGGACAGCAATGAGTGGATTTCTATAGAATCAACAAAGATTCAAGTATGTTGATGTTTACAAGTAGTTTGCATATAGAAGCAAAGTAGATATTCAATACAAGGTCAAGGCTTTGGTTTCTCATATGAGGAGAAACATTAGCCAAAGAAAGAATCTTTGTTGATTCTCTTAGTGAATGATTTAGTGTTGATCAATTCAACTTGGCTTGCCTGGCAAACGATTCAAACTTTCTTGAGTGCAGGGGGAAAATAGTTTTAAATGTTCAAATATACAAATTACTCTTTCCTTTTTTTTTTTAATTTTTCAGGGATGGCTCTCATTATTGTGGTTGCATCTGGTAGAGATACCATCTCTGCTGCAAGCCACATAAAACAGTTAGCTCCAGAATATGTATTCGTTGTTTAGGTTTGAGATATCTTCCTCTTAATTAAATGTAGATTTAGGGAAGACAACATTAGCTTTTACACAGTATTGAAATTTATTTGTTTCTGAAAGACTTGACCCATATCCATTATCTCGACCTCTTTGCCAGTAAAACTTGCAAGAGAAGTATTGAGTCATTTCAGTTCCAAGATCTTCCCCCTACCAATTTTCATCATTGTTGAACCATCTTTGAACTGTTCCAATGTCATCCACAGGATTGAAATCTTGAAACAATTGGATAGCTTTCAAGAAACTTGCAGATTTTTTTCCCTCACTGGAAGAAGCTATGTCAATGAAAACTTTACAACCATCAAATATTCTTTTGGGATTAACCTTTGCTGAAATAGTTGTCCACCCTCCTTTAACATCGCTACCAGAATAGAATTTTCCTTCCTCGCTAGCTACAAGTTTGAACTGCAGGATCTTCTGAGCACCACCACATCCCCTTCTGTAGTCTTCTCCCTACTCAAACCCATCCATGATAGAATATAAACCATGTTCTTTCCCTTGAGAACCACCCAATGAACCCTTGCTTCCGCTTCTTAAGACTGTCTTTATTGCTTGTTAACCCCATCCAGCAGCCAGCAAGCCAGTCTCCTGAACCCTTCCTTGCAAGAGATCAGTCATCCAGACTGATCATCTTAGCCTCTTCCCATGTCCTTCATTTCAAATTATGTCCTACCTAACTGGAACAACTTTCGCTGATTAAAGCTCTTCATCAGTTTGTTAAACTAAAGCATTTGAGGATATATTAAATATCTAAATGTTGTTTTTCTTTAATGGTGCTTTAGGAAAATCCATAAGTAATGCTTGCCAGCTATACAGGTAATCAGTTTGCTCTTGTATTAGTCCAGACTTTTCTCTGCTACCTTATCTAATATATGTTTTGATCAATCATGCATATGTTTTTTCTACCTTTCATTGTTCCTGTAGTATGTTTACTTAAGTTGCATTACTTGCTTCTATATTCAAGTAATTTCAAAAGTTCTACAGTCTGACTTGAAATTTTTTTTTCTTTTAAATTGTATTTTCAGATACAACACTGAGGTCAGGTCTGAAGAGGTTTGATCTAGTGATTACCCCTGTCATGATTATTATCCATTGACTCTTTCATGGATACAGAAACAGTCCATGGTTTCTCCGGGAGGTGGATAACTCCTCGTGAACTTCCTGACAGACATGTGGTATGTTTCAAGGGGTTGAGTTCAGTAAGATAATTTCTGTTAGGTATATTTATCAAAAAATAAAATAAAATAAATAAAAGATGATAATTTCTGTTGCGTTAGTATGACCAAGATACAGCTCATGGGTTTAAGCTTTTGAGTATCAGGTTCTGACTGTAGGAGCTCTTCATCAAGTTGATTCTTCTGTGCTTAGGAGTTTTGCTTCTGCCTGGCATACCGAATTGGCATCTCTGCCCAGGCCCTTGTTGGTCGTTAACATAGGAGGACCTGCAAGTAATTTCTTGAATGTGCATTTGGCTTTTTTCTGAGAGTGATTCTAATCTTATTTGAACGGACAAATTTTTGGGGAAATATTCACTAGTATTCTGAAAGAAGCGAGAGCAAAAATTGATGATTTTTTATTGAGGTGATTTCATTGAAGGCCTCATAGAATGGGAACGCAACCCTGATATGTGTGTGTGTGTATGGGATGAAGAAAACCATGACTATTTAGAGCCAGGACCAAAATTGTGAATCAACATTGCAATGCAAAACCAACTGGTTCACATTAAAGTTTGTCATAAACATTTGAAATGGTACGCACTACCCAGGTGGAGATAGTAGTTGTACCTTCAAACCTCCTGTTTGCTACACAAGTGGTGAAGAACTGCTTCAAATTTGATATATCTCACGGTAAGAGCTGCTTTTAAGTTGAAAATCATAAATTGATAAGTAGAAAAACCAGAAACTGAATCCATCTTTTCGTCAATTTATTCCTGCTGTTTTACTTTATAAATTATTATAGAGGGATTTTCCATCATCACGAGTTGTCCTTTTCCATAGGAAGTTGTCAATATGGTATGGACCTGGTAAAGCAGTTATCAGTTTTGCTACAAAATGTTCTATGGAGCTGCGGGAGCCTCAGGATATCCTTCTCACGAAGAACTCCTGAGAAGGTATAAAAGCTTGCTGTGATCGGTTTATATATTTCTGATTGCGCTTACTGTTTCTGGTTATAAGTATCAACAGTGCATCCAAGATAGTACTGAGAGAACTTGGTGTCACCCAAGGTTTACATTTGGAATGGCAGTAATTATGATCCTTGACACAAATTTTCTAGTATTTGTCTTGGCAGAAGATTGGTTGACACATATTTGTATGATACGCTACTCTAGAACCAAATCCACATATGGGGCATTTGGGCCAGCTGATGCCTTTGTCATCACAGCGATTCAGTGAGTATGTTGAGGAAGCTTGTAGCACTGGGTATGTTCAAATATACTTTCACCCTCTTGCAATTGTTGCTTTAAATTACTTTTTTTTAGACTGAAGCTTATCTGTTATTATTATTAATTTTGTTTTTTAACTTTCAGAAGCCAGTCTATATAATTGGAGCTGAGCATTGCAAATGGAAGTTTGCGGACTTCCACAAATCTCTGCTGGAACGAGGAGTGGTTCGGCCATTTACTGGTAAAGAGAATGTAAGTGACTATTCTTTCTATGCCCTTTCGTAATTAGTTCATATATTATAATAATTTTTTTTTTTTGTAATGTTGATCAATGATAATATAGAGGTCTAAACTACTATGCTTTTAGCTTCTTGTTTTCTACTGTGGATGTCCACCAGTATTACGGTTATGATAAAGTCGGTTATGATAAAGTCCGGGAGTGACCAGAAGAAATTTTGCATTTTTGTTTCTACCTCATATGCTTATTATCTTATCTTACAGGCTCTGCTGGTCATCTGTCAACTACTTTGTGCTATGTTTTTCTTAGTAATTTATTGCTTGATTTTCCAGATGTCTGAGAGCTGGAGTTACTCTCCTTTGAATGATACTGCTGTGGCAGCTAGTCGTGTGCATGATGCGCTTGCCGAGCGTGGATGGAAAGTGCAACCATAACGGACACTTAATTATTTGGCAACAGCAGCTTTGTTTGTCTGGGACATGATAAAAGTCCTTCCAACTCCTGGCAGAAAATGTAATTCTAAAGATATTTATTTCATTTATTTAAAAACAAAACAAAAAAACCATGAATAGAAATTGTATTAGTGAAGTCTAACTCAATATGTCAATTCAAAAACAATTAAGATTATACTAAAGATGTGATAACTTTAGTCATGTATTAAGTTAGGGACTATCCAATGACTATCCTGAGCATTATTTTTAAATGGTGAATTTATAAATTTTGAATTACATTGAAGGATTTTTATTTGGTAAATTTTTTTTTTTTCAAATGAATGTATAGGAACTGTGCTTTTTATTTTCTCTTTTTCCTCCTTAATTTAGTTGAAGTTGCCCTTTAACATTTGAAATGGTCGGTAGGTTGGAATTTTGCTCTAAATTTGAATTAAAATCATATATTAAAAATCTAATATACACATGCATACTGGTTTGAATAATAGTTACAAAATGTTTTGAGAAGTCTATGATAGGAGTTTGTCTACGGAACAAATTTGGCCCTAAATTCTTATTAGAGCAAGGCAGAAGCAGGGAGCAGCCTGGTTTCCAAAAACAAAAACTGAGAGAAGTTAGGAACAATTAAACCAAATCCTGATTGTGTATTATTTGTTTACAATTGATACGCATTTGTTTCTAGAACTCTTGACACCTACATAAAAGAGAACTAAAAGGAGTACTGGTTTATGATACTGTGTGTGTGTGAGGGATTTTTTATAATTTATTTTTAGTTTTATACATTTCATATCATGGTTTTGACCTATCTGACAATGATTTCCTACGTAGGTTCTCTGCTGACCACATTGAGTGCTCTTCTTATGGGAAACTAATTTCAAAAAGTTTTTCAATTACGAAATGATTAGAAGTAACTAATTGACAACCTTAAAAGCTTTCCTTTATTAATCTTTAGTGGGAGAAGGATGATGGTGCCACAACGTTAAGGTTAGAGAAGAAAGGTGGTTTGGTTGCCTGATTGGGAATAATAAAGTTGGTTAGTTATGTCAAGTCTGTATTTCCCATTTATTATAAGATCTATATAGCTTAATGAAAGGACATACCATATTGTGATGAAAGGACACATCATTTAGTTGAATTGACTTCAATGCTTGATTCAACACTCTCCATGATTCGTTCAAATTTGCATCTCTCTTGTTTGGTTTTGTTATTAATTAGATTATAAGTGATTTCCCAAATGAATAATAGTAGACTGTTTCACAAATTTAATTTGATTAAGCTTTCAACTCTATCATTTTGTTTCCCTATATATAGAATGTTCATCCTTGTATCATTGTATCCTGCCATCTTCTATCACAAGCTTTGAGTTGTTCTGTCTCCTTTCCTTCCCCTTCAATCCTGCAACTATGAACAGCAGCAACTCAACTACAATCCATGTCTCAGAGACAAAGGCTGAAGCCAAAGGAAAAGCCCCTCTAATTGCAGCCCCCATTGTTGCAACTACTAAAGCTACCCCACACCCGAATGCAGGATGGAAGAAGGGGGCTGCAATATTTGACTTCCTTCTGAGGTTAGCTGCTATAGCAGCTACGCTGGCTGCTACCACCATGGGAACTACTGACGAAACTCTTCCCTTCTTTACTCAGTACTTCCAGTTCCAAGCTAGTTTTGAAGACCTGCCTGCGTTTTTGTGAGTAATTAATTTTATCAAGCAAGGAATCATTTTTATAGATGAAAACTCACACTAATACACACTTAAATGCAGGTTTTTCGTTGTTGCGACAGCAATAGCCAGCGGCTACCTTGCCCTCTCTCTACCCTTTTCATTAGTGAGCATCTTTCGCCCGCATGCGCAGGGAATAAGGCTGCTTCTGATCATCTGTGACACTGTAAGCTTTATAGCTTCATTGTATTAAGAGACATTGTTACTTACATATACCCGTATACGACACAGAAAATAAAATGGTATTTTTGTCTAAAATAATTAAAAAAAAAAAAGAAATATTAAATTTAGGTTAATTTGATGAAAAGAAACCCACCTTGAATCATGAATCATGAATCATGAATCATGTGGTGTCTGTTGGATTGCAGGTGGCGCTGGCTTTGACCACGGCGTAGCAGCCTCAGCGATCGCCATAGTCTACTTTGGCACACAACGGCAACACAAGCGCAATTGATAGCCATCTGTCAAAGCAATTTGCTGATTTCTGCCAGAGTGTTAGGTGGAGCTGTGGTATGTCTTTCAGCGGTGGTTCTCTTTATGTTGTTGGTGATGATGTCTGCCTTGGTTCTGAGAAAGCACTGATAGACTGATCCGAGGAAGCTTCATATTCATTGTTCTCCTCATTTTTCATTTTTTACTTTTCTTTCCCATTTCAATTCTGTTGTGTGATCTTGACAGTCAGCGGAAAATTTTTTTTTTTTTTTTTTTTTAAAATTTGTTATGTACAATTTGATATTGTTAAGAGAATATTTACATGGAAAATTCCATCAATATTGTCTCTTGGGTTCTATTTAAATTAAAACGCTATTATGATTTTCAAATTCGTTAAAGATTTCTTATATTTTTTTATTTTTTGGTGAGACTGGAAAATTGCATTTTATTTGATAAGGGAAAAAACAAAAGAACTGCGAGGTTAATTTCGTAATTGAAACGGTAGTAGAAGTAGAGACCTCGTTACGCCCAACACTTAGAAGTTAGAACTTAGAACAGAGTTTCCAATCCTCAGTGATGCACACTGTTTCTCTCTCCTGAAGACTGAAGTTTACCGACCTCGAGATTTTGCAGAACAGAAGAAAATTCTAGGGAAAATCTGAAGGCTTTAGGGTCTGAGCTGGAGTAGAGATGTCTCAGACCGGAAACTGATGCCCATCTCGACTTCCATAAAATAGTACTAAACTCCTCAATCTCACCGTGCTTCAGAGAATGGATCCTTTCATCGAAGAGATTCTGATCACTGCGGCGCATGTTACCTTTTACGAATTCAATATTGAGCTCAATCAATGGGTTTGTTTTTCATTTTGTTGGTTGATGAGAAAGTTTGAAAAAATATAACGAATATTGCCTGGTTTTGAATCTTGATTATCCCTGTAAACTTCCAAGTGAAATCAAAAGGTGCCATCTAGCTTGAATCTTATTCAAATGCTATGTTTTTTCTTATAATTTGTGGAACTTAAATTACATTGAAATAGAATTCAAGTTTTATTTTCTTTAAGCAATTCAATGAAAGATTTGTAAGCAATTACACGTGTCCTCTTCATTTTTGCTCTTTATCATTGAGGTTTTTGAATCTTTACTGTTTTGTGAACTTTTATTGATGTATGTTTTTGTGTGGTGCTGTAGAGCCGCAAGTGACGTTGAAGGACTTCTTTGTCGTGAAGAGGTAGTAGTTTTGCTCTGCTGATGTTTATTTCCAACATATTAGTGGGTATTTAGTATTATAAGGAATTGAGATCTCTGTTGATGTTATGTTATTACAGGAACTACAACCCTGGTTCCAGTTCATTGTAATGAACCGACGAAACACAGGTTTGAAATTCTCCCTTTTCATTATTTTGTTAAAGAAGATGTCTGGCTATGACTAGGCGGGTGATTTGCTTTGCTTGACTTTGTTATATAATCTCTTTCCGGTTATTCTCAGGCGCTTGTGATAAACAACCAATAGAATATAACCTCACGTTGTCCCAGTTGTCTGATTATTCTGGAGAGATGGTGAGGACTGCAGGTACTAGGTCAATTGGCTTTACCAGTATATTTATCCTTTTGCTCCTATATAACAGTTGTTAGAATGATTTTCTTGAGAGTATTTGATTCTTGAAGTTTTATTATTGATTTTAACTACACTTTTACCAGGCTAGTGTTAGCAGCTCAACGAACATTGTTAATGCATTTCCTACAAGTTTGCTTTTGGAACAACTGACAATTATTATTATTTTTCTTTTTCAATTTAGTGGATGCTATTTTACCTTTTTGTCACATATCACCCTTAATTTCGGATGCCTATGATTTTGTATTCTCCCAACCCTTATTTAGCTTGATTATTTCAGAACTTTAAAGTGCTTGGAGGAGTGTTTGAGATGCTTGAGCAGATTTTTGAAAAATTCCTGTTATGATTCCCGTAAAATTACCAACATTTTCTTTTGTAAATAATAATACTTTCGAACACAGAAGAAATAACTCGCTAAAGTAACAAGTTTAATCCAACAAGCATCAAAAGGTACAACCAAAAGAGAGAACACAAAAGAATACCAAACAACAACACAAAAGACTTGGCTAGGAATTGGTTAAACTCAATTGACTTGATTAATCATCTAAATTACCAAGATATTCCCAAGTTTAACTTAACAAATGATTTTTTCCTTTCAAATCACAAAAAGAGCACCAAACAACCTCAAAAACTGAGAAATCTTTGAAAAATCAAAGGTTTCCTTCTAAAAGAAAAGTTTTGAAGGACCTATGGTTTTAAGTCTTGTGATAATGAAATGAACGAAATGAAGCCTTGAAAAAAGTTTGTCAGTTCAACTTTGACTGTCTTGGAGGTGTATAAGAAAAAGAAGGGTGAAAGCATTTCATTCCTAAGCTTATACCGGACGGACTGCAATGTCTTCATGTCGGGTAGTATCATTTTTGGTGACTGGTGAGAAAATGTAAGATACCTTATCCACCATTGATAACGATCTTGCATGTTGGTCTCTCATCTCTCTTGCTTCACGTCTATGGTGTCATGAATGTGGGTGTGTGCTACAGAGGAAGTTCTGTTTACAAACTAGGCGCCTCTCTCTCCGTGTCTCATTGTGTGAGCTGCTTGTGTTCCAAAAGTGGGATTTGAGGAAAAGGGGTGATGTATTTTGTTATTGTTAAAACACTAAGATGTGTGGTATAAATAGCATTTGAAGTTAATGTATTATTTTATTGTTCTAAGATACTAATGTGTGTTATATATTACAACTTAATTTTCTACTTTGAAATTGTAAATGAACAATTGGGTTTGTTTTCGCTCTAGTTAGAAGTTCTTTGAACATTTCAGCTTCTAGATACTTTATTTCTTTAGTTTTGTAAACTTATTTAATCTTTTTAAGGATAATTTTCTAATATTTTTAAAATTTAAAATTTAACTATTTTATTTTTGCATTTTGCTGGCTAAGTGAAACAAATATGCGAGATTGATATGCTTTAGGACCTCTAAGTCAATGGTAGCAAATCATGACTTGAACCATGATAGAACCTAATCCTTCTTTCATGCCCTAATCTGCTCCCTTTCCTATTTTGAATCATTAAAAGTTGATCGACCATTAAAGGCTCCTCTCTCCTCAACAGCAATGGCTCTACCCATTTGGCTAATTAAGATGTTATGATGGGAAATTTTAAACTTATTCTATTTTATCTTTTCTTTATTATGAATTTTCTCCGTGGGTGGATGTTGAATGTGGTATAACACACACACACACACATATATATATATATATATATTCTTTGTTATGAGTTCTAATGGTGGATGCCGAACGTACATTTAGATTGGTTGATTAGTTATAAATTTGTTACAATCTAATTATAGACTAAAGGAAATGAGACCATGGTTCATTGATTATTAGGACCTTGGGGCTATGACTTAACCTATTCAAATTGATCAGGATAGATAGGGTTTGTCTTAGAAGTATAAGTGATATACGACTCATTTTATTTAGGTTTGGGGAGTACTATTTGAGGTATTAATGTTCATGGCAAATTGCTTCATCCCATGCTAATTTTTGATAGAGTGGATAAGAAATATATGACTCTTCGTAGATGATATAAGATTCAATTTATTTCTATTCTTCCCGACTTATCAGAAAAATTATTCTTCCTTCTGGGGACGCCTACAACTATATCTTTAAGGGCACTCCTCACAATGTTATCCAACTCTCAGGGAATTTGGAACCTAGATAAAATATAAAATAGGTAATAGGAGTGGGGTGAGCCGAGTCCTCATTGTATCAACTCGGAAGGAGTATTAAGTCGTGTGGCACCCTACCAATGTATGGTTCTCCTTAGTATATTGAAGAAGGTTTTCCACCTTTTGATTGCATTTTGTAAATTTGGGAGGGATTTCTTATCTTCACTTATTCTTTCAAATCCATATGAATACATTTGTTTATTTCCACGCCTATTAAGACCTTCGTTTGTTTATATCCTTTTAATGCACAAATGAGAAAAATTATTGTTAAGAAATCTTACCAACTTAAGTAGTGACTCTTTTAACCATAATACTTGAAATTCATAACATACAACTATTCTTGTCATATGTCCAGTTGTGTCACATGTTTGTGTTTGAGAATGTTCAGTACTATTTCCTTATGTTACTTGTTTTGTATTTTCATTTGTATTCATCTCTGCATATGAAGTAATTCTCTTTTTTTTGCCCTTTCTTCTCCCCATGAAAGATAATCTAGTGGAGAATGTCTAGGGGATTTTGAGTATGACGTTCAGAAATTCTATTTGTTGTACCGAATGCTGCTCTGCGTTAATGGCATTTGGTTTTACAATGCACGTGAAATGCGCAGGAAGTTCAAATCTTTTAGTAGGTATTATCTTTCCGTATCTCTCATTTTTATTTTTTCACTACTTTAAATCAATGCTTGAGTTAAATTTTATCTATGTGATGCTTGCTTAATTTATATATGGATCAGATCTAGGTTGTGAAAGATCGATATATAAATTTTCTCATGAATGACCCTTTTGTCAGCAGAAGTCTACCCCTGCCCCTTTTTCTTTTCTTTTTCTGTACACTACTTAAAGTTGCCTTAGTTTTGCTGCTTATGGTGCTGAGAGGATACCAAATTACCAATGGGATCAGTTGGCTCCATTTGTGGGCCTTCTGTTTGGTGGCTCAGGTTCTTCTGGGCCCTTATCTTGAGAATTCCAATGCTGCCACAATCACCCTTCTCTCCATTAGAGGAAATTGTTTGAACCAAGATAAATCAAACTCCTTTTTGCATGAATGATGCTTCATTGATTCTCTTTAACTTTAATATTATGTCTTCTTTCTGTTTGATATGAAAGAACTTACATATTTATCTTTACTTCTTTAGAGGTTGCTGACATACAGGACGGTTGGGTGATTTAAACCATTATGCTGTTTATCCTTTCTTTGTTCAGGATAGTTTTAATGTATTACGCAGTTCTCCAAATTCAAAGTATCTTCACAAAAAGGTAATGGTTAATTTCTTAAGGTAATGAAACTACAATTTCCCAGTGGGTTGACTTTTATGTCTTTGCGCTTATTTGATAATTTGTGTTAGTTATTGCGTTTTGAAGTTACTTCTTTAAAGGTAATGCAATTTCTTGAAGTGATGAAACCTGAATTACATAATTGGATTAACTATTAAGTTTTAAAGTTTTAATCTTAGTAGGTTCTCTGTTGTCATGGCCTTTTGGATTTTTTCACAGATATTAACCGAGCTCTAATGAGATTATACTTTATTAAATTATTTATTAGTGCTTGATTAATTTGAATGTCTTGACCACTGACCATACTAGCAAAATTCCTGCCATCTTCTTACGACTATGTTAAATAAGAAATGTAGAGATGTACCACAAAAAAAGTAGTAATTTTCTAAATAATTCAAAATAAATAACGTTAACTGTTTTACTCTGATGTATTTAGCTCCAGTTTATAAGCAATTCAAGATTCCTAAATAGAATGAAACTTGCCAAAGAGAACAATTCTTCGATACAAGATAAAACTTAAGAATGGCAATGCTAATTTGATGTGAATAGGTATATTTTTTATTCTGTACATTGATGATTTGAAGTTGGGTGCTGCTTTTAATCACTATCAGGGGGTACACTTGAAACCAAGGGATTTCGATTTTGTTGGATTATCTTGTGTCACAACATAATTCTGGTGCTCCTTATACACATCATATGTACTATACAAAATTCTTTTCTATTTCTAATTTGTACATATCTATCTTTACCTATCAAAAAAATTATGTCACAAGATAACAGTTGGTAGTAGTTGCTTCCTTCATTGATCCGGTGACAGTTACTGATAGTTGTGTCCTTTAATTGATAATGTTGATGGGGAATAATCTCAATATTTTATCTTATTTAATTTGTTAAAATATAGTGAGTTTGAGGAACTTGAAGCTTTCCCAACCATGGTGATTATGGAAGGCCTGCTGGAGCCATCATCGACTGCTTCTGCTGCCACAGATGCTTCTGAAGATTCTTCATTTGTAAACTTCTTTAGTGTATGTACTCTACCTCAACATCATTCCATCAAGTCCTTTTTAAAGACTTGAGATTTTTTAATACCACCTATGGAGTTTTTTTCTATGTTAAGTGAGTTGACTATGGATCTTAAGATAATGCTAACTTCTCAAGCATTCAGAACTTTATGATATTTCATTTTAATCAAATGAATAATTAATTTCCCTTCTTAATTTCTACATATATTTACCAATCTCATAGTTTATTTCCACTTTACCAAGTGGCCATTGATTATTTTCCTCTGTACAATGTAATTCACCTGCACATGTTCTTAGATCTTCAGAACTTAAACTGTGAAGGCCATGTTTCGAATAAATACAGGCTTTTGTTGATTTGGAAAATTCCCTGTGAATGAAGAGTATACACATGATACCATCAAGTGATCATCAGACTTCCCAGTGCAACATGCATCATTTAACGTTGAATGACATTGTTATGAAGCTTCATATAAACTTCAGCAATATAAAATTGATGGAAACAAATGAAAACTTCTGGGAGTTCTTGACAACTTCATTTAGTTAGGAAAATTAGATTAAAAGGCCCAATATTTAAGATTTCAACACCTAACTCTATGAATTAGAGAGGTAAAAGGAAAGAACTACAAAGTGGGAATCAGATTACTGGACTTTCTTTTTTTCCTTTTTCTTTCTTTATTTATTTTTGGTCATTTACAAATGAACGCCCTCTTTGTCCTTTCAAATTATAGCCTGGAGTAACTCTTACAACATCATTCATTCTGGTGTCTCATACTAGAGAAAATCCCCTACATCTATATCTGCAGGCAGCTATGAACATTGGAAGTAGCACTTCAAATATGGCAATCCAGGACAAGCCGTATCAGCTTCCATGGCCGTCTTCATTCTCCATGCACCCAAGTGTTGTTCCTTCCCAGTTCCAACCATGCAAGTACCTTCCTCCCAGTCAGCTTCTTCCACCCGCCATTGGGCCTATCCGCGAAACTCCAGACCCGATCAGCAGTAGCAATCTTGTAACTAACCTAGTGGCCTTCTTCTTTCTTTGTGACCACCTTCTTTCCTCATCCACACTGATCATGCCACCTTTGTCTTTGTCTATGCCAATTGCTGGTCCTCATCCTCCCTTGAATCTGCAACGCCCATATGGTGCTCCAATGCTTCAACCATTTCCACCACCCACACCTCCACCATCTCTTACTCCTACTTCTTCTCCTCCTACAAATTATGGACCGGTTATAACCAGAGATAAAGTTCGTGATGCTCTTTTATTGCTTGCTCAGGTATTTCCATATCATTTGTTAAAGAAATTTCAGTTTTTGCTTGCTTCTTTGAAGTAAATATGTCTCTAGGCATTGAGACAATTCATGGAAGTTTCTTGTGACCTTGAGTTTTTATAGTTTTTTTTTCTAATATTGATTCACATGATTTTATGCTGGAATTGTTTTCACCTTTCTAGCAAGTCCATCATGAATCCTTAGTTGATTGCTGCAGATGTAAATGTCAAATAAGGCATGGAAATGGTGTCAATCTAAGCTTTAGAATCAATTAACATAAAGCATCATACTGTCTTGTAGGTATTTTCAAAACATATAATGCTTAATTAAAAAGTTAGGACTGTTTAGATATAAAAATTCTTTCAATATGGTTAAGTACTTGCACACAAAATGTGTCAAGTGTAAAGTGGGTGTTGTACCCAGCCTAGCATATACTATATAATAATAGAGAAAAATGTCTGAGCTTAACACACACTTCCTGCACCCTTTTTCCTAGAAGGTTTTTGTAGAAGTGTTTATATTGTTGACGAATGGTAATTCATCTTCTTACCTTGATGAACAAGTTTTAGGACCAAATTTGATTTGTAGGGATATATAGGCAAGCATGTCTATTCATCAGCCAAGTATGGACATTGGCTACTGAATTCATGTGCTACCTGGAATTGTATTCCAACTTTGATCCGAATGGAATAGTTTGATTTGAAAGAAATTCGTTCTTTTTCCTTTCCTTCTCTCCCTATCTTGCTAGGGAACTTACTTTTCTTTTGAATGTTATGATTTCAGGGTTTAAAACTATTTGAACATGTTTTATATGAAATTTCTTGGTTATTGACATTATCCTTGGATTTGTTTTATGGAAAGGACAATCAATTCATTGACATGTTCCACCAAGCGTTGCAGAAGGCATAATTCATGAGTAGTTTAAAGAGTTAGCGTATGCCTTCCTCTGCAGATATTCATGGAGTACAGAATGAGTGTATGTGAGTCAGATCAGTTCTGGCATATATCTGCCTTTTGCAGCTCTTGTTTTAATGAGAGATAATGATTTAGTTTGACTGAATTAAAGCACGGTGTGTCATTAGCCCTCTTTATGTTTTCTGTGCTAAGTTGCTGCTGGAATCACTTAAGAGTTGGGAAGTACGGTACTCAACTGATTGGCACCATCTGTTTCTTGATCTCTCCCATGAATCAATCAAGTGTTTGTAATTGTAGCAATAGTGCTTTCTCAATTTCCAGGTCTCTGTATGATGTCAATTTATTATGTGGACTGTAGTAGTTGTGTATCCAAAACCCATGTTAATTAAGAAATCAAGTTGTTGAAATAGACATTGTCCACCTTCAACAGTCGGAAGGGCTACCAGGAATTCGCTTGCCTCATGAAGAAACTTCCTGTGAGAATCACTAGTGTTTTGAGGCACATGATGGTTTTTGAAGGAATAAATCTGATCCTGGGAGAGGTACCCTGTTTTCTGACAAATTTGAAAGGGTGTAAATTGTAATGCTCCATCATGCATTCAGATGAATTTTAATTTTTTGCTACTTTGTTGTTTATATATATCTATATACATATGGGTGTGCGTGTACGTATATGGTTTTTGGTTAAAAGTCTTGATTGGGCTGAGTGCATTTAAGGCCTGTTTGTTTATTGCTTTGCCTTGAAAAGCAAGGAAAACATAGATAGCATCATTGGGTTTTTTTTTGTTCTGTAAAGTAAAAAAAAAAAAAAAAAAAAAACTAAATTCAAGTGAAAAATACATTTATTCTCAAGAATAGTTTTAAAAATTGGAACCAAATAGGCCCTTAGTGCCAACTCTTGAATTATTTTCTAAATGCTAAAGAATCTTTTAAAAAGAAGTTTTCAAATCGTATATATTTGTTATGTAATTAAAAAATTTTTGAATTTCGAAATTGTCTTACAAAAGTTTATTTACATAGGGAAACTAATAATTTTTATTTTTAGACCCAACAAAAAAATTCAAAAGCTAGATAAATGGAGATAAAGAAATTGATGACAATTTACTTCCATCAGTCCATCAAAAAGTGAAAAACACAGCAATTGTAAAACCCTGCGGTTGTTTTTGCATTTGCAATTTTGAGATAAAGGTTTATAAATTTAATCCTTTTATTTTTTAATCGTAAAACTTTTATTTTGAAAAAGAAATCATTTTTCTTATAAAATTAATTTCTTATTTAAACATGAGAAGATTATTAATATATTAAGGAGCATTTTGTATGGAAATGAGTAATTTTTTCAAGTTTTATAATTATTAGATATTTTTATTCTATAAATAAATTATTTATTTTTATTTTTGAACTTTGCAAGATAACCAAAAAAAACAATACGATTAAGAGATTAAAAAATTAAGAGATGTAATATACACATGCAACTTAATTGATAAAACGTTCAATCTTTAAAGCATGACATTTTTTATGGAAAGGTTCTAAATTCGAGTTCTGAATAATTTATAGTTGTGAAAAAAGTGGACACGTGTTCAGCTATTAAAAAAAGAAAGAGAGATGTGGCACGTGTTTAGCTGAAAAAAGAAAAAAGAAAAAAGAAAAGGAAAGAGATGTCATGTGTTCTCGTAGACATTTGTTCCTCTATACGATGCTTACGCTCAAGAATCGCCCTTTAAAATTGGAAGCCCAGGCCTAAACATTTCCATCGTTTTTACCATCCATGGCGGGGCTTGAAGAATCGGCCGTGAAAACACCACTCTCTTATCATCTTCCTTCCCTCCCTTCCTCCAGCCTTCTAATTTTTCGAAGAGGAATCACTTCCAAGCTTTTCGTTGAGGTACCTTTCCACTTCTTTGTATGCCCTGGTCTATTTTTCCTGTAAACTAACTTTTGTTATTCTGATAAATTCTTATAGTTTATCTCCATTCATCATCGAAGAAAGCGTATTAAAATTTCCACTTGCTCATTGATTTGTTTTCTTTTAATTATCTAGCGTTTTCTTTAAGAGGCAAACTTTGAGTATTCTGTTTGATGCGAATCTTTAAGCAGAGCTGGAAAAACTCTGTCGCCCTAATTGGTTTCATTTGTTTGCAATTGGGCGTCATAAGTGCTGATGGTGAAAATTTTGCTTTTATCTTGCACATCAATACTGAGGGGCAGCTCGGCTGGTTTAGAGAGGAATGAATGACTTGAAAATTTGAGCATCGCTAAATTCACACATCGTAATTTTCCTTCCAACTTTCATAGTGAACTAAGTAAGGATTTAAATTCCTGCCTATTTGTTTCTTTTCCCTGATGCTTTCTATAATTCAAGAAGAGTACTAAAATGTTTTAAAACAGAAAAAATTGCATCCCCTATATCATATTTATTTTACTTCTTGTTTGTCTAGCTACTCAAGTCCTTTATTCTCAAAAGCATTCACCCTAGAACCTAAGAGCCAAAACCACTATTCATCTACACAGAGAGGAGTTGACCTGCGACTCCTGTCTAATGATGGGGCTTAAATTTATTAATCAGATTGTCGGTAAAGTAAAAAGAAAGTACTATAATTTACGGTCTTACCTTATTCAAATATAAATTATGGAGAATATTCATTTATCTTGTCTGGTACCAGAAACATGGCATTGGTTCAGTTCCTTTGTGACGATAATTTGTTCCTTTTAGAAATAATTTTAGAATGATTGTAGGAAAAGAACATATAAAAGCCTTGGTAAAGAAATGCTAGGGCGCAGAACCATTGATATCAGATGGAAACTGACTGATAGAAGTCAGTTTGCTTTTCTTCACCAGTCTGATTCAAGGGCTTAAAATGATAGAAACTGTTCTATTGGTGCTATATTGGGTTGGTACATTTAGTAAGCCTGGACTAACTCTCATGCCCTTTGAATGAAATACTATATTTATAAAGAGGTATATAATAAAATGCCCTTTAAGCTAGTCGTGTATTCACTAATATAAATTTAAGTAAAATACAAAACAATTTGACTTGAAAATACCCAAACCTAGGATTATCTAATACTATCCTGTCCTCTGCTGGGTTTGTTCATTTTTATTCATATTAGCTTGAGTTAAGTTCTGGGTGATTATGGTTTGGGCTGGACTGAACTGACAAAACAAGTTGCACTCAGAAGAAAGGCTGATTTTAGAATGGTACTAGACAAAAAATCAGGCAAGATGACAACCTATGTGTTAAGGACTTCCTTATTAACAGACTATTTTACCATATTGTGCTCAGCAAGGCAGGTCTTCTTGTATTTCTATACATCCTTGTTTAGAAGTAGAGATTTTAGTCATTTACTTTTTCTGAAGGTTTGATCTTATGCCACGAAGCTGAGACGCCAGTTGTAGCAATCAGTCATTTACTAGTGTCAGGTTTCAGCACAGTAGGGAGTGTGGTACTGCATTGTTGTTTAGAATTGAAAACTTTGGTCACTTATGGCGTTTGTTTTTATATAATGCTGAACTAAAACTTTTGCTGTGAATAAATACTAAATACGATTAAGTATTTAATATTGCTTTTCAGAACAAATCAACTTTTAATTTTTTATCTAAAATTTGAAAAAATTAAAACACTTATGATTTTATTTTAATTAGCATGAAAGTGATTACGAGAATAATCAAATGAAAATATAATGATTTTCTCATATTTAAATATTCTTGTTTTTCTCTTAATTAAAAAACATTAAGTAAAAACCAAAAAAACTAGATATTTTGGTTTTTTCTATTCGGTAAAAAGTTAAAAAAATTCAACACTAAGTCATCAAAAAGTTAAAAAACAAAGAGGCTGAATGTTGAAAGCTATTTTGTTTTCAACAAAAAGCCAAAAAACAAACTGTCACCTTAGTCTTTTTGAAGAATCAATGTGCCTTTGAGCGGAAATTCACAATTGCAACATTCAATTATGAATCTTAGCTCCGCTTAACTTTTTTACATTAAGACCTGGAAGTTTTTTGCCATTTTCTTCATATGTCCTATGTTAGCACCTAATATGTGTCTTTACTATGTTCCAGGGCTGTCATTTTACACCACTGAGAAGGGGCTTATTGGAGCATTTTTTCACAATAAGGGGTAGGTGGTTGAAGGTATCTTTTACCGCTCATTCAGTAACAATGAACCAACCTTTTCAAAACTATTGTAATAAAATGATCATCAGATGGTGT